>JAZKLR010000240.1:600000-752314 GCA_037103525.1 Ganaspis brasiliensis | reverse complement strand
AGCTCTAATTCTCCTTTTGCAGAAATGTTATTTTATTGAAATTATTTTCTCATGAGTAGACATCTCGAGTATTTTTTATGTAACTAATTTATTCGTTGAAATAATTTTAGTTTTATTAATATTAAATCTATTTTAACTTCTATTTTCACCATTCTTTATTTATCAGAGTTTGTAGGTCATTGAATTCATACTAAACAGAAATCTCATTTTAAAAAATTTCTTTTCAACTGACTTTTTAAGTAAAAGAAAAATAAATGAATTTTATTTCAGCGGAATTCTCATTTAACATAATTCTAAGTAAGTAAAATTTTTATATGACAGAATGTCCAGTTTATCAAATCGTCATTTGTCCAAATTTGCATTTGTACGAATTAATATTTGATGGAATTCTTAAAATACAGAATTCCCATTTGTCCGAAATTGAAAATGTCTGAATAAGCAACATACAGAAAGATTTGGAGCGATTTTTAAAATTGATCAATCACGATTTTCTTGATTATTTCTGATTGATCAATTTTAAAATTCGCGCCAAATTTTTCTGCCGGATACTTGTTTGGACATTTGCAATTTCGGACAAATGGGAATTACGTATTTTAAGAATTCAATCAAATATCAATTTGTCTAATTACAAATTTGGACAAATGACGATTTGATAAGCTGGAAATTTTTTCATTTGAAAATTTTACTTACTTAAAATTATGTCAAATGAGAATTATGCTAAATTAAAACTCGGTTAATTTCTGTTTCTTTTACATAAAAAGTCGGTTAAAAAGATATTCTGTATAATGAGATTCTTGTTCAATATGAATTCATAAACCTACAAATTCTGGTAGTTAATAAATTGTGAAAATAGAAATTAGAATTAGAATAGATTAAATCTTAGTAAATCGAAAATTATTTCAACCAATAAGTTAAATGAATAAAAAATAATGGTGATGTCTATTCGTAAGAAAACTATTTCTATATAAAATAACATTTCTGCAAAACGAAAATAAGAGCTCATAGATAAACAGTAAAAAGAAATTGAGACTAAATATTAATTCTAGTAAACTAAAATTATGTCAACTGCTGGTTCGATCCAATAAGTTTAGATAATTTGTGCATTATGTCAAATAAGATGTGTGTGTAATTCATACGTCTTTTTTTTAAATAGTTTTTTTTCGCAAGTTTCGAGTTTTTTGGATAATAATTTTAATTTTTATTTACTTTCTAGGTCAGAATCCCTATGTGTGAAAACTGTCCACTGACTAAAGAGGAAAGCGAAGTAATATTACTTGCCCAAGCTTTACGTCATAAATTCAGTGATAGTGCATTGGAAAGTAACCTTAAAGTAATTGATTGCCATTTACCAGTTGATGTTCATGGTTCGAAATATCGATTCTACAAATCGTTTCCTAATCCATCCACTAAAGAATATTATAATTGCAAAGATTGTGCTGTCATCTTAAATTTTGAAAATTCCCAAACCACAAGGTGTGAAAAATGCAATATTGAATTTAAAAAGACTGAGGAACGGAAAGCTGGTTATTATTTTCTTTACGCTCCACTGAAAGAGCAATTGATTCAATTGGTGCAAAGCAAGTATTTTGCAAATTTTAGAAAAGAAGATTTAGAAGAATCCGATATTATCAGCGGTAAAATGTATCGGGTTTTAAGAGAAAACCAGGTTATTGAAGATAATGACATCACTATTCAGTGGAACACAGATGGAATCAAAACTTTCAATTCGTCGAATCAATCTATTTGGCCCATTTTAGTACAAGTAAACGAATTACCTTACCGACTGAGGAAAAGAAATATGATATGTTGTGGTGTATGGTTAGCACGAGAAAAACCTCCTATGAATTTATATTTGAAGCCGTTCATTGAAGAATTGACGGAATTGCACGAAATTGGTTTTAATAGTACTACTTTCTTACACCAAGATCCAATAAATGTTAAAGTACACGCACTAGTAGCACCACTTGATTCACCTGCAAGATGTGCCGTTCAAAACTTGAAACAGTACAACGGGAAACATGGATGTACCTTCTGTCTTCATCCTGGAATTCAGCTACCATTCGGAAATGGATTCCATAGAGTGTATTGCGGTGACAAACAGCAGAATCGTACTTATGAACAGCACGTAAAAGATATGCAGAAGGTTGTAAAGCAAAAGAAAGCCACAGACGTTAATGGAGTAAAGGGACCTTCTATAGTTTTAGAATTGCCAATTTTCCACATCATATATTCTTTTCCTCCAGAGGCATTGCATAATGTTTTTGAAGATGTAACTTTAATGTTCACAGGTTTGATGTTTGACTCAAAAAATCATGATCAGCCTTGGTACCTTGGACGGAAACTCAAAGAGATTGATCATCGTTTGTTGAATATAAAACCACCTAGTGAAATTACGCGTCTTCCTCAATCGATCAAAGAAAGGTCCTCTTATAAAGCATCTGAATGGAAATCTTTCCTTCTTTATTACTCTCTGGTGTGTTATAAAGATTATTTACCAGAAAAATATTTTAAGCATTGGTTTCTGTTTGTATACAGCATCCAGATTTTCATGAAAACAAAAATAACAGACAGTGATTTTGTAACAGCAAGTGAAGCAATCAGACAATTTGTTCTTCAAATAGAATCTTTATACGGAAAAGATTACATGAGTTTTAATGTCCACATGCTGCTGCACGTTCCGCTGAGTGTAAGGAATTTTGGAGCTTTGTGGGGATGGTCAACGTTTCCATATGAAGATTACAATGGAGTGTTAAAGGGTTTGTTTAAGGGAACTCAATTCGTCCCAGATCAAATTCTGAAATCCTACACTAGGTTAAAATACGTCAAGTTAAGTTCATCAGTATTTAGCAAACCGGAATGCAGCTTAAAAGGAAAAGCAATATTCCAGTCCTTGATGAAAGAATGTGGAGTCAAGAATGCTATACACTATGATGAAAACTTAGTTGCCTTTGGGCCTGGCCAAAAACATACGTTAACAGAGATTCAAAAATTACTTATTGAACAACTTGTTGGACTAGAGGTTAAAACTGATGCAAGAACTTATGGTCGATTCATCTTCAAACATACGCTGTTCCACACTAGTTCGTATACAAAAGTGAAAAAGAGAGTAAATTATGTTATAAGAACTAAAGAGGGTGATTTTTTATCAATGATATCCCTTCTTCGTATTTCTAAACTGGATGATAAGAACTCACAGATTATTGTTGGCTATAAATTGGAGGAAATAAATGAGGAATTGTGCAAATATAACAATTACTCAAGTTCCACTTTTTCCTTCATTATGCGAAAAACCGAAAATATTCAGGTCATTTTTCCAGAAATGATTGAACACAAATGTATTTGCCTTCCATACTCCGATGGGAAATTATGTATAATGACTTTGGTCAACAAAGTAGAAACAGACTGAATTGGTTGGAACCGAAATACTTTTTAAAGTAAACATTTAATTCATGACACGCTGAAATGAAAATCAACTTCCAAACTTGCAATTGGAAAATGAGAATTTAAACGTGAAACTTCGACAAGTAGGTTCTAAGGAAAAGTACAATCAAGGTATTCAATTAATATCTTTTAGAATCATTATTGAACATAATATATAAATATATACAACTATGCAATTTTTAATAAATAAAAAAGATAAAATTAATATTTCGTAGTCTTACTTTCTACTTCAATATTTCAATGTTCAAAGAGTAAAAAATCAAGGTTTTAGTAATTATACAGTATTAACTATACATATTTTTTAATTAGATTGCAAGCAGATGCAAATCATAACTTTCCACGTCAAGGAACTTTTTATGAAAGTTGGAAACATTTAAAAACTTAACAGTTTTAGATAATAAAACCTCCTGAAGTTAGTGGTCGTGCAAAAGAAACTAAGGTATATATTACGTAAATAAAATAATTGTTTCATATCAAATAACTGATTTTTAGTAGCTGGGTTTCCTATATTTCAATCAGTTAAAATTAATTGACAATCAGTCGTATATAACTGATTGACCAGTAGATTTTAACTGATAATCAGTAACTTTTTTCACTAAATTGACCAGTGAAATAAAGTTACTGATTCTCCAGTCAAAGTTACTGATTTTTCAGTCAATTTCACTGAAGAATCAGTAAGTTTATTTCACTGATTAATTCAGTAAAAAAAGTTACTGATTATCAATTAAAATCTGCTGGTCCATCAGTAATATACGACTGATTTTCAGCTCAAGTTAACTGATGGAAATAAAGAAAACCCATCAATCACCGAGAATCAGATTAATTCAGTAATTGTCAGACGTATATCACTGACTTAAATTTAGAGTGCAAACCTTTTCAATCATCATGAATTTTTCTTACAAACTTTTAATAAAACTCGCTTGGAAACTTCTTAGAAATTTTGGTGCTATCTGGGAAATTTATGTGGGATCTCATCTTAGTATAAAATATGTATGAATAAAATTCCCATTCTGTCATAAAATTAATATCTTCATTAAACTCTGTACACTGTTAACTTGACACTTTCTATGCGTAGCCCAAACAAGTAGTTTTGTCCTTATACGCACTAGTTGTTATACATATAACATGTTTGATTAGATAAATATTTTAGGCACTGCCTTCATAAATCTTGTATTTTATTTAGTGTTTTACAACAAGACGAGAAAACTTGCTAAATGACAAGGCCCAATTTTCTTCGAAAAGAATTAAACAGGATTCAGGATATAAGGATTGTCAGTTGAAGGTCAGGATAGGGCACCATCCAACTAGGAAAGGCATTGGCCCAGATTTCCAATCAACAAGTCACGTCGATCATCAATTAAGTGACAGAGACGACACAAGCACAGATTTGGAAGCATTTTCTGAAGCTGCTTTAACCACTGGAAACTTAAAAAATGTTAGTAGGGTCTATTTCATGTATTCTGATTAAATAGTACTAGACGGGTTGGTATTTTTTTTTAAAATAATTTTTACACGTTTAAATTAAGTGTTTTTAGGTAGATAAAATTACTTTATTTTTTTCCAACTATTCACTGTACATTCAACAAATAATTATTTTTAAAATCATTGCGCATCGACCATCATTTTTATAATTTTTAAAAATGTACTTTTCCATTTATTGATGATATTTTACGATTTTTTTTTCAACTAGAGCAGAAACTATTTAAGCCATAATGCAAATACATATAGTTTTCAAAGGAACTGAGAATTCAAAACTAATCCACAGTACTTTTTCATTTTTAGGGTTTCGTGGTTCGGGACCGAAACCCTTATAGTGAAACTTTGTCGTCCGTCCGTCCGTCCGTCCGTCGTTCACAGCCAATAGCAGTCAATTTTAGGTTGTGCGCGAGAGAGAGGGTGATAGTGAGAGACAAAGACGGAAACACACGAACCAATAGGTGTCAATTTTAGGTTGTGCGCGAGAGAGAGGGTGATAGTGAGAGACAGAGACGGAAACACACGAACCAATAGCTGTCAATTTTAGGTTGTGTGCGAGAGAGAGGGTGATAGTGAGAGACAGAGACGGAAACACACGAACCAATAGGTGTCAATTTTAGGTTGTGTGCGAGAGAGAGGGTGATAGTGAGAGACAGAGACGGAAACACACGAACCAATAGCTGTCAATTTTAGGTTGTGCGCGAGAGAGAGGGTGATAGTGAGAGACAAAGACGGAAACACACGAACCAATAGGTGTCAATTTTAGGTTGTGCGCGAGAGAGAGGGTGATAGTGAGAGACAGAGACGGAAACACACGAACCAATAGCTGTCAATTTTAGGTTGTGTGCGAGAGAGAGGGTGATAGTCAGAGACAGAGACGAAAACACACGAACCAATAGCTGTCATTTTAGGTTGTGTGCTAGAGGGAGTTCAACACATAATTAATGATTAAGGGGCAATTTTAAAGGGTGGTTTTTGATGCTGATATTGGTAAGGTAGATATACCTTAGATTTTTTTATTGAATCTGAGACCAAAATATCTTTGAAAGCATTAACGTTTTTTTCTTTAATTATTGCTACCTTAAGACATCTTTTAAATTGAATTCATAGATTAAGACGATATTTCACACACTGGATGGTTACGGATACACCCGAATGGTTCCGAAAACACCCAAAGGCTTCCGATAACACCCAAAGGGGTCCGGAAACTCCCGAATGATAACGGAAACCCTCAAGTGGTTACGCAAACAACCGAATGGTTCCGGAAACACCAGAATGGTAACGGAAACACTCGAGTGGTTCCGGAAACACCCGAGTGGTTCCGAATACACCCGAATGGTTACGGAAACACCCGAATGGTAACGGAAACACCCGAATGGTAACGGAAACACCCGAGTGGTTACGGAAATACCCGAATGATTACGGAAACACCCGAGTGGTTACGGAAACACCCGAATGGTTCCGGAAACATCCGAGTGGTTACGGAAACACCCGAATGGTAACGGAAACACCCGAAAGGTTCCGGAAACACCCGAATGATTACGGAAACACCCGAATGGTTCCGAAAATACCTGAATGGTAACGGAAACACCCGAGTGGTTACGGAAACACCCGAATGGTTCCGGAAACACCAGAATGGTAACGGAAACACTCGAGTGGTTCCGGAAACACCCGAGTGGTTACGGAAACACCGGAATGGTAACGGAAACACCCGAGTGGTTACGGAAACACCCGAATGGTTCCGGAAACATCCGAGTGGTTACGGAAACACCCGAATGGTAACGGAAACACCCGAGTGGTTACGGAAACACCCGAATGATTACGGAAACACCCGAGTGAATACGGAAACACCCGAGTGGTTACGGAAACACCCGAATGGTAACGGAAACACCTGAGTGGTTACGGAAACACCCGAATGGTTCCGGAAACACCCAAATGGTTCCGGAAACACCCGATAGATTCTGGAAACTCCTGAATGGTTCCAAATACACTTGAAAGGTTCCGGAAACACCCGAATGGTTACGGAAACACCCGAATGGTTCCGAAAATACCTGAAAGATTCCGAATACACTCGAATGGTTACGGAAACACCCGAATAGTGCCGAAAAACACCCGAAAGGTTACGGAATTACCCGATTGGTTCTGGAAACAATTTTATTTAATACATTAATACCTTAGATTTTTGTATTGAATTTGAGACCAAAATATCTTTGAAACCGCTAACGTTTTTTTCTTTAATTATTACCAATTGGAGAGGAATTTCAAATTGAAGTGATAGTTTGAGACATTGATATTTCACACACTGATCCTTGGCATTTGTTTTGTTGTTCCTTAAGACCGTTTTAAACCTTGATACATGGAGATTAAAATTAAAAATTTATTATGTTCACCAATGAATGTCATTGGTATTTAGCCAATATGATTGTTAAAATATATAATTTATATATTAACAGAGATATTGTTGCCAAGATGCACCACGAGGAGGTAACCAATTTGCATCTCAATAAATCTAAATAAAAAAGTATTAATTTGTTTATGAAATATGATATTTAAATATGTATTAATAATTTGGGGTTCATTTACATATTATGTAATATACATTTTTTATAATTTTGACTCCTTCCTTTTGTATTTAAATTTTTTTGTTTCTTAATCTTTAACTCTAATGGTATAACATATTATGTAAAAAATCCCTTTTTAATGAAATTAAAATATAAATTTTGACATAAATAAAAAAAGAAAGGCTAAATTATTATTTATATGAGTTATTTCACGTTACAATTTCATTAAAAATTTTTTTTTTAAACTGTTTTTTAATTTTAATAATAAAAGTTATAAGTTTTAATTTTAAAAAAGTAAACTTTTTTTTTTTTAAATACAAAAATGTATGACTTTTGTAACAATATTAAATAAATAAAGTGAAAGTTTAGAAAGTAAAAAAATTTGTGTATTAAAATATTATGTGGAATATGTTATATTAAAATTTTTTAAAAAGATTAAAATATTGTAAAAATTAAAATAAATAAAACATTAATATTTAATGAACAAAATTTGAAATATGTTTTTCTTATTCTTTTTTAAATTGAGTAATTTAGAAGAAAATCGTTGAAAGTAAAAAAATTTTTATACGAAAATATTACGTGGAATGAAAAATTATAAAATAATGTCAAAACATATATTTTATTTGTAATTAAAATACCAAATATACTTACTTCCGTTACTTCCGTTAATATTTTCTTTATTATATAATAAAAAAAATATTTATATATTTAATTAAATTTATGATGATAAAAAACTTTTAATTTTTACTTTTATTGAGCAAATTAATTACATATAAAAAAATAAAAGTAATAATATAAAAGTTTTTTTTGATCATGTACAATATTAGATCATATACTATGATAATATATTACATTTAAATAAACATATACTACACAAAATGAGAATTTTTAAGATGCAAAATTGGTTACCTCCACGTGGTGCATCTTGGAAACAATATGCTTGTTATTATTTAAATAAGTAACAAAACAAATATAACAATTATATTGGCTAAAACCAAATGTATTCACAATACATTATAAAACAGAAACAGAAATAAAAAAGAGAGGAGATAGGTTTTTTTTACCATTTTCTGGGTGTGGGTAAGACTTGTTTGAAATCAATAATAAAAAGCCACGAAACCCTCAATTGTAGGCGCATTGCGCCTGCTTTTTGTACTGTTTATTTATTTTGAGTTACTTAAACCTGGAATTAAATAAAAACACTTTATGTTGGAAAGAAACAGAATGTTCCGAGACGTATGATTGAGTTTTAAAGTTAATTACTCAAAATATTTATATTTCATAGAATTTCATTAGGAAGAATTCTCTTTTCGTTGAAATTGCACATTTTCGAATATGTTTTCAATCGACCATAAGTTAACCCGAATTCTGTCTTAAAAGAATTTTTAGGTTGCCGAATTCATATTTAACAGAATTTTCATTTTACAGAAATCATTTTAACCAACTTTTCATTTAAGGAATTACAATTTAAACGAATTTTTATTGAGAAGAATTTTTATTTTACAGAATTTTAGGTTAATCGAATTTTTAAATATCAGATTTTTTATTCGTCAGAATCTTGATTTGTCTGAAATTGTATTAGCACGAATTGCCATTTGATTGAAAATTAAAAATGCAAAATGTTGATTTGTC
Source organism: Ganaspis brasiliensis (assembly GCA_037103525.1). Taxonomy (NCBI): domain Eukaryota; kingdom Metazoa; phylum Arthropoda; class Insecta; order Hymenoptera; family Figitidae; genus Ganaspis; species Ganaspis brasiliensis. The sequence continues at coordinate 743,204 of JAZKLR010000240.1, read as the reverse complement.
CGAAATTGCAAATGGACAAAAAAGTATCCGACAGAAATATTTTGGCGCGAATTTTGAATCTGACCAATTGCAATTTTCTTCATATTTTCTGATTCGTCAATTCCAAATTTCGCGCCAAAATATTTCTATCTGATACTTTTTCGGACATTTGCAATTTTGACAAATCAACATTCTGAATTTTAAGTTTTCTTTCAAATTGTATTATCAATTGATGCTAAAACAATTTCGAACAAATCAAGATTCTCACGGATGAAAAACCTGATATTTAAAAATCCGATTAACCTAAAATTCTGTAAAATAAAAATTCTTCTAAATTAAAATTCGTTTAAATTGGAATTCTTTTAAACGAAAAATTGGTTAAAAAGAATTTCTGTTAAATATGAATTCGGCGACATAAAAATTTTGTTAAGTCAAAATTTGGATTAATTTACGTTCGATTAAAAACATATTCGTAAATGTGAAATTTCGACTAAAAGAAGATTCTTCCTAATGAAATTCTACAAAATAAATATTCTAAATAATTAATTTTAGAACTTAATCATACGTCCCAAAGTTCCTCTCTTTATAGCGCGAAGCATTTTTATTTATCTTGAAGTATTAATAACTCGAAATGAACTATCTTATTAAAAAATGAAAAGGAGTTTTCGATTCATTTTTTGATATATTTAGGATCTTTTAATATCTAAGAGTATTGTAGAAACAAGATTTACATATTCGAAAAGATGTTGAATATGCTTAAAGATTTATAGGATTTCTCAGAATATTTTAAAAGATTTAATAATATTTTATAAGGTTTTAAAATATCTAAAAGTTTCCAAAACATTCTAGACACAAGTAGAAGAAAAAGAGGAAGAAGAAGAAAAAGAAATAGAAGAAGAGTCAGAAGGAAACAGTGATAGAGAAGGAGACAAGTCAGGAGACAGAGAAGAAGCAGAAGCAGAAGGACACGATGACGGAGAAGGAGACAAAGACGGAAAAGAAGGCCGAGCTTCTTTAATGAGAAATGACCTACCAATGGTCCAAGAACAAGAGAGGCAAAATCCTATTCGATACATCAACATCGGTGGAAGAATCTGTAGGCTTTCCAGTGTTAAATTATGCGACAAAACTAGCGTTAGCAAATTCACTTCATCTTTAGCTGACGTCGTTTTTGACAAAAAAGAGCTAGCAAGTTCTTCCTTAACAGGAAAACCTTCCAACGCAAATAAGGTCAAAAATTGTGCTCAAAAATCAAAATTAGACGAAAATTGCGTAAACTCCATGCTTAGTAAGTGACTTTGTGTTCTCACTTTCTTTTAGGACAGAACCCTATAGAATAAACTTTGCCGATTTTCATGTAGCCCCCCCCCCCCCGCACATCCCCCACAGCACCTAAATTTGCCTCAACTTTGCCAACCATTCCTCAAGTGTCGTCAACTTTTAGAAAGTTTGCTGCAAGTTTATGAACTTGAGGAAAGGTTGGTAAAGAGGAGGCAAGTTTAGGTGCTATGGGGGCGCCAATCTATTTGACTTTGGGTAAAATCCCATGGACGCGCAAGGCGTCGCGTTTTGTAACTAGACCATGAGTGAGAAAGTAATACAGATATACTCTTGTCACTTTCGGTCTAGTTACAAAACGCGACGCACTGCGTGTCTATGGGATTTCACCTTTAGAGATCTCAAATTTGTCACACAAATGTAATTCTGCGTTTAGATTACAGGAAAATTATAGAGAACATGATTGGAGAGGTTAATCAAAGCGCTACCAAGGAAATAGCAATATTTATGAACAAAAATAAATTGAAAATGGACCGCCCTTCGTAACCACTAAACTAATTGTTGTAGAATATGGAAATTTGGTGTACTGATGTATTTTTACGTGGATTTTAAAGGAAAATTATAGCGAATACGATCTGGATTATTGGGGATAGCGTTGTCAAGAAAAAAATACAAGTTTAAAAAAAAAATTTTTAATGACTTCTGCATTATTTGACCTAGAAGATAAACATCTGGTATACTTGTGTATTTTTACACATTAGAATTGATTATTAGAAGATTACAATGATTTTATTTTTGTGACTTCATAATATTCAATTTCAATTCCGAAAAAAATATTTTTTATAATCTGTACGTTAAAAAAAATACACTGGTATACCAAATTTTAGTTCTTTTGGAGAAATAATGTTAAAATTGAGTAAAAAACTTTTTTTTTTAAATTTGCAGTTTTTCTTTGACAATGTTATGACCCTTAATCCAGATCATGTTTGCTTTAATTTTTCCGTAATCTGCAAGTAAAAATACATCACTACACAAAATTTCAACACTCTAGATCAAATGTTCTTAATGTATTTTTTGCTAAAAATTCTTGTCATTTCCTTGACAACGTTATGACAAACACCTCCAATAATGTTTTCTATGATTTTCCTGTAGTCTACGCGTGAAAATATATTTCTGATTTACTCTCTAAATTTGAATCAGTGAAATGTCACTGGCAAATCAGTGCGAAATAAACCACTGATTTCAATCAGTGAGATTTTGACTGAGAATCAATCAAACTTAACTGATTTTCAGTGAAATATCTTACTGATTGAATCAGTAACCTCACTGATTCAATCATAATTTTATTCTGACTGAGAATCAGTGAAAGTCCATTGAGAGTTTCACTGATTCACCAGTAATATTTCACTGATTCAAATTTAGAAAGTACCAAATTTGAACTCTCTGTTTTTTAATATACCTAACATCTTTGTTTCGTGTACGGAACCCTAGATTTTGATGCGAGTGTAACTCGTAATGGTCAGATTTTTTTAAAAAATTACATTGGCACTTCATTCTTTAAAATGCGGTTCTTGTCGCAAAATATTTTCATATTAAAAATGCAGTTAATAAATTTAAGTTTTTAGTTAAAAGAGAAGTCGATTAATCTATATAAAGTAAACGTTTAATTTATAAAATCTGTCGAGATGTTTTATTTTTGACAAAATATAAAATTATAAGTCTTCATATAACTTTTCAAATTTGTCTTTTTTAAATACTTATCTTTAATAAATAATAATTACTCCATTAATTAGATATTTACGAAAATTTAATAATTCATTTATGCATAGTTTAAAACCCAGTTTTTACTGTAACAAAAATAATCATTTCCAATGTATTTACAGAACTTACTATTTCTAAATTTGGGAATTCTGACGATATGAAGAAGCTTTTCAGGATGACTCTGAGGACAAAGTGTGGAACAACAAAATAATGATAAATATTTCATTGAACAATTTCTTTATTTATTAATTTTTATCCGAATTATTACTGTTACATTTACTCAAAATTATTTATGTATTTGAATTAATTGTTGATTTAATTTATATTTTTATTTCTTTATTTAATTTTGTGTGAATTTTACTATTTTGGCTGTGCTGTTTCCTGTCGTTTTTTGTGTGTTGTCGCGAAATAACTACAAGTAATTTACATCACGTTCTGCTGTTTTTTTAATGACATACTTTATCGTAAGGGGCCGTCAATGAACTAAACTAAATTAAAACTTTAATCGTCAAATTGAACATAAAAAAGTTCAAAACTAAATTAAATAAAAAATTTAAGACTTTAATCGTCAAATTGAACATAAAAAGTTCAAAATTAAATTAAATAAAAAATTCAAGACTTTATTCGTCAAATTAAATAAAAAAAGTTCAAAACTAAATTAAATAAAAAATTTAAGACATTAATCGTCAAATTAAACATAAAAAGTTCAAAATTAAATTAAATAGAAAATTCAAGACTTTAATCGTCAAATTGAACATAAAAAGTTCAAAATTAAATTAAATAAAAAATTCAAGACTTTAATCGTCAAATTGTACATAAAAAGTTCAAAATTAAATTAAATAGAAAATTCAAGACTTTAATCGTCAAATTAAGCATAAAAAGTTCAAAATTAAATTAAATAAAAAATTCAAGACTTTAATCGTCAAATAAAACATAAAAAGTTCAAAACTAAATTAAATAAAAAATTCAAGATCTTACTCGTCAAATTGAATATAAAAATTTCAAAATTAAATTAAATAAAAAATTCAAGACTTTAATCGTCAAATTGAACATAAAAAGTTCAAAACTAAATTAAATAAAAAATTTAAGACTTTAATCGTCAAATTAAACATAAAAAGTTCAAAATTAAATTAAATAAAAAATTCAAGACTTTATTCGTCAAAATGAATAAAAAAAGTTCAAAACTAAATTAAATAAAAAATTCAAGACATTAATCGTCAAATTGAACATAAAAAGTTCAAACTTAAATTAAATAAAAAATTTAAGACTTTAATCGTCAAATTAAACATAAAAAGTTCAAAATTAAATTAAATAAAAAATTCAAGACTTTAATCGTCAAATTAAATATAAAAAGTTCAAAATTAAAGTAAATAAAAATTCAAGACATTAATCCTCAAATTGAATATAAAAAGTTCAAAACTAAATTAAATAAAAAATTCAAGACTTTAATCGTCAAATTGAACATAAAAAGTTCAAAATTAAATTAAATAAAAAATTTACGACTTTAATCATCAAATTAAACATAAACAGTTCAAAATTAAATTAAATAAAAAATTCAAGACATTAATCCTCAAATTGAATAAAAAAAGTTCAAAACTAAATTAATTAAAAAATTTAAGACTTTAATCGTCAAATTAAACTTAAAAAGTTCAAAACTAAATTTAATAAAAAATTCATGACTTTACTCGTCAAATTGAATAAAACGTTCAAAATTAAATTAAATAAAAAATTCAAGACTTTAATCGTCAAATTGAACAATAAAATATCAAAAATAAATTAAATACAAAATTCAAGACTTTAATCGTCAAATTAAACATAAAAAGTTCAAAATTAAATTAAATAAAAAATTCAAGAATTTAATCGTCAAATTGAATATACAAAGTTCAAAATTAAATTCAATAAAAAATTCAAGACTTTAAACGTCAAATTGAACATAAAAAGTTCAAAATTAAATTAAATAAAAAATTCAAGAATTTAATCGTCAAATTGAATATAAAAAGTTCAAAATTAAAGTAAATCAAAAATTCAAGACTTTAATCGTTAAATTGAATAAAAAAAAGTTTAAAACTAAATTAAATAAAAATTTAAGACTTTAATCGTCAAATTGAACATAAAAAGTTCAAAATTAAATTAAATAAACAATTCAAGACTTTAATCGTCAAATTGAACTTATAAAGATCAAAAATAAATTAAATACAAAATTCAAGAATTTAATCGTCAAATTGAACATAAAATGTTTAAAATTAAATTAAATAAACAATTCAAGACTTTAATCGTCAAATTGAATATAAAAAGTTTAAAATTATATTAAATCAAAAATTCAAGACTGTAATCATCAAATTGAATGTGAAAAGTTCAAAATTAAATTCAATAAAAAATTCAAGACTTTAATCGTCAAATTGAACATAAAAAGTTCAAAATTAAATTAAATAAAAAATTCAAGACTTTAATCGTCAAATTAAATATAAAAAGTTCAAAATTAAAGTAAATAAAAATTCAAGACATTAATCCTCAAATTGAATATAAAAAGTTCAAAACTAAATTAAATAAAAAATTCAAGACTTTAATCGTCAAATTGAACATAAAAAGTTCAAAATTAAATTAAATAAAAAATTTACGACTTTAATCATCAAATTAAACATAAAAAGTTCAAAATTAAATTAAATAAAAAATTCAAGACATTAATCCTCAAATTGAATAAAAAAAGTTCAAAACTAAATTAATTAAAAAATTTAAGACTTTAATCGTCAAATTAAACTTAAAAAGTTCAAAACTAAATTTAATAAAAAATTCATGACTTTACTCGTCAAATTGAATAAAACGTTCAAAATTAAATTAAATAAAAAATTCAAGACTTTAATCGTCAAATTGAACAATAAAATATCAAAAATAAATTAAATACAAAATTCAAGACTTTAATCGTCAAATTAAACATAAAAAGTTCAAAATTAAATTAAATAAAAAATTCAAGAATTTAATCGTCAAATTGAATATACAAATTTCAAAATTAAATTCAATAAAAAATTCAAGACTTTAAACGTCAAATTGAACATAAAAAGTTCAAAATTAAATTAAATAAAAAATTCAAGAATTTAATCGTCAAATTGAATATAAAAAGTTCAAAATTAAAGTAAATCAAAAATTCAAGACTTTAATCGTTAAATTGAATAAAAAAAAGTTTAAAACTAAATTAAATAAAAATTTAAGACTTTAATCGTCAAATTGAACATAAAAAGTTCAAAATTAAATTAAATAAACAATTCAAGACTTTAATCGTCAAATTGAACTTATAAAGATCAAAAATAAATTAAATACAAAATTCAAGAATTTAATCGTCAAATTGAACATAAAATGTTTAAAATTAAATTAAATAAACAATTCAAGACTTTAATCGTCAAATTGAATATAAAAAGTTTAAAATTATATTAAATCAAAAATTCAAGACTGTAATCATCAAATTGAATGTGAAAAGTTCAAAATTAAATTCAATAAAAAATTCAAGACTTTAATCGTCAAATTGAACATAAAAAGTTCAAAATTAAATTAAATAAAAAATTCAAGAATTTAATCGTCAAATTGAATATAAAAAGTTCAAAATTAAAGTAAATCAAAAATTCAAGACTTTAATCGTCAAATTGAACATAAAAAGTTTAAAATTAAATTAAATAAACAATTCAAGACTTTAATCGTCAAATTGAATATAAAAAGTTTAAAATTAAATTAAATCAAAAATTCAAGAATTTAATCGTCAAATTGAATATAAAAAGTTTAAAATTAAATTAAATCAAAAATTCAAGACTGTAATCGTCAAATTGAATATAAAAAGTTCAAAATTAAATTCAATAAAAAATTCAAGACTTTAATCGTCAAATTGAACATAAAAAGTTTAAAATTAAATTAAATAAAAAATTCAAGAATTTAATTGTCAAATTGAATTTAAAAAGTTCAAAATTAAAGTAAATCAAAAATTTAAGACTTTAATCGTCAAATTAAACATAAAAAATGCAAAATTAAATTAAATAAAAAATTCAAGAATTTAATCGTCAAATTGAATATAAAAAGTTTAAAATTTAATTAAATCAAAAATTCAAGACTGTAATCGTCAAATTGAATATAAAAAGTTCAAAATTAAATTCAATAAAAAATTTAAGACTTTAATGGTCAAATTGAACATAAAAAGTTCAAAATTAAATTAAATAAAAAATTCAAGAATTTAATCGTCAAATTAAATATAAAAAGTTCAAAACTAAATTCAATAAAAAATTCAAGACTTTAATCGTCAAATTGAACACAAAAAGTTCCAAATTAAATTAATTAAAAAATTCAAGACTTTAATCGTCAAATTGAACATAAAAAGTTCAAAATTAAATTAAATAAAAAATTTAAGTATTTAATCGTCAAATTGAATATACAAAGTTCAAAATTAAATTCAATAAAAAATTCAAGACTTTAAACGTCAAATTGAACATAAAAAGTTCAAAATTAAATTAAATAAAAAATTCAAGAATTTAATTGTCAAATTGAATATAAAAAGTTCAAAATTAAAGTAAATCAAAAATTCAAGACTTTAATCGTTAAATTGAATAAAAAAAAGTTCAAAACTAAATTAAATAAAAAATTCAAGACTTTAATCGTCAAATTGAACATAAAAAGTTCAAAATTAAGTTAAATAAACAATTCAAGGCTTTAATCGTCAAATTGAATAAAAAGTTCAAAATTAAATTAAATAAAAAACTCAAGACTTTAATCGTTAAATTGAATAAAAAAAAGTTCAAAACTAAATTAAATAAAAAATTCAAGAATTTAATCGTCAAATTGAATATAAAAAGTTCAAAATTAAAGTAAATCAAAAATTCAAGACTGTAATCATCAAATTGAATGTAAAAAGTTCAAAATTAAATTCAATAAAAAATTCAATACTTTAATCGTCAAATTGAACATAAAATGTTCAAAATTAAATTAAATAAAAAATTCAAGACTTTAATCGTCAAATTAAATATAAAAAGTTCAAAATTAAAGTAAATAAAAATTCAAGACATTAATCCTCAAATTGAATATAAAAAGTTCAAAACTAAATTAAATAAAAAATTCAAGACTTTAATCGTCAAATTGAACATAAAAAGTTCAAAATTAAATTAAATAAAAAATTTACGACTTTAATCATCAAATTAAACATAAAAAGTTCAAAATTAAATTAAATAAAAAATTCAAGACATTAATCCTCAAATTGAATAAAAAAAGTTCAAAACTAAATTAATTAAAAAATTTAAGACTTTAATCGTCAAATTAAACTTAAAAAGTTCAAAACTAAATTTAATAAAAAATTCATGACTTTACTCGTCAAATTGAATAAAACGTTCAAAATTAAATTAAATAAAAAATTCAAGACTTTAATCGTCAAATTGAACAATAAAATTTCAAAAATAAATTAAATACAAAATTCAAGACTTTAATCGTCAAATTAAACATAAAAAGTTCAAAATTAAATTAAATAAAAAATTCAAGAATTTAATCGTCAAATTGAATATACAAAGTTCAAAATTAAATTCAATAAAAAATTCAAGACTTTAAACGTCAAATTGAACATAAAAAGTTCAAAATTAAATTAAATAAAAAATTCAAGAATTTAATCGTCAAATTGAATATAAAAAGTTCAAAATTAAAGTAAATCAAAAATTCAAGACTTTAATCGTTAAATTGAATAAAAAAAAGTTTAAAACTAAATTAAATAAAAATTTAAGACTTTAATCGTCAAATTGAACATAAAAAGTTCAAAATTAAATTAAATAAACAATTCAAGACTTTAATCGTCAAATTGAACTTATAAAGATCAAAAATAAATTAAATACAAAATTCAAGAATTTAATCGTCAAATTGAACATAAAATGTTTAAAATTAAATTAAATAAACAATTCAAGACTTTAATCGTCAAATTGAATATAAAAAGTTTAAAATTATATTAAATCAAAAATTCAAGACTGTAATCATCAAATTGAATGTGAAAAGTTCAAAATTAAATTCAATAAAAAATTCAAGACTTTAATCGTCAAATTGAACATAAAAAGTTCAAAATTAAATTAAATAAAAAATTCAAGAATTTAATCGTCAAATTGAATATAAAAAGTTCAAAATTAAAGTAAATCAAAAATTCAAGACTTTAATCGTCAAATTGAACATAAAAAGTTTAAAATTAAATTAAATAAACAATTCAAGACTTTAATCGTCAAATTGAATATAAAAAGTTTAAAATTAAATTAAATCAAAAATTCAAGAATTTAATCGTCAAATTGAATATAAAAAGTTTAAAATTAAATTAAATCAAAAATTCAAGACTGTAATCGTCAAATTGAATATAAAAAGTTCAAAATTAAATTCAATAAAAAATTCAAGACTTTAATCGTCAAATTGAACATAAAAAGTTTAAAATTAAATTAAATAAAAAATTCAAGAATTTAATTGTCAAATTGAATTTAAAAAGTTCAAAATTAAAGTAAATCAAAAATTTAAGACTTTAATCGTCAAATTAAACATAAAAAATGCAAAATTAAATTAAATAAAAAATTCAAGAATTTAATCGTCAAATTGAATATAAAAAGTTTAAAATTTAATTAAATCAAAAATTCAAGACTGTAATCGTCAAATTGAATATAAAAAGTTCAAAATTAAATTCAATAAAAAATTTAAGACTTTAATGGTCAAATTGAACATAAAAAGTTCAAAATTAAATTAAATAAAAAATTCAAGAATTTAATTGTCAAATTGAATATAAAAAGTTCAAAATTAAAGTAAATCAAAAATTCAAGACTTTAATCGTTAAATTGAATAAAAAAAAGTTCAAAACTAAATTAAATAAAAAATTCAAGACTTTAATCGTCAAATTGAACATAAAAAGTTCAAAATTAAATTAAATAAAAAATTTAAGTATTTAATCGTCAAATTGAATATACAAAGTTCAAAATTAAATTCAATAAAAAATTCAAGACTTTAAACGTCAAATTGAACATAAAAAGTTCAAAATTAAATTAAATAAAAAATTCAAGAATTTAATTGTCAAATTGAATATAAAAAGTTCAAAATTAAAGTAAATCAAAAATTCAAGACTTTAATCGTTAAATTGAATAAAAAAAAGTTCAAAACTAAATTAAATAAAAAATTCAAGACTTTAATCGTCAAATTGAACATAAAAAGTTCAAAATTAAGTTAAATAAACAATTCAAGGCTTTAATCGTCAAATTGAATAAAAAGTTCAAAATTAAATTAAATAAAAAACTCAAGACTTTAATCGTTAAATTGAATAAAAAAAAGTTCAAAACTAAATTAAATAAAAAATTCAAGAATTTAATCGTCAAATTGAATATAAAAAGTTCAAAATTAAAGTAAATCAAAAATTCAAGACTGTAATCATCAAATTGAATGTAAAAAGTTCAAAATTAAATTCAATAAAAAATTCAATACTTTAATCGTCAAATTGAACATAAAATGTTCAAAATTAAATTAAATAAAAAATTCAAGAATTTAATCGTCAAATTGAATATAAAAAGTTCAAAATTAAAGTAAATCAAAAATTCAAGACTTTAATCGTCAAATTGAACATAAAAAGTTTAAAATTAAATTAAATAAACAATTCAAGACTTTAATCGTCAAATTGAATATAAAAAGTTTAAAATTAAATTAAATCAAAAATTCAAGAATCTAATCGTCAAATTGAATATAAAAAGTTTAAAATTAAATTAAATAAAAAATTCAAGACTGTAATCGTCAAATTGAATATAAAAAGTTCAAAATTAAATTCAATAAAAAATTCAAGACTTTATCGTCAAATTAAACATAAAAAATTCCAAAATAAAATTAAAAAAAACTTCAAGACTTTAATCGTCAAATTAAATATAAAAAGTTCAAAACTAAATTTAATAAAAAATTCAAGAATGTAATCGTCAAATTGAACATAAAAAGTTCAAAATTAAATTAAATAAACAATTCAAGACTTTAATCGTCAAATGGAATATAGAAAGTTCAAAATTAAAGTAAATCAAAAATTCAAGACTTTAATCGTCAAATTGAACATAAAAAGTTTAAAATTAAATTAAATAAACAATTCAAGACTTTAATCGTCAAATTGAATATAAAAAGTTTAAAATTAAATTAAATCAAAAATTCAAGAATTTAATCGTCAAATTGAATATAAAAAGTTTAAAATTAAATTAAATCAAAAATTCAAGACTGTAATCGTCAAATTGAATATAAAAAGTTCAAAATTAAATTCAATAAAAAATTCAAGACTTTAATCGTCAAATTGAACATAAAAAGTTTAAAATTAAATTAAATAAAAAATTCAAGAATTTAATTGTCAAATTGAATTTAAAAAGTTCAAAATTAAAGTAAATCAAAAATTTAAGACTTTAATCGTCAAATTAAACATAAAAAATGCAAAATTAAATTAAATAAAAAATTCAAGAATTTAATCGTCAAATTGAATATAAAAAGTTTAAAATTTAATTAAATCAAAAATTCAAGACTGTAATCGTCAAATTGAATATAAAAAGTTCAAAATTAAATTCAATAAAAAATTTAAGACTTTAATGGTCAAATTGAACATAAAAAGTTCAAAATTAAATTAAATAAAAAATTCAAGAATTTAATTGTCAAATTGAATATAAAAAGTTCAAAATTAAAGTAAATCAAAAATTCAAGACTTTAATCGTTAAATTGAATAAAAAAAAGTTCAAAACTAAATTAAATAAAAAATTCAAGACTTTAATCGTCAAATTGAACATAAAAAGTTCAAAATTAAATTAAATAAAAAATTTAAGTATTTAATCGTCAAATTGAATATACAAAGTTCAAAATTAAATTCAATAAAAAATTCAAGACTTTAAACGTCAAATTGAACATAAAAAGTTCAAAATTAAATTAAATAAAAAATTCAAGAATTTAATTGTCAAATTGAATATAAAAAGTTCAAAATTAAAGTAAATCAAAAATTCAAGACTTTAATCGTTAAATTGAATAAAAAAAAGTTCAAAACTAAATTAAATAAAAAATTCAAGACTTTAATCGTCAAATTGAACATAAAAAGTTCAAAATTAAGTTAAATAAACAATTCAAGGCTTTAATCGTCAAATTGAATAAAAAGTTCAAAATTAAATTAAATAAAAAACTCAAGACTTTAATCGTTAAATTGAATAAAAAAAAGTTCAAAACTAAATTAAATAAAAAATTCAAGAATTTAATCGTCAAATTGAATATAAAAAGTTCAAAATTAAAGTAAATCAAAAATTCAAGACTGTAATCATCAAATTGAATGTAAAAAGTTCAAAATTAAATTCAATAAAAAATTCAATACTTTAATCGTCAAATTGAACATAAAAAGTTCCAAACTAAATTAAATAAAAAATTCAAGAATTTAATCGTCAAATTGAATATAAAATGTTTAAAATTAAATTAAATCAAAAATTTAAGACTGTAATCGTCAAACTGAATATAAAAAGTTCAAAATTAAATTCAATAAAAAATTCAAGACTTTAATCGTCAAATTGAACATAAAAAGTTCAAAATTAAATTAAATAAAAAATTCAAGAATTTAATTGTCAAATTGAATATAAAGAGTTCAAAATTAAAGTAAATCAAAAATTTAAGACTTTAATCGTCAAATTGAACATAAAAAGTTCAAAATTAAATTAAATAGAATAAATTTAAGACTTTACTGGTCAAATTGAATAAAAAAAGTCTAAAACTAAATAAAATAAAAAATTCAAGACTTTAATCGTCAAATTGAACATAAAAAGTTCAAAATTAAATTAAATAAAAAATTCAAGACTTTATTCGTCAAATTGAATAAAAAAAGTTCAAAACTAAATTAAATAAAAAATTCAAGACTTTAATCGTCAAATTGAACATAAAAAGTTCAAAATTAAATTAAATAAAAAATTCAAGACTTTAATCGTCAAATTGCACATAAAAAGTTCAAAATTAAGTTAAATAAACAATTCAAGACTTTAATCGTCAAATGGAATATAGAAAGTTCAAAATTAAAGTATATCAAAAATTCAAGACTGTAATCATCAAATTGAATGTAAAAAGTTCAAAATTAAATTAAAAAAAACTTCCAGACTTTAATCGTCAAATTGAACATAAAAAGTTCCAAACTAAATTAAATAAAAAATTCAAGAATTTAATCGTCAAATTGAATATAAAAAGTTTAAAATTAAATTAAATCAAAAATTCAAGACTGTAATCATCAAATTGAATGTAAAAAGTTCAAAATTAAATTCAATAAAAAATTAAAGACTTTAATCGTCAAATTGAACATAAAAAGTTCAAAATTAAATTAAATAAAAAATTCAAGACTTTAACCGTCAAATTGAACATATAAAGATCAAAAATAAATTAAATACAAAATTCAAAAATTTAATCGTTAAATTGAACATAAAAAGTTTCAAATTAAATTAAATAAACCATTCAAGACTTTAATCGTCAAATTGAATATAAAAAGTTTAAAATTAAATTAAATCAAAAATTCAACAATCTAATCGTCAAATTGAATATAAAAAATTTAAAATTAAATTAAATCAAAAATTCAAGACTATAATCGTCAAATTGAACATAAAAAGTTCAAAATTAAATTAAATAAAAAATTCAAGAATTTAATTGTCAAATTGAATATAAAAAGTTTAAAATTAAAGTAAATCAAAAATTTAAGACTTTAATCGTTAAATTAAACATAAAAAATTCAAAATTAAATTAAAAAAAAACTTCAAGACTTTAATCGTCCTCCCTCGTGGTGTCACCTTGTCGTGGTGAGGGGGCTTAGGACCGGCCAGGCGCTTGTCCTTCGGACGCCATCACTGGACGAGCTGTTCGGCTCTTCCCGGGACTTATCGACTCCCGATGCCTGGCGAGTTTGGGCACAGGGGAATGAACGGGACCCCGTTAATTCGGGTAGTCGCCGTTTTTCGAACCTGTGCACTAGCTATCCTGTGCGGATGATGTTAATTCGGATTCCAAATGGGGGCTAACCATCTTTGTCAGCTGTGGACGACATGGGTTCTGGCAGGAATGGGACACTCCTGCCTTCTTGGTTTCTCTAAGTTGGTGTGGAGTAGCCTCGATCCAGAGTTGGCGCCCGATGGACCGGTTGTCTGTTCGGTCTGACCAACGACACCAAACTAGTAAAAATGGAAAGTGCGGATCAAAACACACTACCCCAGGCAGGCCCCTCTTCTGAGGGTGGTCCTGCCGTTGGTTCCGATCGGGTGAAAGCCCCGATGGCCAACGCTGGCTTCAAGGATTCTGGGGAGAGCCAATCTCACTTGCTGTCTAGTACAGCCGAAAATAATATGGAGATCGATGACCAATTTATGTCGAATACGAGATTTTTGGAAATTATCGCCAACGAGTTGGCCGGTGTTCCAAAGATCTTCGAGGTCATAAAAAAGGGCATCGGAACCCAAAAAAATATAAAAAAAGAGGTCCAAAAAGGCATCCAAGACCTAGCGGACGTTTTTGATAAAATCAGCAAAAATTTGCGATTTGTCCAAATGCCGACCCAGAAGTCGGCAAAAACGTCCGCGAAGAATGGTCCTCAGGAAAAAATAGGAGTAGAAAAAAAGCGCCCGCGTATCGAGGGGGACAGCCCAGATGCTAGTCGCTCGATAGAACGGGAAAAGAAACTTAGACGCAGGGCCCCAGTTGCAGCGAATCTGGAGAGGGGGAAACCGAAAGAGCAGATTACTGCTCTGGCAAAACCTCCTGCCAGGACCTATGCAGATGTGGCACTAGGGTCAGCTCCTATGGAGAGCGACGGCTTTATACCCGTCAGAGATAAGAAGAAAGAGGCCAAGGAAAAGAAGGCTGCTGAGAGAAAGATCCAATTGGCGGAGAAGAAAATATCTTCTAAGCCGAGGATGACGGAGGCCGTCAAAATCTCAGCAGCGTCTTCGGAGGCCTACGACGAGATACTCCGCGCCATGAAATCGTCCATTAATCCGGACCAGTTCGGCGCAGAGGTACTTAAAGTCAGGAGGACCATCAAGAAGGAGGTCCTCATTGTCGTAAAAAAGGGAGGAAAGACCTCAGAACTTGCTGAAGCTCTTACTGCGGTATTGCAGAATAAGGCGGAAGTGTCCGCCCTAATTAACAAAAAAACCGTCGAGATCCGAGATCTCGACGAGACAACCACGGAAGAAGACGTTGTTACTGCTCTAAGGGCTAAGCTTGAGAACGCCCATCCGGACCTGACGTGTCGCCTTATCTCGCGTTTTGGCGGAATGAAGATGGCATTGGTCCGCCTACCAGAAGGAGAGTGTGATACTCTCCTGAAGATAGGCAAAGTCCGGGTTGGCTGGATTAATGCAGCAATTGGGCAACACGTCGAAGTCCCGAGGTGCCAAAAGTGCTTAGGATACGGACACGGGACTCGCGCATGCAAAGGCCCCGACAGGGTTAAAAACTGTCGGAGATGCGGCGGCGCGGGTCACCTCGCCAAGGCCTGTAGCGTAAACGAGCCAAAGTGTATAACGTGCTCGGACTTGGGAAAATCCGACCTCGGACATTGGACTGGTAGCAACGCCTGCCCGGTGTACAAGCAGGAACTACAGAAGCTTAAAAAGGCAAAAGCCTAAAGTTTTTGCAGGTTAACCTGCACACAGCGAAGAAAGCCCAGGACCTGATGCTGGTGACAGCCAGTCAGGAGGGGATCGACGTTCTGTTCTGTAGTGAGCAGAACAAAAGAAACGATCTCGCCTGCTGGTACCAGTATTCATCGGGTAGGGCAGCCATTCAGGTCTACAATCCCGATTTGAGGGTAGACAAGTTCCTGGAGACGAGCAGTGGGTTCGTGTGGGTGGAAATTTCAGGTATACGCATGTATAGCTGCTACTTCTCACCCAACGACCCACTGACAACCTTCGAAGCGGAGATAGACGAACTCGAGTCGAGCCTGCGAGAATCCAGGCTGGATGTTCTCGTCACAGGCGACTTCAAGGCGAAGTCGCCAGACTGGGGCGAGACAAGGCTCGACAATAGAGGAATTCTAATCGCAGAAATGGTCTCCAGGAACAATCTGATGGTTGTTAACCAGGGCCATAAATGGACGTTTAGGAGAGACCATAATATCGGATCAATTATCGATCTAACGATAACAACATCTCTCCTAAACAAGCGCATTACAGACTGGCACGTCTCTGAGGATCATACCGAAAGTGATCACCAGTATATTAAGTTTTCAGTCTCAGGAGGAGACACACCTAGAGCAAACAAGCAGGTTGCTTCCTGTAAGAAAGGCCCTAGGTGGAACATTAAGAAACTACACGTCGAAAGGTTCGGTCGGTCCCTTGAAGAATCCCGCCTCATTGAGGAACTTGGATGGGTGAAGAGACCGAACAATCTGGATGGGGAGGTGCGGCCGGTGATGAACATGATAATCGCCGCATGCGACGCGTCAATGCCGCGTCGTAGAAGTACCACTCCCAGAAGACGTAATGTATACTGGTGGTCAGAGGAGCTGGCCTCTTTGCGAAAAGCATGCGTCAGAGCAAGAAGGATATACACCCGCTCTAAGGGAGATCCTATGCTAAAGGACGCATATATAGAGGCCAAGAGGATCCTCAGAAAGGAAATTCGAGCTTCACAGCGAAGGTGTTGGAAGACCCTGATCGAGGATGTCGAGAAGGACCCATGGGGTCTGGGCTATAAAATCGTCACCAAGAAATTGGTAACGAAGCAAAAGACCCCCGGCCTGGACAATCCCGATTGGGTGCGTCAAATAATCAGGGCCTTGTTTCCACCAGCAGAACCATGGCCTAGGATGGACTGGAGTAACTGTCAAGTCCGTGAGGAGGAACTCTTCACTCTTGCAGAGCTCCACCAAGCCGGCAGAAGATTAAAGCCAGGCAAGGCGCCTGGAATCGATGGGATAAGTAACGAGATACTTAAACAAGTGATCGTTGCTTCACCCAAGATTCTCTTAGATTGCTTCAACAATTGCCTAAGAAGAGGAGAGTTCTTCCGGGACTGGAAACGACAGAGGCTGGTCCTCCTAAGAAAAGGTAACAAACCTCTAGATAATGTCTCATCTTACAGGCCAATATGCCTGTTAGATACGATGGGCAAACTTCTGGAGGACATGGTTCTGCAGAGGATGCAGCTCCACTTAAATGGAGAGAATAGTCTATCCGACTACCAATTTGGTTTCCGTAAAGGCCTGTCCACAGTAGATGCCATACAAAAGGCAGTGGACCTAGCCAAGGAAGGAAAGGACAAATTGGGTCCGGGGAAGAAGAAGAGCTTCTGCGCTTTAGTAGCTATAGATATACGCAACGCGTTTAATACCGCTAAATGGGAAGATCTCATCAAGTCGATGAGAAACAAAGGAATACCGCCCTACCTGTTGCGGATAATGAATAATTATCTTAGCAACAGGTGGGTAATATACGAGGGGGACACCTGCACTCTGAAGGAAGAGATGCAAAGAGGTGCCCCTCAAGGCTCGAGGATAGGACCATTCGTATGGAACGTCTCGTACGATGACTTCTTGCGAATGGGTCTACCCGAAGGTGCGGTGATCATCGGCTTCGCGGACGACGCGTTGATCGTATGCTCTGCCGAAACTGCAGAAGAGCTCGGAATCTTGGTGAACGAATGTCTGCGACGAACAAAGAGCTGGCTGGATGCCAGAGGCCTTCAAATGGCCCTGGACAAAACTGAAGCGCTCATGGTCACAGACAGACGTGGTTACGAACTTCCCCGGATCGAAGTAGACGGATTCGAGGTCAAGTGGAGCACGCATATAAAGTATCTTGGTGTACAACTTGACAAGTTTTTGAACTTTAAGCACCACATTGCTGTGGCTTCCCACAAAGCTGCAGAATGTGCACTAAATTTAGCCCGTATAATGCCGAACGTCGGTGGGCCTTTTGAAAAGAAAAGGAGATTGGTGGCGAGTGTGTTCCACTCAAAGCTGCTTTATGCAGCACCAGTGTGGGCTCCCTCCCTGCGAACAGACAGAAGCAAGACCATCTTGAAGAAGATACTGTCCGTGCAAAGGATTATAACCAAGCGTATAATCTCTGCCTATAGGACAGTATCTGCGAGTGCTGCTCAGGTCCTTGCCAGCGTCCCGCCGGCAGATCTTTTGGCGCAAGAAAGGGAGGAAATTTTCCTCCTTTTCAAAGATAGGATGTCCACCCGTTATACGGATGACAATAGACCCAGCAAGGACCAAATTCGCCGAGATGCGAGAAGCAGACTCGTCGAAAGATGGCAAGCAAGATGGAGCGGGGATGAGAAGGGTCGATGGACACATCGGCTCATACCTACACTCGCCACCTGGATAGATCGAAAACATGGAGTAGTCTCATACTACCTCACCCAAGCGCTCTCAGGTCACGGGTGTTTTAACTCGTACCTAGAGCGCTTCAAAAGACGACAAAGTTCAGAGTGTGCGTACTGCAAATCCCCAAAGGATGACGCAGAGCACACACTCTTTACATGCACACGATGGAACGACGAAAGACGGGTTATGTTCGCCGGTGTAAACTGCGAAGTTACACCGGAGAACATGGTCCTGTTAATGACTCGATCCAAAGAGAATTGGCGGCACATCGAGACCTTCATCCAACATGTTATGAGGGTTAAGGATCTCGATGGCCGCCAACAAAGGTAGTTCCCGTAGGTCGAGGAATGATATCGTTTAGGCGATAGAGGTGGGATATAAGACCACTCCTGAAGGCGATACGTCAGTAAACTGGCTCTACCTGGGAGTGGTCTTAAGGTCCCAAATAAGGGTGTGTTTTTAGCGGGTCGGCAGAACATCGCCACCCCCGCATAACCCTGTAGTACGGGCTACAGGGTACCTGAAGGCAGGTTTTCACATCCTACGCAAAAAAAAAAAAAAAAAAAAAAAAAAAAAGACTTTAATCGTCAAATTGAATAAAAAAAGTTCACAAATAACTTAAATAAAAAATTCAAGACTTTAATCGTCAAATTGAACATAAAAAGTTCCAAACTAAATTAAATAAAAAATTCAAGACTTTAATCGTCAAATTGAATATAAAAAGTTCAAAATTAAATTAAATCAAAAATTTAAGACTGTAATCGTCAAATTGAATATAAAAAGTTCAAAATTAAATTCAATAAAAAATTCAAGACTTTAATCGTCAAATTGAACATAAAAAGTTCCAAACTAAATTAAATAAAAAATTCAAGAATTTAATCGTCAAATTGAATATAAAAAGTTTAAAATTAAATTAAATCAAAAATTTAAGACTGTAATCGTCAAATTGAATATAAAAAGTTCAAAATTAAATTCAATAAAAAATTCAAGACTTTAATCGTCAAATTGAACATAAAAAGTTCAAAATTAAATTAAATAAAAAATTCAAGAATTTAATTGTCAAATTGAATATAAAGAGTTCAAAATTAAAGTAAATCAAAAATTTAAGACTTTAATCGTCAAATTGAACATAAAAAGTTCAAAATTAAATTAAATAGAAAAAATTTAAGACTTTACTGGTCAAATTGAATAAAAAAAGTCCAAAACTAAATTAAATAAAAAATTCAAGACTTTAATCGTCAAATTGAACATAAAAAGTTCAAAATTAAATTAAATAAAAAATTCAAGAACTTATTCGTCAAATTGAATAAAAAAAGTTCAAAACTAAATTAAATAAAAAATTCAAGACTTTAATCGTCAAATTGAACATAAAAAGTTCAAAATTAAATTAAATAAAAAATTCAAGACTTTAATCGTCAAATTGAACATAAAAAGTTCAAAATTAAGTTAAATAAACAATTCAAGACTTTAATCGTCAAATTGAATATAAAAAGTTCAAAATTAAATTAAATAAAAAATTCAAGAATTTAATCGTCAAATTGAATATAAAAAGTTTAAAATTAAATTAAATCAAAAATTCAAGACTGTAATCGTCAAATTGAATATAAAAAGTTCAAAATTAAATTCAATAAAAAATTCAAGACTTTAATCGTCAAATTGAACATAAAAAGTTCAAAATTAAATTAAATAAAAAATTCAAGACTTTATTCGTCAAAATGAATAAAAAAAGTTCAAAACTAAATTAAATAAAAAATTCAAGACTTTAATCGTCAAATTGAACATAAAAAGTTCAAAATTAAGTTAAATAAACAATTCAAGACTTTAATCGTCAAATTAAATATAAAAAGTTCAAAATTAAATTAAATAAAAAATTCAAGAATTTAATCGTCAAATTGAATATAAAAAGTTCAAAATTAAATTAAATAGAAAAAATTTAAGACTTTACTGGTCAAATTGAATAAAAAAAGTCCAAAACTAAATTAAATAAAAAATTCAAGACTTTAATCGTCAAATTGAACATAAAAAGTTCAAAATTAAATTAAATAAAAAATTCAAGACTTTATTCGTCAAATTGAATAAAAAAAGTTCAAAACTAAATTAAATAAAAAATTTAAGACTTTAATCGTCAAATTGAACATAAAAAGTTCAAAATTAAATTAAATAAAAAATTCAAGACTTTAATCGTCAAATTGAACATAAAAAGTTCAAAATTAAGTTAAATAAACAATTCAAGACTTTAATCGTCAAATTGAATATAAAAAGTTCAAAATTAAATTAAATAAAAAATTCAAGAATTTAATCGTCAAATTGAATATAAAAAGTTTAAAATTAAATTAAATCAAAAATTCAAGACTGTAATCGTCAAATTGAATATAAAAAGTTCAAAATTAAATTCAATAAAAAATTCAAGACCTTAATGGTTAAATTGAACATAAAAAGTTCAAAATTAAATTAAATAAAAAATTCAAGAATTTAATCGTCAAATTAAATATAAATAGTTCAAAACTAAATTCAATAAAAAATTCAAGACTTTAATCGTCAAATGGAATATAGAAAGTTCAAAATTAAAGTAAATCAAAAATTCAAGACTGTAATCATCAAATTGAATGTAAAAAGTTTAAAATTAAATTAAATAAAAAATTCAAGACTTTAATCGTCAAATTGAGCATAAAAAGTTCCAAACTAAATTAAATAAAAAATTCAAGAATTTAATCGTCAAATTGAATATAAAAAGTTTAAAATTAAATTAAATCAAAAATTTAAGACTGTAATCGTCAAATTGAATATAAAAAGTTCAAAATTAAATTCAATAAAAAATTCAAGACTTTAATCGTCAAATTGAACATAAAAAGTTCCAAACTAAATTAAATAAAAAATTCAAGAATTTAATCGTCAAATTGAATATAAAAAGTTTAAAATTAAATTAAATCAAAAATTTAAGACTGTAATCGTCAAATTGAATATAAAAAGTTCAAAATTAAATTCAATAAAAAATTCAAGACTTTAATCGTCAAATTGAACATAAAAAGTTCAAAATTAAATTAAATAAAAAATTCAAGAATTTAATTGTCAAATTGAATATAAAGAGTTCAAAATTAAAGTAAATCAAAAATTAAAGACTTTAATCGTCAAATTGAACATAAAAAGTTCAAAACTAAATTAAATAGAAAAAATTTAAGACTTTACTGGTCAAATTGAATAAAAAAAGTCCAAAACTAAATTAAATAAAAAATTCAAGACTTTAATCGTCAAATTGAACATAAAAAGTTCAAAATTAAATTAAATAAAAAATTCAAGACCTTATTCGTCAAATTGAATAAAAAAAGTTCAAAACTAAATTAAATAAAAAATTCAAGACTTTAATCGTCAAATTGAACATAAAAAGTTCAAAATTAAATTAAATAAAAAATTCAAGACTTTAATCGTCAAATTGAACATAAAAAGTTCAAAATTAAGTTAAATAAACAATTCAAGACTTTAATCGTCAAATTGAATATAAAAAGTTCAAAATTAAATTAAATAAAAAATTCAAGAATTTAATCGTCAAATTGAATATAAAAAGTTTAAAATTAAATTAAATCAAAAATTCAAGACTGTAATCGTCAAATTGAATATAAAAAGTTCAAAATTAAATTCAATAAAAAATTCAAGACTTTAATCGTCAAATTGAACATAAAAAGTTCAAAATTAAATTAAATAAAAAATTCAAGACTTTATTCGTCAAATTGAATAAAAAAAGTTCAAAACTAAATTAAATAAAAAATTCAAGACTTTAATCGTCAAATTGAACATAAAAAGTTCAAAATTAAGTTAAATAAACAATTCAAGACTTTAATCGTCAAATTAAATATAAAAAGTTCAAAATTAAATTAAATAAAAAATTCAAGAATTTAATCGTCAAATTGAATATAAAAAGTTCAAAATTAAATTAAATAGAAAAAATTTAAGACTTTACTGGTCAAATTAAATAAAAAAAGTCCAAAACTAAATTAAATAAAAAATTCAAGACTTTAATCGTCAAATTGAACATAAAAAGTTCAAAATTAAATTAAATAAAAAATTCAAGACCTTATTCGTCAAATTGAATAAAAAAAGTTCAAAACTAAATTAAATAAAAAATTCAAGACTTTAATCGTCAAATTGAACATAAAAAGTTCAAAATTAAATTAAATAAAAAATTCAAGACTTTAATCGTCAAATTGAACATAAAAAGTTCAAAATTAAGTTAAATAAACAATTCAAGACTTTAATCGTCAAATTGAATATAAAAAGTTCAAAATTAAATTAAATAAAAAATTCAAGAATTTAATCGTCAAATTGAATATAAAAAGTTTAAAATTAAATTAAATCAAAAATTCAAGACTGTAATCGTCAAATTGAATATAAAAAGTTCAAAATTAAATTCAATAAAAAATTCAAGACTTTAATCGTCAAATTGAACATAAAAAGTTCAAAATTAAATTAAATAAAAAATTCAAGACTTTATTCGTCAAATTGAATAAAAAAAGTTCAAAACTAAATTAAATAAAAAATTCAAGACTTTAATCGTCAAATTGAACATAAAAAGTTCAAAATTAAGTTAAATAAACAATTCAAGACTTTAATCGTCAAATTAAATATAAAAAGTTCAAAATTAAATTAAATAAAAAATTCAAGAATTTAATCGTCAAATTGAATATAAAAAGTTCAAAATTAAATTAAATAGAAAAAATTTAAGACTTTACTGGTCAAATTGAATAAAAAAAGTCCAAAACTAAATTAAATAAAAAATTCAAGACTTTAATCGTCAAATTGAACATAAAAAGTTCAAAATTAAATTAAATAAAAAATTCAAGACTTTATTCGTCAAATTGAATAAAAAAAGTTCAAAACTAAATTAAATAAAAAATTTAAGACTTTAATCGTCAAATTGAACATAAAAAGTTTAAAATTAAATTAAATAAAAAATTCAAGACTTTAATCGTCAAATTGAACATAAAAAGTTCAAAATTAAGTTAAATAAACAATTCAAGACTTTAATCGTCAAATTGAATATAAAAAGTTCAAAATTAAATTAAATAAAAAATTCAAGAATTTAATCGTCAAATTGAATATAAAAAGTTTAAAATTAAATTAAATCAAAAATTCAAGACTGTAATCGTCAAATTGAATATAAAAAGTTCAAAATTAAATTCAATAAAAAATTCAAGACCTTAATGGTTAAATTGAACATAAAAAGTTCAAAATTAAATTAAATAAAAAATTCAAGAATTTAATCGTCAAATTAAATATAAATAGTTCAAAACTAAATTCAATAAAAAATTCAAGACTTTAATCGTCAAATGGAATATAGAAAGTTCAAAATTAAAGTAAATCAAAAATTCAAGACTGTAATCATCAAATTGAATGTAAAAAGTTTAAAATTAAATTAAATAAAAAATTCAAGACTTTAATCGTCAAATTGAACACAAAAAGTTCTAAATTAAATTAATTAAAAAATTCAAGACTTTAATCGTCAAATTGAATAAAAAGTTCAAAATTAAATTAAATAAAAAATTGAAGGCTATAATCGTCAAATTGAACAATAAAATATCAAAAATAAATTAAATACGAAATTCAAGACTTTAATCGTCAAATTGAACATAAAAAGTTCAAAATTAAATTAAATAAACAATTCAAGACTTTAATCGTCAAATTGAATAAAAAAAGTTCAAAACTAAATTAAATAAAAAATTCAAGACTTTAATCGTCAAATTGAACATAAAAAGTTCAAAATTAAATTAAATAAAAAATTCAAGACTTTAATCGTCAAATTGAACATAAAAAGTTGAAAATTAAGTTAAATAAACAATTCAAGACTTTAATCGTCAAATTGAATATAAAAAGTTCAAAATTAAATTAAATAAAAAATTTAAGAATTTAATCGTCAAATTGAATATAAAAAGTTCAAAATTAAATTCAATAAAAAATTCAAGACTATAATCGTCAAATTGAACAATATGTGGGAAATTTAATAAATATTTCGTCACTGTAGTTAAACTCCGGGTTCTCTCGACGATTTATACGTACCTGCTGATTTTGTGTGTGCGCATGCGCGAGGTCCCATTATCTGGGCATTGTGTGAGAACGAACAGTTACGATTGCGACGCCATATTATACTAATCATTGTATTTTTATCTCTTCCATTTAATTCAAATAAATCGTTTATTCTGAAATGCTCGTGTATTGACTTCAAATCCTTCAATTTGGGGGCTCGGCCAGGATGTGAATGGACAATAAGTGAGTCAAGGAAATAGTGATTTTAGATTACAAAACGACGACGCCAAACGCTGACGACGAAAAGTGAACGACGCCAACGACGAAAACGACGAAAGGTGAATGACAAATAAGTTAGGTGAAGTGAGTTATAGTCCAAAGTGAAACGGTGGTGGTTTGTTAAAGTGTAAAATGGAAAACCTTGCTCAAATTACGCATATTAAAGATAAACTGAAAAGTGCTTCAAAGCCGGTGATTCTCGCGTTGCATAAACTTGTGTTTGAGGAAGATGGCGACCGCGGTAATCGCCAGCGCCTGCGCAAATTCAAAGGTTTTGAATTTGGCATTGATTCAGACGAATATCGATCAAAAATGGACTATTCTGTTAGATTGGGAATTGGTGATCTCATTTCGATTTGCAATGTTCTTGGTATTGATTATACGGGCACAAAAGAACAATTACGAGAAAAAATTATTTTAGGCCTTATGGATCTAAATTCACTAGTTACAGAAAATAACGACGGCGATGAGGAAGATGAGGATCACGAGCGGGACGAACAAGGCGGTGATGGACTTGAGGATAATGGAGAATCGGAAGATGACAGCGACGCAGGTTCAAATGAAAATGGAAGAACTCGCAATCAACATCAAGTCAAGTTTATGTTTGGTTATAAAGACGTAGAGGACTCGATCAGACCGTTTAGTGGTAGTGACTCATACCCTGTTGAAAGATTCGTGGCGGATTTTGAGGATGCTGCTGATATGTTCGACTGGGGTGATTTGCAAAAAGTAGTATTTGCAAAAAAATCGTTGAAGGGGACGGCAAAACTATTCATGCAAAGTGAGACTTCTATTAAGACGTGGAAAAAGTTTAAAACAGTCTTGTTGGAGGAATTCTCAACAAAAATTAGTAGTGCGCAGCTGCATAAAATGATGGAAAGCCGTAAGATAAAGAAGGATGAGTCGGTATACGAATATTTTCTAGCAATGAAAGAACTTGCAGGAAGAGGTTCGATCGAGAATGAAGCATTATTCGAGTATACTATAGATGGTATTAATGATGATGTGAGTAATAAAGCAGTATTATATGGTGCAAAAACTGTGAAAGATTTTAAGAACAAGTTAAAAGTGTATGATAAAATTAGAAAAAGTGCACTCGAGAAAAGTGTCAAATTTCAGAAGGTTAAAGAGGATACGAATAAAGTTCCAGTGGCCCAAAAGAATACGACGTCAAGAACTGGCTCAAAAGGTGACATGATTCATTGCTATAACTGTGGGGAAGTTGGACATCTTTCCCGGGATTGCAGCAACAAGGAACGCGGTAGAAAAGGTTTCAACTGTAATGAGTTCGGTCACGAGTCGGCGATGTGTAAAAATGAGCGACAAAAAAGTAAGCCTACTGTAAAACCATCAGCTGATGTCAATTTGGTTTTAGATTCGAATAAGAGCGGTGTGCTTAAAGAGGTAACTATTGACAATTTCAAAATTTTAGCCTTATTAGATACGGGAAGTCCAGTAACTTTAATTCGTGAAAGTGTATTTGCTAAATTAGATTCTCAAAAACTTATTAAATCAACGCGACCTTTTACGGGTTTTGGAAAAGGAGAATCAACTTCTTTAGGATACTTTCAAGCAATTGTTTTTATAGATGACGAAGATTATCCGTTAACGTTATATGTTGTTTTTGATGACGCAATGAATGATGATATTGTTATCGGTCGTGATATTTTGCAATTAGCAGAGCTTGTTGTTAGTGATACAAGTACGATAGTTAAGAAAAAGGTTCCGACTTTATTTTTAGCTTATCTTGAAATTCCCGAGGAAACAATCGCGGATTTAGATCAGATTCCCGATTCATCTGTGCGCGAAA
Organism: Ganaspis brasiliensis; assembly: GCA_037103525.1. Lineage (NCBI taxonomy): Eukaryota > Metazoa > Arthropoda > Insecta > Hymenoptera > Figitidae > Ganaspis > Ganaspis brasiliensis. The sequence continues at coordinate 716,751 of JAZKLR010000240.1, read as the reverse complement.
AAGTTAAATGTCTTATTGAAAATTATGAACCGGTTAAAACTAAGATGTCAGACGTTAAGTTGAATATTACGCTAACGGATGAAACACCGATTTGTCAACGACCGCGTAGATTATCCGTGGAAGAACAAAGGATTGTAAAGAATCAGGTTCAAGAATGTTTAGACGACAAAGTAATTGAACCCTGTAGTACAGATTTCGCAAGTGCCGTCGTGGTAACAACGCGAAAAGACGGAAGACCCCGCGTTTGTATAGATTATAGATCGATTAACAAAGTGATAATAAAAGACAAGTATCCGTCACCACTTATCGAAGAATTGATAGATAAACTTAAAGACTCTGTAATTTTTAGTACAATTGATTTGAAAAACGCTTTTCATCAAGTTGAAGTTGAAGAGCAAAGCAGAAAATACACGTCTTTTGTTACGCACGATGGACAGTTTCAATTTTTGAGAGCTCCGTTCGGTTTGTGTAAATCGCCTCCTGTTTTCCAGAGATTTATGAACCGAATATTTCAGCCACTGATAAACGAAGGAAAAATAGCTGTTTACTTTGATGACATTATAATACGAGGTCGGAATTATGACGAAGCTTTAAAAAATTTAGAGTCAGTGTTAAAAGTCGCGAGTGAATACGGGCTTGAAATAAATTTTAAAAAGTGTAAATTCCTGAAGTGTCGCATCGAATATTTAGGTCATTTGATTGAAAATGGTAAAGTGTATCCCTCACCGAGTAAGATTCAGGCTGTTTTAGAATTCCCCGAACCAGTATCTGTGAAGCAAGTGCAAAGTTTTTTAGGTCTCGCTGGTTATTTTCGGAAATTTGTGGAATCTTATTCGACAATCGCAAAACCATTAAGTGATCTATTAAAGAAAGATAAAACATTTTATTTTGGAGAAAAGGAGAAGCAAGCTTTTACAGACTTGAAATCGATTTTGACGAAGGAACCGGTGCTGAAGATATTTGACCCTTTACATGAAACTGAGCTGCACACTGATGCCTGCCAGGATGGTCTCGGAGGAATTTTGATGCAGCGATCTCCCGAAGACAATAGTTTCCATCCAGTTCATTTTTGGAGTCGCAAAACGCAAGCAGCGGAGCGTAACTACCAAAGTTACCATTTGGAAGTTTTGGCTGTTATTGAAGCGATCAGGAAATTCCGTGTATATCTGTTTGGAATTAAATTTAAGATAATAACAGATTGTGCTGCTTTCACTCAAACTATGGAAAAAAAGGACACTTCACCCAAGATTTGGCGTTGGACGCAAGATTTACAAGAGCTGAATTATACGATTGAGCATAGAGCTGGCTCTCGTATGAAACACGCTGATGCTTTAAGCCGAAATGCGATAATGAATATTTTCGAAGACGACTTGATTGCCAGGATCAAGAAATCTCAAGCAGATGATCATGAAGTCCAGAGTATTCTTAATTCGTTGGATAACGAAAAGCAAAGTAATTACCTGCTGAGAGGTGGATTACTATTTCGTTGCACAAACGAATCCGATTTACTGGTGGTGCCTGATGGATTGCAGAATGAAGTTATTCAGACAATTCATCAAAAAGGACATCTTTCTGCTAAGAGAACCGAGGATTTAATTAAAGCGGACTACTACATTCCTGAAGTTAAATCTAAGATCGAAAAATTAATTGCAAATTGTTTGGTGTGTATATTAGCTAACAAGAAGGAAGGAAAGCAAGAAGGGTTTCTTCATCCTTTGACCAAGCCGGATATTCCACTACACACCTACCATGCTGATCACTTAGGCCCACTTGAATCAACGAGTAAAAAATACAACCATATCTTTGCCGTAATTGATTCTTATACAAAATTTGTGTGGTTATACCCTACAAAGTCCACTACGACGAGAGAAGTCATTTCCAAATTAGATCTACAGAAGCATACGTTTGGAAATCCTTACCAAATAATCACCGATAAAGGGACGGCATTTACTTCTCTTGATTTCAAACAATATTGCGAGGAAGAAGGTATTAAGCATTCTGCTATCACCACGGGTCTCCCCAGAGCTAATGGGCAGATTGAAAGAATAAATCGAACTATCATACCAATTTTGACGAAACTATCAATTAGTGATCCGACTAAATGGTACCTGCACGTCAATCGAGTACAGCAGACTTTAAATTCATCATACCAGCGTAGCATCAACACCACACCAATCGAATTATTAGTAGGAGTAAAAATGAGGACTAAAGAAGATTTGCTATTAAAAGAAATGATTGAGGATGCATACAAAACTCAATTCATCAATGATCGTGATCAACTAAGGTAAAAGGTAAAAGGTAACTAAGGTAAAAAGCCAAGCAGCAAATATTAAAAACGCAGGAAGAAAACCACAGAACCTACAATCTCCGTCGACGCGAACCTAATAAATACAAGTTAAACGATATTGTGGCAATTAAGCGAACGCAGATGGGTCCTGGGAGAAAACTTCGTGCTAAATTTTTAGGACCTTATCAAATCGAAAAAGTGAAATATAATGACACTTATGACGTTCAGCGAATTGTACCTGGTGAAGGACCAACGCGTACCAGTACTTGTGCTGAGTTCATGAAACCATGGGTAAGTGCGTAATAATCATCCGGGTCGTATGATAATCAGGATGACCGATTGTGGGAAATTTAATAAATATTTCGTCACTGTAGTTAAACTCCGGGTTCTCTCGACGATTTATACGTACCTGCTGATTTTGTGTGTGCGCATGCGCGAGGTCCCAATATCTGGGCATTGTGTGAGAACGAACAGTTACGATTGCGACGCCATATTATACTAATCATTGTATTTTTATCTCTTCCATTTAATTCGAATAAATCGTTTATTCTGAAATGCTCGTGTATTGACTTCAAATCCTACAAATAAAATATCAAAAATAAATTAAATACGAAATTTAAGACTTTAATCGTCAAATTGAACATAAAAAGTTCAAAATTAAATTAAATAGAATAAATTTAAGACTTTACTGGTCAAATTGAATAAAAAAAGTCCAAAACTAAATTAAATAAAAAATTCAAGACTTTAATCGTCAAATTGAACATAAAAAGTTCAAAATTAAATTAAATAAAAAATTCAAGACTTTATTCGTCAAATTAAATAAAAAAAGTTCAAAACTAAATTAAATAAAAAATTCAAGACTTTAATCGTCAAATTGAACATAAAAAGTTCAAAATTAAATTAAATAAAAAATTCAAGACTTTAATCGTCAAATTGAACATAAAAAGTTCAAAATTAAGTTAAATAAACAATTCAAGACTTTAATCGTCAAATTGAATATAAAAAGTTCAAAATTAAATTAAATAAAAAATTCAAGAATTTAATCGTCAAATTGAATATAAAAAGTTCAAAATTAAATTCAATAAAAAATTCAAGACTATAATTGTCAAATTGAACAATAAAATATCAAAAATAAATTAAATACGAAATTCAAGACTTTAATCGTCAAATTGAACATAAAAAGTTCAAAATTAAATTAAATAAACAATTCAAGACTTTAATCGTCAAATTGAATAAAAAGTTCAAAATTAAATTAAATAAAAAACTCAAGACTTTAACCGTCAAATTGAACATATAATGATTAAAAAATAAATTAAATACAAAATTCAAGACTTTAATCGTCAAATTGAACATAAAAAGTTCAAAATTAAATTAAATAAAAAATTCAAGACTTTAGTCGTCAAATTGAATAAAAAGTTTAAAATTAAATTAAATACAAAATTCAAAAATTTAATCGTCAAATTGAACATAAAAAGTTTCAAATTAAATTAAATAAACCATTCAAGACTTTAATCGTCAAATTGAATATAAAAAGTTTAAAATTAAATTAAATCAAAAATTCAAGAATCTAATCGTCAAATTGAATATAAAAAGTTTAAAATTAAATCAAATCAAAAATTCAAGACTGTAATCGTCAAATTGAACATAAAAAGTTCAAAATTAAATTAAATAAAAAATTCAAGAATTTAATTGTCAAATTGAATAAAAAAAGTTTAAAATTAAAGTAAATCAAAAATTTAAGACTTTAATCGTCAAATTAAACATAAAAAGTTCAAAATTAAATTAAATAGAAAAAATTTAAGACTTTACTGGTCAAATTGAATAAAAAAAGTCCAAAACTAAATTAAATAAAAAATTCAAGACTTTAATCGTCAAATTGAACATAAAAAGTTCAAAATTAAATTAAATAAAAAATTCAAGACTTTAATCGTCAAATTGAATAAAAAAAGTTCAAAACTAAATTAAATAAAAAATTCTAGACTTTAATCGTCAAATTGAATATAAAAAGTTCAAAATTAAATTAAATAAAAAATTTAAGACTTTAACCGTCAAATTAAACATAAAAAATTCAAAATTAAATTAAAAAAACCTTCAAGACTTTAATCGTCAAATTAAATATAAAAAGTTCAAAACTAAATTCAATAAAAAATTCAAGAATGTAATCGTCAAATTGAACATAAAAAGTTCAAAATTAAATTAAATAAACAATTCAAGACTTTAATCGTCAAATGGAATATAGAAAGTTCAAAATTAAAGTATATCAAAAATTCAAGACTTTAATCGTCAAATTGAATAAAAAGTTCAAAAGTAAATTAAATAAAAAACTCAAGACTTTAACCGTCAAATTGAACATATAATGATTAAAAAATAAATTAAATACAAAATTCAAGACTTTAATCGTCAAATTGAACATAAAAAGTTCCAAACTAAATTAAATAAAAAATTCAAGAATTTAATCGTCAAATTGAATATAAAAAGTTTAAAATTAAATTAAATCAAAAATTCAAGACTGTAATCATCAAGTTGAATGTAAAAAGTTCAAAATTAAATTCAATAAAAAATTAAAGACTTTAATCGTCAAATTGAACATAAAAAGTTCAAAATTAAATTAAATAAAAAATTCAAGACTTTAACCGTCAAATTGAACATATAAAGATCAAAAATAAATTAAATACAAAATTCAAAAATTTAATCGTCAAATTGAACATAAAAAGTTTCAAATTAAATTAAATAAACCATTCAAGACTTTAATCGTCAAATTGAATATAAAATGTTTAAAATTAAATTAAATCAAAAATTCAAGAATCTAATCGTCAAATTGAATATAAAAAATTTAAAATTAAATTAAATCAAAAATTCAAGACTGTAATCGTCAAATTGAACATAAAAAGTTCAAAATTAAATTAAATAAAAAATTCAAGTCTTTAATCGTCAAATGGAATATAGAAAGTTCAAAATTAAAGTATATCAAAAATTCAAGACTTTAATCGTCAAATTGAACATAAAAAGTTCAAAATTAAATTAAATAGAAAAAATTTAAGACTTTACTGGTCAAATTGAATAAAAAAAGTCCAAAACTAAATTAAATAAAAAATTCAAGACTTTAATCGTCAAATTGAACATAAAAAGTTCAAAATTAAATTAAATAAAAAATTCAAGACTTTATTCGTCAAATTGAATAAAAAAAGTTCAAAACTAAATTAAATAAAAAATTCAAGACTTTAATCGTCAAATTGAATATAAAAAGTTCAAAATTAAATTAAATAAAAAATTCAAGAATTTAATCGTCAAATTGAATATAAAAAGTTTAAAATTAAATTAAATCAAAAATTGAAGACTGTAATCGTCAAATTGAATATAAAAAGTTCAAAATTAAATTAAATACAAAATTCAAGACTTTAATCGTCAAATTGAACATAAAAAGTTCAAAATTAAATTAAATAAAAAATTCAAGACTTTAACCGTCAAATTGAACATATAAAGATAAAAAATAAATTAAATACAAAATTCAAAAATTTAATCGTCAAATTGAACATAAAAAGTTTCAAATTAAATTAAATAAACCATTCAAGACTTTAATCGTCAAATTGAATATAAAAAGTTTAAAATTAAATTAAATCAAAAATTCAAGAATCTAATCGTCAAATTGAATATAAAAAGTTTAAAATTAAATTAAATCAAAAATTCAAGACTGTAATCGTCAAATTGAACATAAAAAGTTCAAAATTAAATTAAATAAAAAATTCAAGAATTTAATTGTCAAATTGAATATAAAAAGTTTAAAATTAAAGTAAATCAAAAATTTAAGACTTTAATCGTCAAATTAAACATAAAAAATTCAAAATTAAATTAAAAAAAATTTCAAGACTTTAATCGTCAAATTAAATATAAAAAGTTCAAAACTAAATTCAATAAAAAATTCAAGAATGTAATCGTCAAATTGAACATAAAAAGTTCAAAATTAAATTAAATAAACAATTCAAGACTTTAATCGTCAAATGGAATATAGAAAGTTCAAAATTAAAGTATATCAAAAATTCAAGACTTTAATCGTCAAATTGAATAAAAAGTTCAAAATTAAATTAAATAAAAAACTCAAGACTATAACTGTCAAATTGAACATATAATGATTAAAAAATAAATTAAATACAAAATTCAAGACTTTAATCGTCAAATTGAACATAAAAAGTTCCAAACCAAATTAAATAAAAAATTCAAGAATTTTATCGTCAAATTGAATATAAAAAGTTTAAAATTAAATTAAATCAAAAATTCAAGACTGTAATCGTCAAATTGAACATAAAAAGTTCAAAATTAAATTAAATAAAAAATTCAAGAATTTAATTGTCAAATTGAATAAAAAAAGTTTAAAACTAAAGTAAATCAAAAATTTAAGACTTTAATCGTCAAATTAAACATAAAAAATTCAAAATTAAATTGAAAAAAAAACTTCAAGACTTTAATCGTCAAATTAAATATAAAAAGTTCAAAACTAAATTCAATAAAAAATTCAAGAATTTAATTGTCAAATTGAATATAAAAAGTTTAAAATTAAAGTAAATCAAAAATTTAAGACTTTAATCGTCAAATTAAACATAAAAAATTCAAAATTAAATTAAAAAAAATTTCAAGACTTTAATCGTCAAATTAAATATAAAAAGTTCAAAACTAAATTCAATAAAAAATTCAAGAATGTAATCGTCAAATTGAACATAAAAAGTTCAAAATTAAATTAAATAAACAATTCAAGAATTTAATCGTCAAATTGAATATAAAAAGTTTAAAATTAAATTAAATCAAAAATTCAAGACTGTAATCGTCAAATTGAACAATAAAATATCAAAAATAAATTAAATACGAAATTCAAGACTTTAATCGTCAAATTGAACATAAAAAGTTCCAAACCAAATTAAATAAAAAATTCAAGAATTTAATCGTCAAATTGAATATAAAAAGTTTAAAATTAAATTAAATCAAAAATTCAAGACTGTAATCGTCAAATTGAACAATAAAATATCAAAAATAAATTAAATACGAAATTCAAGACTTTAATCGTCAAATTGAACATAAAAAGTTCAAAATTAAATTAAATAAACAATTCAAGACTTTAATCGTCAAATTGAATAAAAAAAGTTCAAAACTAAATAAAATAAAAAATTCAAGACTTTAATCGTCAAATTGAACATAAAAAGTTCAAAATTAAATTAAATAAAAAATTCAAGACTTTAATCGTCAAATTGAACATTAAAAGTTCAAAATTAAGTTAAATAAACAATTCAAGACTTTAATCGTCAAATTGAACATAAAAAGTTCAAAATTAAATTAAATAGAATAAATTTAAGACTTTAACCGTCAAACTGAACATATAAAGATCAAAAATAAATTAAATACAAAATTCAAAAATTTAATCGTCAAATTGAACATAAAAAGTTTCAAATTAAATTAAATAAACCATTCAAGACTTTAATCGTCAAATTGAATATAAAAAGTTTAAAATTAAATTAAATCAAAAATTCAAGAATCTAATCGTCAAATTGAATATAAAAAGTTTAAAATTAAATTAAATCAAAAATTCAAGACTGTAATCGTCAAATTGAACATAAAAAGTTCAAAATTAAATTAAATAAAAAATTCAAGAATTTAATTGTCAAATTGAATAAAAAAAGTTTAAAATTAAAGTAAATCAAAAATTTAAGACTTTAATCGTCAAATTAAACATAAAAAATTCAAAATTAAATTGAAAAAAAAACTTCAAGACTTTAATCGTCAAATTAAATATAAAAAGTTCAAAACTAAATTCAATAAAAAATTCAAGACTTTAATCGTCAAATTGAATATAAAAAGTTCAAAATTAAATTCAATAAAAAATTCAAGACTTTAATCGTCAAATTGAACATAAAAAGTTCAAAATTAAATTAAATAGAAAAAATTTAAGACTTTACTGGTCAAATTGAATAAAAAAAGTCCAAAACTAAATTAAATAAAAAATTTAAGACTTTAATCGTCAAATTGAACATAAAAAGTTCAAAATTAAATTAAATAAAAAATTCAAGACTTTATTCGTCAAATTGAATAAAAAAAGTTCAAAACTAAATTAAATAAAAAATTCAAGACTTTAATCGTCAAATTGAATATAAAAAGTTCAAAATTAAATTCAATAAAAAATTCAAGACTTTAATGGTCAAATTGAACATAAAAAGTTCAAAATTAAATTAAATAAAAAATTCAAGAATTTAATCGTCAAATTAAATATAAAAATTTCTAAACTAAATTCAATAAAACATTCAAGACTTTAATCGTCAAATGGAATATAGAAAGTTCAAAATTAAAGTAAATCAAAAATTCAAGACTGTAATCATCAAATTAAATGTAAAAAGTTTAAAATTAAATTAAATAAAAAATTCAAGACTTTAATCGTCAAATTGAACATAAAAAGTTCAAAATTAAATTAAATAAACAATTCAAGACTTTAATCGTCAAATTGAATATATATATACTTTATTTACTCTCCCTTTAACGGGTTCGAGGGCTCCACTTCCTTTACATTTTTAATACAATATATTTCTTACAACTACCTTTTTACAATCTTAATCTACTTAAATCTAAACGCCATCTTAACTAATTTTAACCTATTATTCGCCATGTGCCTGGGCTTCCATTTCCCGTTCCTTTTGACAAATCTGTCTTTATCCCTTTTATCGACCACCCTTTTACCTTTTACTATACTCTCTCACTCACTCCTTACTATCCACTCTTTTTTCTCACTTCTCCATTTATTCCACTTTCGTCATTTACCCCCACACTTTCTTCCATTCCTAACATACCCATGCACTCTATACCTACACACAATCACACTTTTATAACCTCTCCTGTCTCTTCCCTCACTTTCCATCTTATTCCATCCACCCAGACACAATCTCTCCCCATCCTTACCTCACCCCCTTTTCTTCTTTCTGTCCACGCTTTCTCTTCCAAGAACCACCTTATCCTTCTCTCTCTCCATGTTCTATCTTCATCTATCCTCTTCCCACTCCCTCTCAACCTTCCCCTTAATTTCATGACTTCATATTTGTCCTCCTCATTTTCCAACTCCACTATCCACAATTTTATTGTCCCCTGATCTACTCCTCTAATTCCCGTAACCTTTTTAATTTTTACTTTGGCCCCAATTCCTGTAAGCAATCTTTCTACTTCCTCTTTGCCTTCCCTACACCCTACTTCCAAACCTCTAATCACGATGTTCAGCTTTCTTTTTTCCCTTTCAAGCAACTCAACCTGACTCGCTAACTCTTTCATTTTCCTTTCTAAATTATGATCCCTTACTTCTCCATTCTTCTCTCTACTTTCTTCCTTTTCCCTTATCTCTACAACCTCCAATCCGCCCTTCTCATTCTTTCCATCTCCCTCACTCCAATCCGATATTTCTTTCTCTAACTTATTCATTCTCTTCCACATATTTTCTTTTTCCATTTTCCAATTTTCCTCCCACTTTTTTAAATTCCTTTCCATCCCTTCTATCTCCTTTTTTATTACCTCCGTCTGCTTATCTCTTTTTTCTTCTATGTCCCTATCAATCTCTATTCTGTCCCACACCTCTATCCATTCTTTATCGAACCTTTTTACCAACAACTTGACAAACTCAAGTAAGTCGATGCAGTCCTGACACTTCATAATTTCCCCGTCTTTTCCCTTTCTTATTTCGCCTATAATATTTCGTATCTCCGATATTTTCCCGCTTATACTACTTGAGTCAAATTTCGCCATTCTAAATTCCTACCTTACCTACAGTTCATTCGCTCTCCTCGTCATTCACTCTATCTCTCGCACTCACGCCCCACTCTTTCCACCTAACCTCACAATTCACGCTTTCCTTTTACCTTCTTTATCTTTCCCATTCACTCTATTTTCTACTTACATTCTTTTTTTAACCATTCACCTTACTTTGCACATCACTTTTCACTCACACCACTACCCACCCTTAACTAATAATAACCAAATTTTCCAAAAAACAATTTACCCTTCACAAACGCGTGCACTACTGTACGGTACCGGAAACGGAAGCCTCGTCAAATTGAATAAAAAAAGTTCAAAACTAAATTAAATAAAAAATTCAAGACTTTAATCGTCAAATTGAACATAAAAAGTTCAAAATTAAATTAAATAAAAAATTCAAGACTTTAATCGTCAAATTGAACATTAAAAGTTCAAAATTAAGTTAAATAAACAATTCAAGACTTTAATCGTCAAATTGAATATAAAAAGTTCAAAATTAAATTAAATAAAAAATTTAAGAATTTAATCGTCAAATTGAATATAAAAAGTTCAAAATTAAATTCAATAAAAAATTCAAGACTATAATCGTCAAATTGAACAATAAAATATCAAAAATAAATTAAATACGAAATTCAAGACTTTAATCGTCAAATTGAACATAAAAAGTTCAAAATTAAATTAAATAGAATAAATTTAAGACTTTAACCGTCAAATTGAACATATAAAGATCAAAAATAAATTAAATACAAAATTCAAAAATTTAATCGTCAAATTGAACATAAAAAGTTTCAAATAAAATTAAATAAACCATTCAAGACTTTAATCGTCAAATTGAATATAAAAAGTTTAAAATTAAATTAAATCAAAAATTCAAGAATCTAATCGTCAAATTGAATATAAAAAGTTTAAAATTAAATTAAATCAAAAATTCAAGACTGTAATCGTCAAATTGAACATAAAAAGTTCAAAATTAAATTAAATAAAAAATTCAAGAATTTAATTGTCAAATTGAATAAAAAAAGTTTAAAATTAAAGTAAATCAAAAATTTAAGACTTTAATCGTCAAATTAAACATAAAAAATTCAAAATTAAATTGAAAAAAAAACTTCAAGACTTTACTGGTCAAATTGAATAAAAAAAGTCCAAAACTAAATTAAATAAAAAATTCAAGACTTTAATCGTCAAATTGAACATAAAAAGTTCAAAATTAAATTAAATAAAAAATTCAAGACTTTATTCGTCAAATTGAATAAAAAAAGTTCAAAACTAAATTAAATAAAAAATTCAAGAATTTAATCGTCAAATTGAATATAAAAAGTTCAAAATTAAATTCAATAAAAAATTCAAGACTTTAATGGTCAAATTGAACATAAAAAGTTCAAAATTAAATTAAATAAAAAATTCAAGAATTTAATCGTCAAATTAAATATAAAAAGTTCAAAACTAAATTCAATAAAAAATTCAAGACTTTAATCGTCAAATGGAATATAGAAAGTTCAAAATTAAAGTAAATCAAAAATTCAAGACTGTAATCATCAAATTGAATGTAAAAAGTTTAAAATTAAATTAAATAAAAAATTCAAGACTTTAATCGTCAAATTGAACACAAAAAGTTCAAAATTAAATTAAATAAAAAATTCAAGACTTTATTCGTCAAATTGAATAAAAAAAGTTCAAAACTAAATTAAATAAAAAATTCAAGAATTTAATCGTCAAATTGAATATAAAAAGTTCAAAATTAAATTCAATAAAAAATTCAAGACTTTAATGGTCAAATTGAACATAAAAAGTTCAAAATTAAATTAAATAAAAAATTCAAGAATTTAATCGTCAAATTAAATATAAAAAGTTCAAAACTAAATTCAATAAAAAATTCAAGACTTTAATCGTCAAATGGAATATAGAAAGTTCAAAATTAAAGTAAATCAAAAATTCAAGACTGTAATCATCAAATTGAATGTAAAAAGTTTAAAATTAAATTAAATAAAAAATTCAAGACTTTAATCGTCAAATTGAACACAAAAAGTTCTAAATTAAATTAATTAAAAAATTCAAGACTTTAATCGTCAAATTGAATAAAAAGTTCAAAATTAAATTAAATAAAAAATTCAAGGCTATAATCGTCAAATTGAACAATAAAATATCAAAAATAAATTAAATACGAAATTCAAGACTTTAATCGTCAAATTGAACATAAAAAGTTCAAAATTAAATTAAATAAACAATTCAAGACTTTAATCGTCAAATTGAATAAAAAAAGTCCAAAACTAAATTAAATAAAAAATTCAAGACTTTAATCGTCAAATTGAACATAAAAAGTTCAAAATTAAATTAAATAAAAAATTCAAGACTTTAATCGTCAAATTGAACATAAAAAGTTCCAAACTAAATTAAATAAAAAATTCAAGAATTTAATCGTCAAATTGAACATAAAAAGTTCAAAATTAAATTAAATCAAAAATTCAAGACTGTAACCGTCAAATTGAATATAAAAAATTCAAAATTAAATTCAATAAAAAATTCAAGACTTTAATGGTCAAATTGAACATAAAAAGTTCAAAATTAAATTAAATAAAAAATTCAAGAATTTAATCGTCAAATTAAATATAAAAAGTTCAAAACTAAATTCAATAAAAAATTCAAGACTTTAATCGTCAAATGGAATATAGAAAGTTCAAAATTAAAGTAAATCATAAATTCAAGACTGTAATCATCAAATTGAATGTAAAAAGTTTAAAATTAAATTAAATAAAAAATTCAAGAATTTAATCGTCAAATTGAATATAAAAAGTTTAAAATTAAATTAAATAAAAAATTCAAGACTTTAATCGTCAAATTGAACACAAAAAGTTCTAAATTAAATTAATTAAAAAATTCAAGACTTTAATCGTCAAATTGAATAAAAAGTTCAAAATTAAATTAAATAAAAAATTCAAGGCTATAATCGTCAAATTGAACAATAAAATATCAAAAATAAATTAAATACGAAATTCAAGACTTTAATCGTCAAATTGAACATAAAAAGTTCAAAATTAAATTAAATAAACAATTCAAGACTTTAATCGTCAAATTGAATAAAAAAATTCCAAAACTAAATTAAATAAAAAATTCAAGACTTTAATCGTCAAATTGAACATAAAAAGTTCAAAATTAAATTAAATAAAAAATTCAAGACTTTAATCGTCAAATTGAACATAAAAAGTTCTAAACTAAATTAAATAAAAAATTCAAGAATTTAATCGTCAAATTGAACATAAAAAGTTCAAAATTAAATTAAATCAAAAATTCAAGACTGTAACCGTCAAATTGAATATAAAAAGTTCAAAATTAAATTCAATAAAAAATTCAAGAATTTAATGGTCAAATTGAACATAAAAAGTTCAAAATTAAATTAAATAAAAAATTCAAGAATTTAATCGTCAAATTAAATATAAAAAGTTCAAAACTAAATTCAATAAAAAATTCAAGACTTTAATCGTCAAATCGAATATAGAAAGTTCAAAATTAAAGTAAATCAAAAATTCAAGACTGTAATCATCAAATTGAATGTAAAAATTTAAAATTAAATTAAATAAAAAATTCAAGACTTTAATCGTCAAATTGAACACAAAAAGTTCAAAATTAAATTAAATAGAATAAATTTAAGACTTTAACCGTCAAATTGAACATATAAAGATCAAAAATAAATTAAATACAAAATTCAAAAATTTAATCGTCAAATTGAACATAAAAAGTTTCAAATTAAATTAAATAAACCATTCAAGACTTTAATCGTCAAATTGAATATAAAAAGTTTAAAATTAAATTAAATCAAAAATTCAAGAATCTAATCGTCAAATTGAATATAAAAAGTTTAAAATTAAATTAAATCAAAAATTCAAGACTGTAATCGTCAAATTGAACATAAAAAGTTCAAAATTAAATTAAATAAAAAATTCAAGAATTTAATTGTCAAATTGAATCAAAAAAGTTTAAAATTAAAGTAAATCAAAAATTTAAGACTTTAATCGTCAAATTAAACATAAAAAATTCAAAATTAAATTGAAAAAAAAACTTCAAGACTTTACTGGTCAAATTGAATAAAAAAAGTCCAAAACTAAATTAAATAAAAAATTCAAGACTTTAATCGTCAAATTGAACATAAAAAGTTCAAAATTAAATTAAATAAAAAATTCAAGACTTTATTCGTCAAATTGAATAAAAAAAGTTCAAAACTAAATTAAATAAAAAATTCAAGAATTTAATCGTCAAATTGAATATAAAAAGTTCAAAATTAAATTCAATAAAAAATTCAAGACTTTAATGGTCAAATTGAACATAAAAAGTTCAAAATTAAATTAAATAAAAAATTCAAGAATTTAATCGTCAAATTAAATATAAAAAGTTCAAAACTAAATTCAATAAAAAATTCAAGACTTTAATCGTCAAATGGAATATAGAAAGTTCAAAATTAAAGTAAATCAAAAATTCAAGACTGTAATCATCAAATTGAATGTAAAAAGTTTAAAATTAAATTAAATAAAAAATTCAAGACTTTAATCGTCAAATTGAACACAAAAAGTTCTAAATTAAATTAATTAAAAAATTCAAGACTTTAATCGTCAAATTGAATAAAAAGTTCAAAATTAAATTAAATAAAAAATTCAAGGCTATAATCGTCAAATTGAACAATAAAATATCAAAAATAAATTAAATACGAAATTCAAGACTTTAATCGTCAAATTGAACATAAAAAGTTCAAAATTAAATTAAATAAACAATTCAAGACTTTAATCGTCAAATTGAATAAAAAAAGTCCAAAACTAAATTAAATAAAAAATTCAAGACTTTAATCGTCAAATTGAACATAAAAAGTTCAAAATTAAATTAAATAAAAAATTCAAGACTTTAATCGTCAAATTGAACATAAAAAGTTCCAAACTAAATTAAATAAAAAATTCAAGAATTTAATCGTCAAATTGAACATAAAAAGTTCAAAATTAAATTAAATCAAAAATTCAAGACTGTAACCGTCAAATTGAATATAAAAAGTTCAAAATTAAATTCAATAAAAAATTCAAGACTTTAATGGTCAAATTGAACATAAAAAGTTCAAAATTAAATTAAATAAAAAATTCAAGAATTTAATCGTCAAATTAAATATAAAAAGTTCAAAACTAAATTCAATAAAAAATTCAAGACTTTAATCGTCAAATGGAATATAGAAAGTTCAAAATTAAAGTAAATCATAAATTCAAGACTGTAATCATCAAATTGAATGTAAAAAGTTTAAAATTAAATTAAATAAAAAATTCAAGAATTTAATCGTCAAATTGAATATAAAAAGTTTAAAATTAAATTAAATAAAAAATTCAAGACTTTAATCGTCAAATTGAACACAAAAAGTTCTAAATTAAATTAATTAAAAAATTCAAGACTTTAATCGTCAAATTGAATAAAAAGTTCAAAATTAAATTAAATAAAAAATTCAAGGCTATAATCGTCAAATTGAACAATAAAATATCAAAAATAAATTAAATACGAAATTCAAGACTTTAATCGTCAAATTGAACATAAAAAGTTCAAAATTAAATTAAATAAACAATTCAAGACTTTAATCGTCAAATTGAATAAAAAAATTCCAAAACTAAATTAAATAAAAAATTCAAGACTTTAATCGTCAAATTGAACATAAAAAGTTCAAAATTAAATTAAATAAAAAATTCAAGACTTTAATCGTCAAATTGAACATAAAAAGTTCCAAACTAAATTAAATAAAAAATTCAAGAATTTAATCGTCAAATTGAACATAAAAAGTTCAAAATTAAATTAAATCAAAAATTCAAGACTGTAACCGTCAAATTGAATATAAAAAGTTCAAAATTAAATTAATTAAAAAATTCAAGACTTTAATCGTCAAATTGAATAAAAAGTTCAAAATTAAATTAAATAAAAAATTCAAGAATTTAATCGTCAAATTAAATATAAAAAGTTCAAAACTAAATTCAATAAAAAATTCAAGACTTTAATCGTCAAATGGAATATAGAAAGTTCAAAATTAAAGTAAATCAAAAATTCAAGACTGTAATCATCAAATTGAATGTAAAAAGTTTAAAATTAAATTAAATAAAAAATTCAAGACTTTAATCGTCAAATTGAACACAAAAAGTTTCAATTTAAATTAATTAAAAAATTCATGACTTTAATCGTCAAATTGAATAAAAAGTTCAAAATTAAATGAAATAAAAAATTCAAGGCTATAATCGTCAAATTGAACAATAAAATATCAAAAATAAATTAAATACGAAATTTAAGACTTTAATCGTCAAATTGAACATAAAAAGTTCAAAATTAAATTAAATAAACAATTCAAGACTTTAATGGTCAAATTGAATATAAAAGTTTAAAATTATATTAAATCAAAAATTCAAGACTGTAATCATCAAATTGAATATAAAAAGTTCAAAATTAAATTCAATAAAAAATTCAAGAATTTAATGGTCAAATTGAACATAAAAAGTTCAAAATTAAATTAAATAAAAAATTCAAGAATTTAATCGTCAAATTAAATATAAAAAGTTCAAAACTAAATTAAATAAAAAATTCAAGAATTTAATCGTCAAATTGAACATAAAAAGTTCAAAATTAAATTAAATCAAAAATTCAAGACTGTAACCGTCAAATTGAATATAAAAAGTTCAAACTTAAATTCAATAAAAAATTCAAGAATTTAATGGTCAAATTGAACATAAAAAGTTCAAAATTAAATTAAATAAAAAATTCAAGACTTTAATCGTCAAATTGAATAAAAAAGTTCAAAATTAATTTAAATAAAAAATTCAAGACTTTAATCGTCAAATTGAATAAAAAAGTTCAAAATTAAATTAAATCAAAAATTCAAGACTTTAACCGTCAAATTGAACATATAAAGATCAAAAATAAATTCAATAAAAAATTCAAGAATTTAATGGTCAAATTGAACATAAAAAGTTCAAAATTAAATTAAATAAAAAATTCAAGAATTTAATCGTCAAATTAAATATAAAAAGTTCAAAACTAAATTCAATAAAAAATTCAAGACTTTAATCGTCAAATGGAATATAGAAAGTTCAAAATTAAAGTAAATCAAAAATTCAAGACTGTAATCATCAAATTGAAAGTAAAAAGTTTAAAATTAAATTAAATAAAAAATTCAAGACTTTAATCGTCAAATTGAACACAAAAAGTTCAAAATTAAATTAAATAGAATAAATTTAAGACTTTAACCGTCAAATTGAACATATAAAGATCAAAAATAAATTAAATACAAAATTCAAAAATTTAATCGTCAAATTGAACATAAAAAGTTTCAAATTAAATTAAATAAACCATTCAAGACTTTAATCGTCAAATTGAATATAAAAAGTTTAAAATTAAATTAAATCAAAAATTCAAGAATCTAATCGTCAAATTGAATATAAAAAGTTTAAAATTAAATTAAATCAAAAATTCAAGACTGTAATCGTCAAATTGAACATAAAAAGTTCAAAATTAAATTAAATAAAAAATTCAAGAATTTAATTGTCAAATTGAATAAAAAAAGTTTAAAATTAAAGTAAATCAAAAATTTAAGACTTTAATCGTCAAATTAAACATAAAAAATTCAAAATTAAATTGAAAAAAAAACTTCAAGACTTTACTGGTCAAATTGAATAAAAAAAGTCCAAAACTAAATTAAATAAAAAATTCAAGACTTTAATCGTCAAATTGAACATAAAAAGTTCAAAATTAAATTAAATAAAAAATTCAAGACTTTAATCGTCAAATTGAACATAAAAAGTTCCAAACTAAATTAAATAAAAAATTCAAGAATTTAATCGTCAAATTGAACATAAAAAGTTCAAAATTAAATTAAATCAAAAATTCAAGACTGTAACCGTCAAATTGAATATAAAAAGTTCAAAATTAAATTCAATAAAAAATTCAAGACTTTAATGGTCAAATTGAACATAAAAAGTTCAAAATTAAATTAAATAAAAAATTCAAGAATTTAATCGTCAAATTAAATATAAAAAGTTCAAAACTAAATTCAATAAAAAATTCAAGACTTTAATCGTCAAATGGAATATAGAAAGTTCAAAATTAAAGTAAATCATAAATTCAAGACTGTAATCATCAAATTGAATGTAAAAAGTTTAAAATTAAATTAAATAAAAAATTCAAGAATTTAATCGTCAAATTGAATATAAAAAGTTTAAAATTAAATTAAATAAAAAATTCAAGACTTTAATCGTCAAATTGAACACAAAAAGTTCTAAATTAAATTAATTAAAAAATTCAAGACTTTAATCGTCAAATTGAATAAAAAGTTCAAAATTAAATTAAATAAAAAATTCAAGGCTATAATCGTCAAATTGAACAATAAAATATCAAAAATAAATTAAATACGAAATTCAAGACTTTAATCGTCAAATTGAACATAAAAAGTTCAAAATTAAATTAAATAAACAATTCAAGACTTTAATCGTCAAATTGAATAAAAAAATTCCAAAACTAAATTAAATAAAAAATTCAAGACTTTAATCGTCAAATTGAACATAAAAAGTTCAAAATTAAATTAAATAAAAAATTCAAGACTTTAATCGTCAAATTGAACATAAAAAGTTCCAAACTAAATTAAATAAAAAATTCAAGAATTTAATCGTCAAATTGAACATAAAAAGTTCAAAATTAAATTAAATCAAAAATTCAAGACTGTAACCGTCAAATTGAATATAAAAAGTTCAAAATTAAATTCAATAAAAAATTCAAGAATTTAATGGTCAAATTGAACATAAAAAGTTCAAAATTAAATTAAATAAAAAATTCAAGAATTTAATCGTCAAATTAAATATAAAAAGTTCAAAACTAAATTCAATAAAAAATTCAAGACTTTAATCGTCAAATGGAATATAGAAAGTTCAAAATTAAAGTAAATCAAAAATTCAAGACTGTAATCATCAAATTGAATGTAAAAAGTTTAAAATTAAATTAAATAAAAAATTCAAGACTTTAATCGTCAAATTGAACACAAAAAGTTCCAATTTAAATTAATTAAAAAATTCATGACTTTAATCGTCAAATTGAATAAAAAGTTCAAAATTAAATGAAATAAAAAATTCAAGGCTATAATCGTCAAATTGAACAATAAAATATCAAAAATAAATTAAATACGAAATTTAAGACTTTAATCGTCAAATTGAACATAAAAAGTTCAAAATTAAATTAAATAAACAATTCAAGACTTTAATGGTCAAATTGAATATAAAAGTTTAAAATTATATTAAATCAAAAATTCAAGACTGTAATCATCAAATTGAATATAAAAAGTTCAAAATTAAATTCAATAAAAAATTCAAGAATTTAATGGTCAAATTGAACATAAAAAGTTCAAAATTAAATTAAATAAAAAATTCAAGAATTTAATCGTCAAATTAAATATAAAAAGTTCAAAACTAAATTAAATAAAAAATTCAAGAATTTAATCGTCAAATTGAACATAAAAAGTTCAAAATTAAATTAAATCAAAAATTCAAGACTGTAACCGTCAAATTGAATATAAAAAGTTCAAACTTAAATTCAATAAAAAATTCAAGAATTTAATGGTCAAATTGAACATAAAAAGTTCAAAATTAAATTAAATAAAAAATTCAAGACTTTAATCGTCAAATTGAATAAAAAAGTTCAAAATTAATTTAAATAAAAAATTCAAGACTTTAATCGTCAAATTGAATAAAAAAGTTCAAAATTAAATTAAATCAAAAATTCAAGACTTTAACCGTCAAATTGAACATATAAAGATCAAAAATAAATTCAATAAAAAATTCAAGAATTTAATCGTCAAATTAAATATAAAAAGTTCAAAACTAAATTCAATAAAAAATTCAAGACTTTAATCGTCAAATGGAATATAGAAAGTTCAAAATTAAAGTAAATCAAAAATTCAAGACTGTAATCATCAAATTGAAAGTAAAAAGTTTAAAATTAAATTAAATAAAAAATTCAAGACTTTAATCGTCAAATTGAACACAAAAAGTTCCAATTTAAATTAATTAAAAAATTCATGACTTTAATCGTCAAATTGAATAAAAAGTTCAAAATTAAATGAAATAAAAAATTCAAGGCTATAATCGTCAAATTGAACAATAAAATATCAAAAATAAATTAAATACGAAATTTAAGACTTTAATCGTCAAATTGAACATAAAAAGTTCAAAATTAAATTAAATAAACAATTCAAGACTTTAATGGTCAAATTGAATATAAAAGTTTAAAATTATATTAAATCAAAAATTCAAGACTGTAATCATCAAATTGAATATAAAAAGTTCAAAATTAAATTCAATAAAAAATTCAAGAATTTAATGGTCAAATTGAACATAAAAAGTTCAAAATTAAATTAAATAAAAAATTCAAGAATTTAATCGTCAAATTAAATATAAAAAGTTCAAAACTAAATTAAATAAAAAATTCAAGAATTTAATCGTCAAATTGAACATAAAAAGTTCAAAATTAAATTAAATCAAAAATTCAAGACTGTAACCGTCAAATTGAATATAAAAAGTTCAAACTTAAATTCAATAAAAAATTCAAGAATTTAATGGTCAAATTGAACATAAAAAGTTCAAAAATAAATTAAATAAAAAATTCAAGAATTTAATCGTCAAATTAAATATAAAAAGTTCAAAATTAAATTCAATAAAAAATTCAAGACTTTAATCGTCAAATGGAATATAGAAAGTTCAAAATTAAATTAAATAAAAAACTCAAGACTTTAACCGTCAAATTGAACATATAAAGATCAAAAATAAATTAAATACAAAATTCAAGAATTTAATCGTCAAATTGAACATAAAAAGTTTAAAATTAAATTGAATAAACAATTCAAGACTTTAATCGTCAAATTGAATATAAAAGTTTAAAATTATATTAAATCAAAAATTCAAGACTGTAATTATCAAATTGAATGTAAAAAGTTCAAAATTAAATTCAATAAAAAATTAAAGACTTTAATCGTCAAATTAAACATAAAAGGTTCAAAATTAAATTAAATAAAAAATTCAAGACTTTAACCGTCAAATTGAACATATGAAGATCAAAAATAAATTATATACAAAATTCAAGAATTTAATCGTCCAATTGAACATAAAAAGTTTAAAATTAAATTAAATAAACAATTCAAGACTTTAATCGTCAAATTGAATATAAAAAGTTTAAAATTAAATTAAATCAAAAATTCAAGACCGTAATCATCAAATTGAATGTAAAAAGTTCAAAATTAATTTCAATAAAAAATTCAAGAACTTAATCGTCAAATTGAATATAAAAAGTTCAAAATTAAATTAAATAAAAAATTCAAGACTTTAATCGTCAAATTGAACATAAAAATTTCAAAATTAAATTAAATAAAAAATTCAAGACTTTAATCGTCAAATTGAACATAAAAAGTTTAAAATTAAATTAAATAAACAATTAAAGACTTTATTCGTCAAATTAAATAAAAAAGTTCAAAATTAATTATAATAAAAAATTCAAGACTTTAATCGTCAAATTGAATAAAAAAGTTCAAAATTAATTTAAATAAGAAATTCAAGACTTTAATCGTCAAATTGAATAAAAAAGTTCAAAATTAAATTAAATCAAAAATTTAAGACTTTGACCGTCAAATTGAACATATAAAGATCAAAAATAAATTAAATACAAAATTCAAGACTTTAATCGTCAAATTGAACATAAAAAGTTCAAAATTAATTAAATAAAAAATTAAAGAATTTAATCGTCAAATTGAATATAAAAACTTTAAAATTAAATTCAAGAAAAAATTCAAGACTTTAATCGTCAAATTGAATATAAAAAGTTCAAAATTAAATTAAATCAAAAATTGAAGACTTTCATCGTTAAATTGAATAAAAAAAGTTCAAAATTAAGTTAAATAAACAATTCAAGACTTTAATCGTCAAATTGAATAAAAAAGTTCAAAATTAAATTAAATAAAAAATTCAAGAATTTAATCGTCAAATTGAATATAAAAAGTTCAAAATTAAATTAAATAAAAAATTCAAGACTTTAATCGTCAAATTGAACATAAAAAGTTCCAAATTAAATTAATTAAAAAATTCAAGACTTTTATCGTCAAATGGAATAAAAAAGTTCAAAATTAAATTAAATAAAAAATTCAAGAATTTAATCGTCAAATTGAATATAAAAAGTTCAAAATTAAATTCAATAAAAAATTCAAGACTTTAATCGTCAAATTGAACATAAAAAGTTCAAAATTAAATTAAATAAAAAATTCAAGACTTTAATCGTCAAATTGAATATAAAAAGTTTAAAATTAAATTAAATAAAAAATTCAAGTATTTAATCGTCAAATTGAATATAAAAAGTTCAAAATTAAAGTAAATAAAAAATTCAAGACTTTAATCGTCAAATGGAATAAAAAAGTTCAAAATTAAATTAAATAAAAAATTCAAGAATTTAATCGTCAAATTGAATATAAAAAGTTCAAAATTAAATTCAATAAAAAATTCAAGACTTTAATCGTCAAATTGAACATAAAAAGTTCAAAATTAAATTAAATAAAAAATTCAAGACTTTAATCGTCAAATTGAATATAAAAAGTTTAAAATTAAATTAAATCAAAAATTCAAGACTTTAATCGTTAAATTGAATAAAAAAAGTTCAAAATTAAGTTAAATAAACAATTCAAGACTTTAATCGTCAAATTGAATAAAAAAGTTCAAAATTATATTAAATAAAAAATTCAAGACTTTAATCGTCAAATTGAATATAAAAAGTTCAAAATTAAAGTAAATCAAAAATTCAAGACTTTAATCGTCAAATTGAATATAAAAAGTTTAAAATTAAATTAAATAAAAAATTCAAGTATTTAATCGTCAAATTGAATATAAAAAGTTCAAAATTAAAGTAAATCAAAAATTCAAGACTTTAATCGTCAAATGGAATAAAAAAGTTTAAAATTAAATTAAATAAACAATTAAAGACTTTATTCGTCAAATTGAATAAAAAAGTTCAAAATTAATTATAATAAAAAATTCAAGACTTTAATCGTCAAATTGAACATAAAAAGTTCAAAATTAAATTAAATAAAAAATTCAAGACTTTAATCGTCAAATTGAATATAAAAAGTTTAAAATTAAATTAAATCAAAAATTCAAGACTTTAATCGTTAAATTGAATAAAAAAAGTTCAAAATTAAGTTAAATAAACAATTCAAGACTTTAATCGTCAAATTGAATAAAAAAGTTCAAAATTATATTAAATAAAAAATTCAAGACTTTAATCGTCAAATTGAATATAAAAAGTTCAAAATTAAAGTAAATCAAAAATTCAAGACTTTAATCGTCAAATGGAATAAAAAAGTTCAAAATTAAATTAAATAAAAAATTCAAGAATTTAATCGTCAAATTGAATATAAAAAGTTCAAAATTAAATTCAATAAAAAATTCAAGACTTTAATCGTCAAATTGAACATAAAAAGTTCAAAATTAAATTAAATAAACAATTCAAGACTTTAATCGTCAAATGGAATTTAGAAAGTTCAAAATTAAAGGATATCAAAAATTCAAGACTGTAATCATCAAATTGAATGTAAAAAGTTCAAAATTAAATTAAATAAAAAATTCAAGACTTTAATCGTCAAATTGAATAAAAAAGTTCAAAATTAATTTAAATAAAAAATTCAAGACTTTAATCGTCAAATTGAATAAAAAAGTTCAAAATTAAATTAAATCAAAAATTCAAGACTTTAACCGTCAAATTGAACATATAAAGATCAAAAATAAATTAAATACAAAATTCAAGACTTTAATCGTCAAATTGAACATAAAAAGTTCAAAATTAAATTAAATAAAAAATTCAAGAATTTAATCGTCAAATTGAATATAAAAAGTGTAAGCGGTTGAAGGGTACAGATTGCCCTACTCTTCGATGGGCACCCCACTTCTCTCCGATCTACGCGATAAGGGCCCGAGACGCAACGCGATTATTCTGTGACGAACCTTCGGGTTAAACTGTACTGTGATATAAAACTTAATAAATTGTGACTTAACTTATATAGTTATCTTATTGTTTTAATAAGACCATCCTTACAAACTTCAGAAGTGGGATAGTAATCCAACCACCCTAAGTGAACCCTGATAAAAATTTCGAATTTAAATTTTCGTCACAGAAATAAGAAAAGTCGGTCCCCAATATTGTTTCGCTTTTAAGTATACTTAAGAAATTTTTGCGTTCCGTGTTTCAGTAAACTTATGATAAACTTTTTTACATTTTATCGGACGCAGAGTATACGGGACAAGACAATTGTGTTGTAAAGTACATTTTAGGACTTTTATTAGAGTCACATTCTGTCACAGAACTTCCGAAATTTTTGTGATGGTCTGACACGTTTCAAAACCGCTTAAGCAAAGTTCGCATTTTCGCACTTGGAAAACTTTAGAATAAATCCAAACCTTGTGTAACGTAAAGCGAATTGGATTAGAAACTGTGTCATAAAGTGCTTTTGACCTATAGGTTTTAATATACCTTTGGATATTGTTTTAAAATTAATTTAAGGTCTAGACCACGTGTTGAATACGTGTAAGTGATTTTTGCGTTTCTGTGCTTTTAGAGGACTTAAATTCACCTTTTTGGAAAACGCAAGATAACAGTGATAATTTCTTTTGATTGCAACAATTTTCTGGTGATTCCTGACCTGAAAGGGAAAAAGGAAGAAAATAAATTTTGCACGTGTTATAGGATTTGCATATGGCGAATCTTCAAAGACCATCAATTAGTGCATGATAGTGAACGTGTCGTGTCGCTCTTATCGGTCCGATCGGCCAAGATCGCCAATTTACGTGATTCCCGAATACTTAGGGCACGCATGCCTGGTTGATTTCTGATCTCTCTAAAGTGTGGTTACCGTCAGTGCCGTATACCCTATTCCATAGTGGGCTGACAAAGAGCCATCTGAAATTTAGAATTTATATGTGTAGTGAGTGTCCCTTCAGTGATAACTTGTGTAGTTATGGATCCTACTACATTCACGGTGTCGATTCTTAAACAGGTGGCTCGAGATTTAGGAGTGTCAACCTATGGATTGAAGTTAGAAATCATCAAGCGGATTCAAGAGGCGGATCCGAGTGATAAGTGGATGGATGACGCCACGAAACTTGTGAATAATTCTTCAAGTATGGATGAAACAGGTGATAATGCAGGAGGTGATACCAACCGACGTGATCGGATTGAAGTACTAGAGTTTCCAACAAGAAACACAGGAGATCAAGGTGTACCCTTAGAGGAAACGCATAATCCTGTTCAACAGACTCGAAACGCTAGTGAACAGGAAATTGAACTTTTAAATCGCGAACGTGATTTACTGGCAAGGGAGCTGGAGTTGACTAGGCGCGAGTTGTCTCTCCTTCGCGACGCCCCCCCTCCTAGGACAGAAGTACAGCCTACAGTCAAACAAGTAAACATAAACACACTTAAAGACTTGCTGAGCGATTTCGAAGGTGACGATTTGGATTTCCGCAGATGGAGAGAACAGTTTTTGCTCTTGTGTAATACTTATGCCTTGGACGACTCTCACAGACGTCTTTTAATGGGTAGCAAACTTAAAGGAAAAGCTTTAAAATGGTTTCATTCAAAGTTGGAATTCATAACCATGCCGGTAGAGGATTTGCTCGTGGAAATGGCGACTATATTTGACAACCGTCAAAACCGGTTGACACTTCGTAAAAAGTTCGAAGGTCGCACGTGGAAGAATTCAGAAACCTTTAGTAATTACTTTCATGAAAAGCTGATCCTTGGGAATGCTGTGCCCATAGACAAAGAAGATCTTATAGATTACGTAATTGACGGAATTCCTGATATGTCTTTAAGGAATCAAGCGAGAATTCAGTGCTTCTCGGATACGAAAAGCCTTTTACAAGCGTTCGAAAAGATTGTTCTAAGAGACGACTGCAGGAGTTTCCAAGAAGTTAAGAGGACTACTGCTGTCAGCGCAACGAGAGTAGAGAGCGGAGCTAAAGATGCTGCATCATCCAAGAAATCATCGACGGTGAGGTGCTTCAATTGCAGTAAATATGGTCACATTGCCCCTGAGTGTGACCGACCAAAGAGACAGGCAGGAGCCTGCTTCAGGTGTTTTGAAATGGGTCATCATTCAAGAGATTGCCCAAATAAGAAATCTCAATCAGCTGGTCAGATTTATAATAAACCAAGAATTTTGCCAACTGATGAACAACAAGGATCTCAGATAAACGCTGTATCTGAATACCCTCAAGATCAACGACTAAATGGTTCTACGGAGACTCTTCAGGATGATGAATGCTTCAAGACTGCGTCGTTCGAAGTTATTTCTGGTGGCACACCCTATATACAAATGTTGGATACTCTTCTGGACACAGGTAGTCCAATAAGTTTTGTGAAAGAGAGCTGCGTCCCTGCGTTAGGTATGAGACCATGCGACTTCAAAAATTGTAAGTACAAAGGCATCAATAGTAGTCCTCTCGTGAGATTAGGTATTGTAACTGCGAATGTTTGTTTTGATAATATGAAACGTGAGTTGGAAATATTCGTGGTACCTGACAAAACTATGCAGAGTTCAGTTCTATTAGGTCGCGACGCACTGCGCAAATTTAATTTGGGTTTAAAAGCTCTACCTCAGGAAGAAGCTGAGGTTATTAAAGAAATCTTTGATATTGATGTAACGATGGATAATGTAGTAAATTCACTTCAGATAAATCCGGAAATTGATCATCAGATTCAGGCGTCATTAAGAGAGTTGTTTTTTTCTGAATACGTAGATGCAAAACGTCCCGAGTCTCCCAAGGTCAAGGTTGAATTAAATTTACAGGTAACAAATGATAACGCGATTTGTTTTGGGCCGCGTAGATTGTCCTTCGAAGAAAAGGATCGACTTCAGAAAATTCTCGATTCTTTGAAATCTAGAGGGATAATCCGTGATAGTGATTCACCTTACGCTTCGCCGATTGTCATGGTCAAAAAGAAAAACTCGGAATATCGGTTATGTGTAGACTATAGATTTTTGAACAAAATTACCGTAAGAGATAATTATCCGTTACCCCTTATCGAAGACCAAATCGATAAATTAAGGGATAAAGTTTTTTTTACCTTACTCGATTTAAAGGATGGTTTTCATCACATCGACGTGGCTCCAGACTCAGTCAAATTCACATCTTTTATAACACCATTGGGCCAATACGAATACTTAAAAATGCCATTCGGGTTAAAAACGGCTCCCGCAAAATTTCAACGATTTGTAAATCGTGTACTTGAAGAATTAATAAGGCGGGGTGATGTCGTGGTTTATTTAGACGACATACTTATAGCTACCGAAACCCTGAAACATCATTTTGAAGTTCTCAAAAAGTTGCTCTCCCTTCTAGTCGAAAATAAACTCGAGTTACGTCTAGATAAGTGTAAATTCCTTCAGACTGAGTTGGAATATCTCGGGTATAAGATAACAAAAAATGGAATAAGTCCGACGGACCACGGCATCGAAGCAGTCGTGAAGTTCCCACTTCCGAAAAACGTCCGTGAAGTTCAGTGTTTTCTGGGCCTGTGTTCATATTTCCGGAAATTCATTCAGGGATTTTCTATTATCGCTGCACCTCTTTATAACCAATTAAAAAAAAATGTAGAGTTTAAATTTGGTAAAGACGAATATGATGCATTTGAAATTCTTAAATCTAAATTAGTAGAAGCTCTGGTTTTGAATATTTACAGCCCTTCGAATGAAACTGAGCTTCACTGCGACGCGAGCAAGGTGGGCCATGGTGCTGTCCTTGTTCAGCGTAAAGTAGATAAGCAATTTCACCCTATTTTCTATTTCTCTAAAAGAACCACCGAAATCGAAAGCAAATATCACAGCTTTGAGCTTGAGACTCTGGCCGTGATCTACGCTTTAAGACGCTTCCGGGTTTATCTGCAAGGAATAAAATTTAAAATCGTGACAGACTGTAACGCACTTAAATTGACACTAGAAAAAAAAGATATTAACCCGCGAATTCAGAGGTGGGCTTTGGAGCTGGAAAATTATGATAAAGAGTTTGAGCATAGATCGGGCGACAGAATGAGGCACGTTGACGCTTTTAGTAGAGCTTTAAGTGTGATGATAGTTGAAGATAATTCATTAGAATCAAATTTGTCAATCTGCCAAAATCTTGACCCCAAAATTAAAGAATTGCGCGAAAAACTGCAGAATTGGGAAGATAAACTGTACGAAATGCGGAATGGGCTAATTTATAGAAAAAGAAGCAACGAGATTTTATTTTATGTACCTGAGAAAATGGAAAATCATATTATCCGAAAATATCATGATGAAATGGGTCATTTCGGGATAGAAAAAACATGCGAGGCGATTCTTAGAAATTATTGGTTTCCGTCCATGACTGATAAGGTTAAAACTTATGTAGCTAATTGTTTGAAGTGTGTAGCTTTTTCTCCTTCAACGGGGAAAAAGGAGGGATTTTTAAATTCTATTCCGAAGGGCGAATTGCCATTTCTCACTTGTCACATCGACCACTTTGGTCCTATAGATAAAAAAATTACGTCGAAACAACATATATTTTTAATAATCGATGGGTTTACAAAATTTGTAAAATTATACGCGGTTAAAACGACTGATAGTAAAGAGGTAATAAAATGTCTTCGAGAATATGCTAGATATTACAGTAAACCCAAGACGATTGTTTCCGACCGCGGAAGTTGTTTTACATCACAAGAATTCAGGGATTTTATTTCGGAAGATGATATTTACCATGTATTGATTGCGACAGCATCACCTAAAGCTAATGGGCAGGTGGAAAGGGTGAATAGGGTATTGGGTCCTATGCTTGCTAAGCTTTCTGATCCGTCGTCAGGGAAATATTGGCATAAAATGCTCGCCGACGTGGAATTTGCTCTAAATAATGCCGTTCACAGTACTACTGGAAAACCCCCCAGTAAGTTATTATTCGGAGTTTGCCAACGCGGTAATACATCAGATCCATTAGCGCATTATTTGGAGCAGGTTGAACGCGGCGGAGAGATTCGTGATCTTGAAAAAATTAGATTTGAGGCCAGTGAAAATATTAAGAAATCGCAAGAATACAATAAAAAACACTTTGACTCCAAACGCAAAAAACCACACGATTATAAAACAGGAGACCTGGTAATGGTAAAAAATTTTGATAGCACGGTAGGAACATCGAAAAAACTAATACCACAATTTAAAGGCCCCTATGAAATTACGAAAAAGCTGCGAAACGATAGATACGTATTAAATGACGTCGAAAATTTCCAACTCACACAGAGACCGTATGTAGGCACGTGGGAGGCTTGTAATATGAAGCCGTGGCATACCGATTTTGTTGCACTTATTGGCGAGATGTTTCCTATGTGTTCTGATTTAAATAATTGACAAAACGGCTATTTTGAAAAAAAAAAAAAAATTGTATCTGTCCGGGTCGAACAGAGGTCAGGATGGCCGAACTGTAAGCGGTTAAAGGGTACAGATTGCCCTACTCTTCGATGGGCACCCCACTTCTCTCCGATCTACGTGATAAGGGCCCGAGACGCAACGCGATTACTCTGTGACGAACCTTCGGGTTAAACTGTACTGTGATATAAAACTTAATAAATTGTGACTTAACTTATATAGTTATCTTATTGTTTTAATAAGACCATCCTTACAAAAGTTCAAAATTAAATTCAATAAAAAATTCAAGACTTTAATCGTCAAATTGAACATAAAAAGTTCAAAATTAAATTAAATAAAAAATTCAAGAATTTAATCGTCAAATTGAATATAAAAAGTTCAAAATTAAAGTAAATCAAAAATTCAAGACTTTAATCGTCAAATGGAATAAAAAAGTTCAAAATTAAATTAAATCAACAATTCAAGACTTTAATCGTCAAATTGAACATAAAAAGTTCAAAATTAAATTAAATAAAAAATTCAAGAATTTAATCGTCAAATTGAATATAAAAAATTCAAAATTAAAGTAAATCAAAAATTTAAGACTTTAATCGTTAAATTGAATAAAAAAAGTTCGAAATTAAGTTAAATAAACAATTCAAGACTTTAATCGTCAAATTGAATAAAAAAGTTCAAAATTATATTAAATAAAAAATTCAAGACTTTAATCGTCAAATTGAATATAAAAAGTTCAAAATTAAAGTAAATCAAAAATTCAAGACTTTAATCGTCAAATGGAATAAAAAAGTTCAAAATTAAATTAAATAAAAAAATTCAAGAATTTAATCGTCAAATTGAATATAAAAAGTTCAAAATTAAATTCAATAAAAAATTCAAGACTTTAATCGTCAAATTGAACATAAAAAGATCAAAATTAAATTAAATAAACAATTCAAGACTTTAATCGTCAAATTGAACATACAAAGTTCAAAATGAAATTAAAAAAAACTTTAAGACTTTAATCGTCAAATTAAATATAAAAAGTTCAAAATTAAATTAAATCAAAAATTCAAGACTTTAATCGTCAAATTGAATAAAAAAGTTCAAAACTAAATTAAATAAAAAATTCAAGACTTTAATCGTCAAAATGAATAAAAAAGTTCAAAATTAAATGAAATCAAAAATCCAAGACTTTAATCGTCAAATTGAACATAAAAATATGAAAAATAAATTAAATACAAAATTCAAGAATTCAATCGTCAAATTGAATAAAAAGTTCAAAATTAAAGTAAATCAAAAATTCAAGACTTTAATCGTCAAATGGAATAAAAAAGTTCAAAATTAAATTAAATAAAAAAATTCAAGAATTTAATCGTCAAATTGAATATAAAAAGTTCAAAATTAAATTCAATAAAAAATTCAAGACTTTAATCGTCAAATTGAACATAAAAAGATCAAAATTAAATTAAATAAACAATTCAAGACTTTAATCGTCAAATTGAATAAAAAAGTTCAAAACTAAATTAAATAAAAAATTCAAGACTTTAATCGTCAAAATGAATAAAAAAGTTCAAAATTAAATGAAATCAAAAATCCAAGACTTTAATCGTCAAATTGAACATAAAAATATGAAAAATAAATTAAATACAAAATTCAAGAATTCAATCGTCAAATTGAATAAAAAGTTCAAAATTAAATTAAATAAAAAATTCAAGACTTTAATCTTCAAATTGAAAATAAAAAGTTCAAAATTAAGTTCAATAAAAAATTCAAGAATTTAATCGTCAAATTGAATATAAAAAGTTCAAAATTAAAGTAAATCAAAAATTCAAGATTTTAATCGTCAAATTGAAAATAAAAATATCAAAAATAAATTAAATACAAAATTCAAGACTTTAATCGTCAAATTGAACATAGAAAGTTCAAAATTAAGTTAAATAAACAATTCAAGACTTTAATCGTCAAATTGAATATTAAAAGTTCAAAGTTAAATTAAATAAAAAATTCAAGAATTTAATCGTCAAATTGAATATAAAAAGTTCGAAATTTAATTAAAATTAAAATTCAAGACTTTAATCGTCAAAATGAATAAAAAAGTTCAAAATTAAATGAAATCAAAAATCCAAGACTTTAATCGTCAAATTGAACATAAAAATATGAAAAATAAATTAAATACAAAATTCAAGAATTCAATCGTCAAATTGAATAAAAAGTTCAAAATTAAATTAAATAAAAAATTCAAGACTTTAATCGTCAAATTGAACATAAAAAGTTCAAAATTAAGTTCAATAAAAAATTCAAGAATTTAATCGTCAAATTGAATATAAAAAGTTCAAAATTAAAGTAAATCAAAAATTCAAGATTTTAATCGTCAAATTGAAAATAAAAATATCAAAAATAAATTAAATACAAAATTCAAGACTTTAATCGTCAAATTGAACATAAAAAGTTCAAAATTAAGTTAAATAAACAATTCAAGACTTTAATCGTCAAATTGAATATTAAAAGTTCAAAGTTAAATTAAATAAAAAATTCAAGAATTTAATCGTCAAATTGAATATAAAAAGTTCGAAATTTAATTAAAATTAAAATTCAAGACTTTAATCGTCAAATTGAACATATAAAGATCAAAAATAAATTAAATACAAAATTCAAGACTTTAATCGTCAAATTGAACATAAAAAGTTTAAAATTAAATTAAATAAACAATTCAAGACTTTAATCGTCAAATTGAACATAAAAAGTTCAAAATTAAATTAAATAAAAAATTCAAGAATTTAATCGTCAAATTGAATATAAAAAATTCAAAATTAAATTCAATAAAAAATTCAAGACTTTAATCGTCAAGTTGAACATAAAAAGTTCAAAATTAAATTAAATAAAAAATTCAAGACTTTAATCGTCAAATTGAATATAAAAAGTTCAAAATTAAATTAAATCAAAAATTCAAGACTTTAATCGTTAAATTGAATAAAAAAAGTTCAAAATTAAGTTAAATAAACAATTCAAGACTTTAATCGTCAAATGGAATAAAAAAGTTCAAAATTAAATTAAATAAAAAATTCAAGAATTTAATCGTCAAATTGAATATAAAAAGTTCAAAATTAAATTCAATAAAAAATTCAAGACTTTAATCGTCAAATTGAACATAAAAAGTTCAAAATTTAATTAAATAAACAATTCAAGACTTTAATCGTCAAATGGAATATAGAAAGTTCAAAATTAAAGTAAATCAAAAATTCAAGACTGTAATCATCAAATTGAATGTAAAATGTTCAAAATTAAATTAAATAAAAAATTCAAGACTTTAATCGTCAAATTGAACATATAAAGATCAAAAATAAATTAAATACAAAATTCAAGACTTTAATCGTCAAATTGAACATAAAAAGTTTAAAATTAAATTAAATAAACAATTCAAGACTTTAATCGTCAAATTGAACATAAAAAGTTCAAAATTAAATTAAATAAAAAATTCAAGAATTTAATCGTCAAATTAAATATAAAAAATTCAAAATTAAAGTAAATCAAAAATTTAAGACTTTAATCGTTAAATTGAATAAAAAAAGTTCAAAATTAAGTTAAATAAACAATTCAAGACTTTAATCGTCTAATTGAATAAAAAAGTTCAAAATTAAGTTCAATAAAAAATTCAAGAATTTAATCGTCAAATTGAATATAAAAAGTTCAAAATTAAAGTAAATCAAAAATTCAAGATTTTAATCGTCAAATTGAAAATAAAAATATCAAAAATAAATTAAATACAAAATTCAAGACTTTGATCGTCAAATTGAACATAAAAAGTTCAAAATTAAGTTAAATAAACAATTCAAGACTTTAATCGTCAAATTGAATATTAAAAGTTCAAAGTTAAATTAAATAAAAAATTCAAGAATTTAATCGTCAAATTGAATATAAAAAGTTCGAAATTTAATTAAAATTAAAATTCAAGACTTTAATCGTCAAATTGAACATATAAAGATCAAAAATAAATTAAATACAAAATTCAAGACTTTAATCGTCAAATTGAACATAAAAAGTTTAAAATTAAATTAAATAAACAATTCAAGACTTTAATCGTCAAATTGAACATAAAAAGTTCAAAATTAAATTAAATAAAAAATTCAAGAATTTAATCGTCAAATTGAATATAAAAAATTCAAAATTAAATTCAATAAAAAATTCAAGACTTTAATCGTCAAGTTGAACATAAAAAGTTCAAAATTAAATTAAATAAAAAATTCAAGACTTTAATCGTCAAATTGAATATAAAAAGTTCAAAATTAAATTAAATCAAAAATTCAAGACTTTAATCGTTAAATTGAATAAAAAAAGTTCAAAATTAAGTTAAATAAACAATTCAAGACTTTAATCGTCAAATGGAATAAAAAAGTTCAAAATTAAATTAAATAAAAAATTCAAGAATTTAATCGTCAAATTGAATATAAAAAGTTCAAAATTAAATTCAATAAAAAATTCAAGACTTTAATCGTCAAATTGAACATAAAAAGTTCAAAATTAAATTAAATAAACAATTCAAGACTTTAATCGTCAAATGGAATATAGAAAGTTCAAAATTAAAGTAAATCAAAAATTCAAGACTGTAATCATCAAATTGAATGTAAAATGTTCAAAATTAAATTAAATAAAAAATTCAAGACTTTAATCGTCAAATTGAACATATAAAGATCAAAAATAAATTAAATACAAAATTCAAGACTTTAATCGTCAAATTGAACATAAAAGGTTCAAAATTAAATAAAATAAAAAATTCAAGAATTTAATCGTCAAATTGAATATAAAAACTTCAAAATTAAATTCAATAAAAAATTCAAGACTTTAATCGTCAAGTTGAACAAAAAAAGTTCAAAATTAAATTAAATAAAAAATTCAAGACTTTAATCGTCAAATTGAATATAAAAAGTTCAAAATTAAATAAAATCAAAAATTCAAGACTTTAATCGTTAAATTGAATAAAAAAAGTTCAAAATTAAGTTAAATAAACAATTTAAGACTTTAATCGTCAAATTGAATAAAAAAGTTCAAAATTAATTTAAATAAAAAATTCAAGACTTTAATCGTCAAATTGAATAAAAAGTTCAAAATTAAATTAAATCAAAAATTCAAGACTTTAACCGTCAAATTGAACATATAAAGATCAAAAATAAATTAAATACAAAATTCAAGACTTTAATCGTCAAATTGAACAT
This sequence comes from Ganaspis brasiliensis, assembly GCA_037103525.1. Classification (NCBI taxonomy): domain Eukaryota; kingdom Metazoa; phylum Arthropoda; class Insecta; order Hymenoptera; family Figitidae; genus Ganaspis; species Ganaspis brasiliensis. The sequence continues at coordinate 682,055 of JAZKLR010000240.1, read as the reverse complement.
AAAAAGTTCAAAATTAAATTAAATAAAAAATTCAAGAATTTAATCGTCAAATTGAATATAAAAAGTTTAAAATTAAATTCAATAAAAAATTCAAGACTTTAATCGTCAAATTGAACATAAAAGGTTCAAAATTAAATTAAATAAAAAATTCAAGAATTTAATCGTCAAATTGAATATAAAAAGTTCAAAATTAAAGTAAATCAAAAATTCAAGACTTTAATCGTCAAATGGAATAAAAAAGTTCAAAATTAAATGAAATCAAAAATTCAAGACTGTAATCATCAAATTGAATGTCAAAAGTTCAAAATTAAATTCAATAAAAAATTCAAGACTTTAATCGTCAAATTGAACATAAAAAGTTCAAAATTAAATTAAATAAAAAATTCAAGAATTAAATCGTTGTCACGTCCGCGTGACGTGTTTATTCATAAATATATATAACTTAGTGTATATTTCACAAGTATTACATTTAATTTTTTCACTTTGGCTAAAATCAATACTTATGCAATAAACTATAATGAGAATTAAGAGTGGTAGATGTGCACGAAAATAGCTCTAGTTTCTCTAATTTATTCGCCCTAAAGATAAGTAAAGAAGTTTGCGTCCCGGTCTTCCGAAATAAGACGGAAGGAAATCGGTGGTCGAAAAAACTGTCACACTATACTCCGCGAATTATTCTGTATTACTTCGCATTCAAACCCACGCAAATTTGGAGGGGTTGAAAACACAAAGAAACCGAGGTTTCTTCACAAATTTGTCGAAACGAAAAATCAGTTCTTGTTTCGCCACGATCTCCTCCAGTTCACTTTTTTGCTAAGATTGTCTTCGGCTCTCGATTTCAAATATCGCTGATAGCAAAGTCTACAAATACTAAGTCTTGTATTTCAGCATAGTGCTCACACCTTTCGCGACATTATTTTGCGAATAATTCCGTCAATTCTTATTGTATCGGCCGTGAAATTATACATATGTTGTAGCGAGTGTGTGAACTAATTGTAAAACTTTTAATTGTGAAACTGTATTGTTGTGAAAAACTGAAAGTGTAAAAATTAGTGGAAGCGCAAGAACTCCTGACATAACTTGTCAGTAATCAATTTAATCCTTCAACCTTTTTATCAATTTAACCCTTCTTCCAATTTAACCCTTTTTTCCAATTTAACCCTTTTCCAATTTAACCCTTTATATCAATTTAACCCTTTTTCCGATTTAACCCTTTTTCCGATTTAACCCTTTTTCCAATTTAACCCTTTTTATCAATTTAACCCTTTTTCCAATTTAACCCTTTTGACCAATTTAACCCTTTTTCCAATTTAACCCTTTTTATCAAATTAACCCTTTTTCCAATTTAACCCTTTTTCCAATTAAATCCTTTCAACCAAATTAAACCTTAACTTCTTTAATCAACTTAACTCATTTTAATCCTACAACCAATTTTAATCCTTTATCCTTTTTTCAATTTGCTAACCCTTCATCCTGAATCTTTGCCTCGAAGAATCTTTTTGAATCGAAGAATTGTGGATCATTGACCCCTCATCAGTAAATTTAACTGCTTCAACGACTTCTGCTTCGAAAAGGAACTTGACCCTGAAATTTGAGTCGTCTAGGATACATAAACTACTCCCTCACATCAAAACTTGGATTTGGGTCTCTACAAGCATTTTTCTGGTGTCTGGGACCTTTTCACTTTCTACGTTATCTTGAGGCCAAGGCGGGTCCACCCCATAAATTACCCTTGGGTGTCTCACGAACCTGTCATTGAAGTTTTTGAGGGGACAATTAACACGCTACAGATTCATTCACAGAGTAAGATTTTTACATCCTATCTTTGCCTCTCACGATTTAATGGCTTAAGCTAATAAGTCGTTTTGTTTCAGTTGTTGTGACGAATTAGTACAAGAATTCAGGTTTTATAAAGATTTCTTCCTCTCATCCTTTCACCTCTACAATTCATGTATTTAGATAAATAAATCAACTATCACGCTTCCTAACGCATTGTTCAGTGGACTTTCTTTTGCCCTGTTCCCTTAGTTCAAAGCCTCCTGGCTTTGTAAATAAATCAGGGATTAATTAAAATAAATAAATTGTAGTTGGTCCCTTCCGGACGTAACAGAATACAATTTATATAAATTTTTTGGTGCATCGGCCGGGAAACCACAAAAGAAAAGAAACTAAACAATGCAAAGCGGTTGAGAGGAAAAATCTGAAAGTATTTTTAATTCTAAAAATAAAATCTTTAATATAAAATCATTGGAACTTTTGACAAGTGAAGTAAAAATGAATAAAATCTTGTGAAAACTAAATTTTGCCAATAACTTAACAAATCTAAATCCTTGGTTGTATACGCATTTAAATGTCTATTTATGAACAATAAAAAGCAAAACACGACTAGTGACTATCACACCAGAAGTAGAACTAAAGCACTAGCAGATCAGGAAAAAGGTCAAACATTTATTAATTTTGGGGAATCCACAAATCCTAAGGTTGTTCATTCACCACCAGTAAAAAGAGTAGAAAATAATAATTTCAATTCTGAGGAACCATCTAGTAGTTTCTCAAGTGATCAATCTGATGAAACAATATTGAATCCTAATAATAGTTTAAAGTTTTCTACTCCTAAAAAGTCTTCTTTAGAGCAAATAGCCGAATTAAGAAGACTTTTGCGTGATTCATTAAAAGATAACACTTTTGATGAAAAAACTGGTGAAATAAATCTATTAAAAGATCTTACAAAAAATTCAATAAAACCCACAGATCCTAATCAGGATTTGCAAGAGGTTCTTCTAAACGAAAATTCTAATATTCATAAGTCCCAAATCAATAATTCTTTAATAGGAATTTCTCTTGACGAAATGAGTGTACCGTATAACCAACAAGTCTCTTTAAGGGACGCCTTAGAAATAGTACCAGTCTTCGATGGTAAGAATATCTCTCTTTCGGCTTTCATAGAGGGGTGTGATGAAGCAAAAGAAATGATTCCAGATACACCTCAAGTAGAGGAAAATTTAGTAAAATTAATTCGCGGAAAATTAGTGGGAGAAGCTAGACGGGGAATTTATGGTTCAACATTTAAAAGCATTAAAGATTTAACGGACCAATTAAGAAAAATTTACTTGCCGCGGAAAAGTGTTTATCAATTACAAGGTGAAATAGGGAATATTTACATGTGGGAAAATGAAACGGTATTGTCATATGCGAATCGCGTAAAAGAAATTGCCGATCAAATCTATGATGCTCATCGAATAAATAATAAAGGGGTCCTAGATAAAACTTTTACTGAATCCTTAGAGAAGGATTTAATTCAATGTTTCCGTAGAGGATTAAAACCGGAAATTGAAATTCGGATTCCAGAAACAATAATTTTTAAAGAAACAACGAGTAAGGCTATCGAAGTTGAAAGAAGGATAAATGCTAGTAATGAGCTTAGGAAAGGGAAATCTAAAACGAGTGAATTTAATGAATCAAAGGTAACCTTTGCAAAAGTAGAAGCTTTAATTTGTCAAATCTGCAATTTAAAAGGGCACATCGCTGCCACTTGTCGAAGATATATTAATAACCAAAGTTCTCAAAATCGCGGTAGGAATTTTTCACCCTGGAATGGGGAAAGAAGCTCTCAAAATAGAGAAAATTCTTCATTTTCTCAGGGTCGATGGGAATCTCCATCACGTGTACAAAATTTTTCTCCAATACGCGGAAATTCATGGAGACCTACACAACAATCGCAAAATTTTAGAACAAATCTTTCTCCTAATTTTTCAAATTCATCTTTTAATAACAGAAATAATGTAACATGTAACTATTGTAGAAAACCGGGGCATTTATTAAAAGATTGTAGGCGCAGAGAATATAATAATCAATTACGGGAAAATAATCAATTCAGACAAAATAATCAAATCAGGGGTAATAATTATCAGTTTAGAAGTAACAATCAATTTAGAGAAAACAATGATCAATTTAGGGGTAACAGTAACCAAGTCAGGGAAAATAGTCGATACAGAGAAAATAGCCCATTCAGAGAAAATAATCGATATAGGGAAAATAGTCCATTCAGAGAAAATAATCAAAACCGAGGAAACAGTCCATTTCGAGGAAATGATCAATATCGAGAAAATAATCGGCGTTCATTTTCACCGTCCCCAATGAATCAGGGAAACGATCAGAACCGTCCCAATCAAGGTGCAGTGGGACAGGTAACCCAGGATTAAATGCACCTGAAAATAAAGGTGAAAATCCAACAAAAAGTGTCAAGTTTAATTTTAGTAAAGGCAATATAATTCCATCAATTTTTATTAATTTAAAAGAAGTAGAAAATCCAGTTCATATGATGATCGACACAGGAGCAGGTTTAAATTTAATTAAAAATAAAACAATTAATTCTTTAATGCAGGTTAATACTTCCAGGAAGATACAGCTTACTGGAATTAATGAACATCCTGTACATACCTTGGGGCAAGTTAAATTAGAAATTTTCGGATATTTAACTACATTTCACATCATACCTGATGAGGTACCTGTCGATGAAGACGGAGTATTAGGTTCAGAATTTTTTACAGATAATAATGTAAAAATTAATTATGCAGAAAAATGTTTAGAAGTAAACGGTCAATTTTATTCTTTTTCACTTCAAGACACAATAATTTTACCACCCAGATCAATTACAGGTATGCACATGATAGTTGAAAATACGGAAATAAAAGAAGGTTACATCCCATTAGTAACCACAAATCCAGGTGTATTTATGGGAAACGCAGTCGTAACAAACAATCAGGGAAAGGCTTATATTAAAGTTGCGAATACTCAATCCGAACCAATTAAAGTCCAAATACCGAGAATAAAATTACAAGAATTCGAAGAATTTAAAGCAATAAAAAATGAAGTTAGTCAAACCGAACCACAAAAACCTAAAATCAATTGCAATTCAGTTGAAAGACTTTTAGACAGTTTCTTTTCTACTTCAATTTCAAATCATGAACAATATGCGTTTAAAAAGATTACAGGTAGAGAAAGAGTTGAACAAATATTAGATTTACTGCGTTTAGACCACTTAAAATCAGAAGAATTAAAACATGTAGAAGCTTTAATTGGAAAATATTCCAAAAGATTTCATTTACCAGGTGAATATCTTACGGCTACAAACGTTTTAGAACATAATATTCCGACTAAAGATGAAGAACCTGTATTCTCGCGTCAATATCGATTTCCACCTGTTCATAAAGAAGAACTTTTAAGACAAACAAATGAATTAATTGAAAATAAAATCATTAAACCTTCCCAATCTCCGTATAATACTCCAGTTTGGATTGTACCAAAGAAAGATGATTCGCAAGGTAATAAAAAATGGCGGATGGTACTCGACTTTCGCAAATTAAATGAAAAAACAATTACTGATTTTTTCCCATTGCCCAATATAAATGAAGTACTCGAAACTCTCGGGAATGCGCAATACTTTTCAGTTTTTGACCTAGCTTCCGGTTTTCATCAAATTAAAATGAGTGCAAAAGATTCTCATAAAACTGCTTTTTCTACACCTTATGGTCATTATGAATTTGATCGTATGCCATTCGGACTTAAAAATGCTCCAAGTTGTTTTCAAAGATTAATGAATTCGTGTCTTTCCGGACTAATTGGAACAGAATTATTTGTTTATTTGGACGATGTCGTTATTTTCGCAAATTCTTTAGAGGAACATCAAGAAAAATTTGATAATTTTATGAATCGTTTAGAAACAGCTAATTTAAAATTACAACCCGACAAATGTGAATTTCTTAGACCGGAAGTAGTTTATTTGGGACATATTATTGATAAAGACGGCGTAAGACCGGATCCGAAAAAGCTTAGCGCAGATAGAAATTTTCCGACTCCAAAAACTGTCAAAAACATTAAACAATTTTTAGGTTTAGCAGGTTATTATCGGCGTTTTATTGAAAAATTCTCAAAGAAATCTGGACCTTTAACTCAATTATTAAAAAAGGATATGCCTTTTAAATGGGGGGATAAACAACAAAAAGCTTTTGAAATTTTAAAAGATGAACTTTGCGAAGAACCTTTATTAATAAGACCTGATTTTGATAAACCCTTTATTTTAACCACTGACGCTTCGGGTTTTGCAATCGGTGGAATTTTGTCTCAAGGCGAGATAGGAAAGGACAAACCAATTGCCTACGCTTCTAGATCTTTAAATGAGCATGAGGTAAAATATGATACTTATAATAAGGAAGCCTTAGCAATTGTGTATTGTGTTTTACATTTTAGAAATTTTCTCTATGGTAGGAAATTTCAGATTGTTACGGACCATAAACCTCTTTTGTGGTTTAAAAATTCAAGCGATCCTTGTTCACGTGTAACAAGATGGAAACTTAAATTGGCGGAATATGATTTTGAAATGATTCATAAAGCAGGAAAAATGAACGTCAACGCGGACGCGTTATCTAGGAACCCTGTTAATATTGTAAGAAGAATTATTCCAAAAGAATTTAATAACGATAGTGATGATGTGAAGCAAGTAATTGGAATAGAAGAAGATGAAATAGATAATCTTTTTGAATACTTATTGGAAGAAGAAGATTCAGACGAAGATAAGGATGAAATATTTGGTTGGCGAATTGAGAATAATGATAATGTCTATGATGACAATGATGTTAAAAATGAAGAAGATGAATTCGAAAATGAAGACGAAGATTTAAATTGCTATGAGGAAATTGATGATGATCTCTCTGAAGAATTTCATAATAAAGAAGATAATTCTGATTTTAAAGTGGTAACTAGAAGACAATTGAAGAAACTAAATCAAGAAAAAAATGAGAATCAAGATGAATCGGGTAAGTATGAAGAAAATTTAAATCGGGAAAGTGTTCGAAATCTGAGAAACAAAAACTATGAGTCAAATAAATCAAGTGTAAATCGAAATCGAGTGAATAAAAATACTAAATCTGTGAAAAATAAGTCAAGTATGTCGGGTCGGAAACACAGTTTAATGAATCAAAATCCTAAATCTACGAATACTAAATCAAGTGAATTAAGTGATAATAAAAATATAGTGAGTGATGCTACTCAATCAGTGAATATTAAGTCAAGTGAATCAAATAAAAATTTGAAGTCGGAAAATACTAAGTCGGGTGAATCAAGCGAAAATACTAAGTCGGATAATATTAAGTCAAGTGAGTCAAGTGAAAATCAAAATTCTAAATCGGGTACTAAATCAAGTGAAATAATGAAAAATCAGAAAAGTGAAAATACTAAATCTGTGTATATTAAATCAAGTGAAGGTGAAATCAACTGCCAAAATCTAAAAATGAAATCTACGAAATCAAATCCTGAAATAAATAAGGATGAAAAGTCAAAAATCGAAGAAAATTTTCAAAGTCGGAGTAATACAAGAAATCTAAGAAGTCGAGGTCATTTAGAAAAAATTCGAAATAAAAAATATTCAGATTCTAAAGTCGACAATGAAGAAGACGAGGAAGAAATACTAAATCAAGGTATTCAAGTTCAAGATAAAAATCAAAGTTCGCGAAATTTACAGAATTCTGATGAAGATTCTGATCCTGATTATATGCAAAATCCTGTCAGACTAAATAAATCAGAAATCAAGAAGAAAAGAGGAAGGCCTCGTAAAATAAACGCTGATAATCAAGCAAGTACGTCAACTAAAAAGAAAAGGGGTAGACCTAAAAAGGATTTAATTAACAAAGAAAAGGAAGATAGTGAAGACTCAGATCCAGAATATTTCGTTCAAAATGATAATTATGAAGTGCCAACTAACCCTTATAAAGATTACGAAAATAATGAAAATAATGTAGATTCCAGTGACAGCGATGGTAGCATTGAAGATTACGAAGAAAATGAAGATAATGAAGCACTTAATTTTGATCAACAATTTGAAGAAATTAATGACATTGGAGAAAATGAAGAGATCAAAGAAATCGAAGAAAGTGAAAAATTTGGAAATTATGAAGATTTTGTAGAAGATGAAGAAAATGAAAAAAATGAAGATGATGAAAATGATGTAGATAATGATATAGAAGAAGTTGATTTTGGTTTCGAAAGTAACAAACGACCCCCTCCCGAAACCCCACCCTTAGATAGTCCTTCTACTTCTGACAATAATATCCATTCTCGAAACATTGTTGAATGTAAGGATCAATTAAGAATGAGAAAAGATAACTACGTATACTTTTTATCGACGACGTGCGTACCTCAGGATAATGGTTCAAAAAGTCTGTTCAAGCAAAACGAATTACCTAAGTTCAAAAATCTCGAAATCGGTAAAGCTACAGAGTTTAAAAAAGGAAATTTTTATCATATCGCATTACCAATTATCTCAGAATCTAACCTTAGCCTAACCGAAATGCATAAAAATATAAAATCTTCTATTCAATCTTTTAAAACATTGGCTGAAAAATTACAACTTCGTTCTGTTAGCATTGCAAAAACAATGGTAATAAATCACGTAGACTGGAATGAAATCGTTATAATGCTTCAAGAAGTTTTTCAAAATTCTAAAATCACAATAATAATATGTAATGGCTATATTCAATATGCAACAAACGAACAAAGAAAGGTCTTAATTGAAGAAGCACATTCTTCAGCGTTAGGTGGTCATAAAGGAGTAAGCAAAACTTATAATCGCATCAGACAAAAATATTTTTGGGAAAATATGAAAACCGATATCCAAAAATACATACAAACCTGCTTACAATGTCAATTGAAGAAGCTTGTTCGAGTAAAGACTAAAAATCCAATGGTTATTACTGATACACCTGGAATAGCTTTCGAAAAAGTTTGTTTAGATATTGTAGGTCCTTTAAAACCTGTTACTAAAAATAGAAATGAGTACATCCTTACGATTCAAGATAATTTAACTAAATACTCCCTAGCAATACCACTACCAAATCATCAAGCAAGTACTATCGCGGATGCATTTATTAAAAAATTTATTTGCATTTATGGTGCACCTAAAGCTGTATTAACCGATCAAGGTCGTGATTTTCTGAGTAATCTTTTAAAACGAGTAGCAAAAAGATTTCGTATTAGACAATTTAAAACAACAGCTTTTCATCCACAATCAAACGGTTCGCTAGAAAGATCGCATCATGTTTTAGCGGAATATTTGAAACAATTTGTTAACAAAAATGCACAATGGGATGATTGGTTAGAATTGGCAACTTTTTCATATAATACCAGTGTTCACGAAGGAACTAAATGTACTCCATATGAATTAGTCTTTGGCCGTTTAGCCAGATTACCATCAAGTCAACCCTTACTTCCAGAAGAAACATTAAAAACTTATGATGACTATCTGGTAAATCTAGTGACTAAATTGCATGAAATTCAATTTTTAGCTCGAAACAATTTAATTGGTGCAAAGGAAAAGTCAAAAACGTATTATGATCGAAAAATTAATCCTCAAAATTTTAAAGTTGGTGATAGCGTATTTCTCTTACAGGGACCTAAACCTGGTAAATTAGGCGACCAATATACTGGTCCACACGAAGTTCTAGAGATTTTAGGCAAGGGAAACATAAAAATAAAACTAAGTAAAGGACCCAAGATTGTTCATATAAACAGACTTAGGTTATCTCATATTAAACATCCTAATCAGGATTAAGGACACGTATCACTTAGGAAAATCACTCTTTTTTGTTTCAGGGGGTCAAATCTGCAATACCAAATCTGTTAGTTCAGGAAATCATTCAAAATGGTTGTTAGTATGTATGACCTTGTTCATCATTCCGAAATGCCTTTAGAAGCTATTGTTAAATCACCTTATCTAAATCATGGAGAAGAATCATTTGATGTTTATTTAGATATTAAACATAGTTACGTTTCCGAATCTATACTCGCCCAAGATTATAACTATATTGCAATCCCGGATGGGCATTGCGTACGCGGTCATTTTGTAGAATCAATGGGATGGATTCTTCTTACTCTGAATGAAAAGGAAGTACCTTTTAATATAATCAACCAATTTTATTCCGATCTAATTGGATTAGATATTGGTATTATTGGTTACCGAGAAGCCAGGGAAGCAGGGATTCTCAATTAAATGTACCTTAATTAATATTACTTTAATTAATCAAGTATAAATTTCGAATAAAATAATAAACCCCTCCTGTTACAGGAGATGGGGATTATACGACTTGTCATCTTAATCGTATGCGGAATAGTAACCTTTGCAGCATCAGCTTATGGTATTCTAGGATATGACTGCGCTTCCAGTAGATTAAACATCACAACCTTATCATTAATTGATGTGGGAAACTGCGAGGCACCAAAGGGTAAGCCAAATGCAACAGAAACCTACATTCAACTGTTGCAATTTACTGGAATTACTAAAATTAAGGTAATTCAATGTAAAATAGAAATTAAGCGTACTATTTTCTATTGTGGAATGCATTCACATTCGTCCATAGTAGAGAAAGGAGTGGCGGAATACTTGCAGGAAATCTCGCATGATTCTTGCAGGGCAATACATAATATTAGAACTTATAAACATAATGAGCAAGTAAAAATTCATGAATTAAAAATGAATCAGACTCTTTCAAGTAGTGTAACATTTGCCGGAGATATAGACAAAGATGGTAAATGTTCGGGAGTTAGTTATATTGACCCCATAGGTAGTTGGAAAAATGTTGTTGTCCAGGGGATGATAAAGATAACATTAGCAGAGCAACATGCAGTAGTTGATCTTGAAGCGGACAGAGTACGTTTGAATTCTGGAATATCATGTCCTTTATCTGATACATCCTGTTTTGACAATGATTACGGATATTCTTTTTGGCATCCTTTACCTAGCGATATTTGCCAGTTTAACAGATATTCTTTACTTTATGAGGGTTTAGCTAATAAAATCAGAAATAAGGAAACTGATGAAACATTTTTCTCTTTAGAAACAAAGGAAATAACCTTTGTACTTAGCCAGAAAGGTCAATTTTCAATATGTCAGTATATATTATATCGTACTGAACATCCTAAACTTTTTATTTTTGAGACCGTAAAAGGACGACCATTTCTAGAGGATAGAAAACTAACAGTTGAAGCTCTGGATATAATGTTATATGTAAATTCTAAGTTCGTCTATGTCGAACGACATATTCGGACGCAAATAAATACATTATATCAGAATATAATGTACCAACGTTGTAAGCTTGAGCAAGAAGTATTTCGAAATTCGTTGATCCTTGCGACCCAAGGACCGGATGAATTTGCACTTCATTTAATGAAAGGGCCCGGTTACATGTCGGTAGTAGCAGGAGAAGTAGTACACATTGTTAAATGTGTACAAGTAGAAGTAGTGTATAGAAAAGTCAATCAATGTTATCAGCAATTACCAGTATTTAAGGGAAATGAGAGCCTTTTTCTAAACCCACGTACACATATATTGACTAATCAAGGTACAATAATTGATTGCAATTCTTTTGTACCTACCATGTATCAAATTGGTGACACATGGTACAAGATTTCTCCAAATCCAGTAGAATCTTTTCCTCCTCAAATATTACAACCTATGCAAAATCATACATGGAAATATACTAATCCAGCGTCATTAGCAACTAGTGGAATTTATTCGCAATCAGATTTAGAGAAATTACGTGAACATGTTATGTTCCCCGCGGAAAAACCTATGATACTAAATACTTTAGCTCGAGGGTTTTCTGGTCACGATATTGCGGATCAAAAATTATCACTTATGGGATTTATAGATGAACAAACCTTGGATAAAATTGCATCCTCAGCCTGGGGAAAATTTTGGTCCATTTTTACGAGTTTTGGTACTGCTAGTGCTGGTTTGATTGGTATAGTTATAATTGTTCGTTGTTTTAAGCTTATAGCCGACACATTTATTCATGGCTATACCTTGCATGCTGTTTTTGGTTGGTCATTTAAATTATTAGGCGCTTTTTGGGACTCAGTCACAAATTTACTATTACATCTTGGTAGGAATGAACCAGCTCCTGCAGTAGCCCCAACGCATGATATAGAACTTGGACATATAACTTGCCCACCTCCTTCACCTGAACCAAGATTACCCGAATATAAGAACCCAGAACCCAGAATTCAAGGTAACTGGGAAAATTCTCAAATACGACATATCTATCCTAATCCTAACATAGATAATAATTATGTCGTGCATGTCTGAGAATATAATGACGCATGAAGCTTGCTACATAACTCTTTTGCACAATTTTCTAGTTAAAAATGCATGTCCTTTACCGGAATTTGAAATCACACAAAACTCTAATAATCAAGCATTTTCTTGTGTTTTAAGACATCTAGATAAAAGTATAATCATGTCGGGAAAAGATCCAAAAAAATTAGAACAAAATGTTGCAAAAACTCTTTTCGAAATCTTAAAAAGGGAAAGTTACGAAATGCAAGAATCTGCTGATATTTTTTTTAAACTCATTGAATTAAAAAGGTTATGTTATTGGAATAAATTACCTAATCCTACTTTTAACTTTCTTCAGATTCAAATAGATAGTGAACAGTTTCTTTTTATAACCATCATAAAAGTCGGTGATTATCAGAAAATTGCAACTGCATTTGATCCTTCAAATGGTTACCTTCAAGCAGTTAGTAATATGATTACATACCTCCGCTCTATTCTGCTTTATGTATTTAGTCCATATGCTTATCTAAGGCCACAGCAAAATTTAATGCCTGTTAATAACATTAGTAATGTACCATGTGAAAACCTTTCCTCGTCCAATAATAATCCATTACCTCTTAGCAGTTTTTCTAACGCACCGCCAACACCATTAATAAACAATCAAGTTCAAGACTCTATATCTCAAAATCCAATGACTGGATCCAATCCAAATTCCTTTCCTCAATCTAATTGCAAAAATTTTGGAATAAGTCTTCCATTTAAAACGCCCATAAACGCAGTTTTTCAATCCAATTTTCCAAAACACCTTAATAACAAAGGAATGCCTAAGAAAATAAGGAAATTAAGAGTATGCATGAAATGCCCGAGGTGTGGATTTCATACTAAATAATGATATTCTGAGATTTATTTAATCATTGACATAAGTAATTATAACTTTTTCTATTCTGTTTCAGGTAAACCAGAAGCATTATGGCAATTCACTCTCTGATCAAAGTTTATCTCTTTATTTCCTTCACTAGTTCTTCTTTATCTCAAGTTGAATTACCTTTTTCAAATTTCCCTTATTCAAAAAATCCTGCTTTATATTATGAACACCTAGGTACAGCAAGGATAATTGTCGATAAATGGAAGATTATGACTTATGTAAAATTAGTGGATTTAATGGAAATAGAAGGAAAAATTTTTAATTATGTCTTGGAAGCGGAATACGCATGTGGATTGCTAAAGAACACTAGCGACTGTCTGCAATTAGATTTCAGTATTAGAATTACTAAAATCAGTAAAATCAATAAACAAATACAAGTATTTTTGAATAATCTAGTAAAATCAACTAGAAATCCATCTCCTGAAATAAGTAAAATATTTTCGGAAATTCAAAAAATTATGAATAGTATAGAGAAAAATGGCTACCGTAAGTCATGTTGGAACACATATTCATCGCATATTTTTCCTTCTTCATTTAATGAAATTTTGCAAAATTACAAAAAATTAAATGAAACAATGACACAGCAATTTTCGAATAGAAATCAGTTGCTTTCCATTCTCGAGTTTCTTGATGAATATCTGTTCACCTTAGATAACCTATATCAAGCCCTAATACTTGCTCCTAGCAATGTCTGGTATCCTCCTTTAATATCGTCAGATTTTGATGACACTTATAAAGATATCCAAAATAATAACCCAGAAACATATGTTCCTACTAATATACCTTTCCCAGATTTTTTCAAACCAGCAGAAGTATCATTATACCATGTGAAGCAATATATGGTTTTTCTCATAAATACTCCACTTTTATCAAAACATAAATTTCAATTATTTAAAGTTCATTCAATTAGAGGTAATAAAGAATGGAATAAGAAATTTGATACAATAGTTGATATTAACCCTAAAAATAAGTACATAGCATTTTCAATTGAAACTGAGACTTATTTTACTTTTAACCTTCAATGGTTTAAATCTTGTTCTTCTCAATTGCCAGAATATACATGTACTTCTCCATCAGAAATTAGATTAGCAGAATCAGAACCTGTTTGTGAAAGTTCATTATTCTTTTACGGATCTATTCTAAATTGTGATTTTCAAATTTTGTCAATGTCAGAATCTAGATGGATACCCTTGTACCAAAATAACTCATGGTTATATAACCTACAACCAAACCATTTGCTTCAAATAACCTGTTCAGGAAATTCGGAACTTTCATTTTTTATCAATGGAAACGGAAAATTACAAGTAAAACCTGATTGTATCCTTAACCAGCAAATTTCCTTACCCACCATACCAAATAATATTATAGTAAATTGGGAAGATTTGTCATCATACGTACCAATTACCCAATCAATAAACAAATATCTGACTAATACCCTCGGTAATGAAACATTTTCTATTAAAAAAATAACAAAATTGGCTCAACAATATATTTTACAAAAAGAACAAATTTCTATCATTCAATTGGAAAACTTTATAAAAGAGGCTAAAATCTCAATTCAGAAAGAGAATGAAAATGAAAAACGCCACTCTCAGTACTACGTTATTTTAATAGTAATTATTTCAATTATTTTCTTTATAATTGTACTTATAATCTTCATTGTTTATAAAACATCAGGAGATCAAATTGAAGATTTAGAATTTTGGCATAATCATATAGCAACCATTGCCAGAGAAAATACATATGATCTCCCACATTCTTATCAATCATTACCAATAAGAATAAATCCTATGAACCAACTTTATACAATAATGGAAGAAGCATAAGTTTTTTTTTTCTTTTTCCTAATCTATTACACTTTAAATAGTTGTGACTTAATAAACATTTAATTGAAATTATTTCATTAAGATGTTGAAAATTTCTATGACTAATTTAGTAAATCTTAATTCTTTGATCTATATTTTAATACAAATTTCAATTTCATATGTAAAATTGCAATTCTGAGGCTCATAATCTCCCACTCTGATAATACAATTCTTTTCTTAAATCACGATAAATTATATAACAACTTATCCTTAATTTAAAATATCTTTTGGACTTAAACGACAAATTGCCAAACAAACAAAATAGTTAAATAAATAAATAAAATATATATCGATTTTATTTGATTTAATCATTATTCTAATTAATTCGTCGTGTTAAAGCTGCGTTATGTTCTTTGGTTTGGCAAGTATAAAATATATTGTTGTTTAGGGATAATATTTTCAGTACAATTGTATTTTCTATAATTCAATTTGCTCTCTTATAACCTTTCTTAACAATTTTGTGATGTGATGTGATGAAATTTTGTGTTCATTTAATTATGATAATTTTCAACTTTTACTACAAACTAATACAATCTGATACATGTCTGATGACTTTAAATTTCAGTAATTTAAGTCTTGGTAAAATAACAAATAAATAATTAATATATTGTACAAAATGATTAATTACGTGAGATGATGAGAATTCGTTATCAAATTAAAACGGAAAATAGGAAATCACTTAAGGAATAAAAATTGATGTTAAGGTTATGTGCTCTAATCACGTACCTGAAGCAGGGATCAAAAAGTAAAAGCATTTAGGATAATTTACGTAATTGTTTACATGCATATTAAAAAAAATTACTGAAAATATTTTACATAATTTACATCTCTTATAAATATTTCATGATCTATATAACATAAGCTAAAAGTGAATCAAAACCAGTATAATTGCATAATTTGTTTTAAAATTAACTAGTAGACATAACTCACAGATTGTCAATTATTATTTTTTTATAAATATTTAAATATCTCAATTTTCATATCAAATCTACCGTAATTTACACGTGTTTACGCGCAATAGTTGTCAAAAGTCAAACAACAAGCAACCTAACCTTACGATACTCAAACACTGCTACCAACCTTTAAAAAAAAAAAAAAAAAAAAAACTCAGATATGCCATGTAATAACGTTTTTTAGGTTATTAAAAAAAAAAAAAAAGAGAGAGAAAAACATTTATAATGCACTAAAGTAAAAATGATTATTGCATATTACGATACATTTTAGTTATTAGATATTAAAAAATCACTCTTTACCATGAAATTCAAAATATATATAGAAATAAATTTACCCAAATTTTGCTTACTTCATATTAAACATTAGTTAAATCTCAAGTACCAATGATTCCAGTGTTTATTAATACAGATTTTAGTCTTTAATGGCTGAAATTGTAATCGTGAAGTTTGGATTTATTAAGGTTTTGATACAATGCAGTTTTAATTAATTGGTTAAAGTTGAAATACCTAATATACATAATTTAAAGTTTAAAATTGAATTGATTATAATATTTGAATCATTAAAGGCTTTAAAGAGTTGAAGTCTATTACTATTATATTATTGAAATTTGAATAATTCATAGTTTATACTTAATAAAATTAGAATCAATTTAAATTCGTATTAATAAAATTAAGTTTAAAAATTTTAAAATATCCAATTTAATTGTAAAGGTAAAAGATTAAAATGCTTTGTGTTATCGCTATTAATAAATAAAATAAGAATGAGTTGTAAATATTAAAAATAAAAAAAAAGAATTTTGATTATAAGTTTCGATCAATTGAAGTTTAAAATATAATAAATAAGAATTAATTCACAGAATTTAAATTGATCAAATTAATTTAATCTAAACAAATTACCGGTTTACTTTCCTTTTATATTTAAACTCTGAGAAACCAATGAAAATGTAATTCTCGCACATTTTCAATTATTAAACTATTTCTTCTTCTTCTTCTTCTTCTTTTCTTCTTCTTCTATCTTGTGGAAATAAATAAAAAAAAAAAATATTATTCTGTTATAATTAAACGAAATTTATTTTATAAACCAATATAAAAATATATACATAACATAGAATCTATTAATAATTTTC
Source organism: Ganaspis brasiliensis (assembly GCA_037103525.1). Lineage (NCBI taxonomy): Eukaryota > Metazoa > Arthropoda > Insecta > Hymenoptera > Figitidae > Ganaspis > Ganaspis brasiliensis. The sequence continues at coordinate 665,079 of JAZKLR010000240.1, read as the reverse complement.
GTAGAATTGATCAAGTTAACTTGATCTAGAGAAATATACTTAAGGCTAGAAATCGGTGCAACTCTTCTTTATCTATTCCTTAATGCTTTCCTATTTAGAGCACGGTTTGCAAAAACCTGAAATAAAATTAACACATGTAGTGAAATAAATGCTAAAGTATTAAAAGAACTTCTAAAAAAGACTGAAATTCATTATTATTTACCTCTCTGACATCGTCGCCAACAATTCTAAAGGTTTTATCCTCGCATTCAAATAAAATTCTTCTTTTTCTCAGTGCCTTATTTAAAGCATTGCGCAACACTTCTAAGATATAATTTGGGGCTCCGTGGAATTTTAAAGGAATTGTATAAACCCCAAATTCAGTCTCCATTTGTGGGTGTGTTCTTAAATACCTCATTTTCCCCAAAGTTGATACAGAAAGTGCTTGAACCTGAAACGAAAAAAAAAAAAAAAAAAACAATAAATAAATAATTAATAATTACCACTAAATACGTTTTAAATTTTGTCTTTACATTGTTTAAAGCTTGTATAAAACTATAAAATCATAAATAATTAGTTGAAAATTATTAATCGTCGATACAACTTTAAAACTTTCAACAAAAATAAATAAAATATTATTACATCTTATTATTAAACCTGAGTTAATTTTATCGAGAAAAATTCGAAATTTTAATCAGAAACTCCGAAAATCATTTTACACTTATATTTCTTTTTTTTTTAGTCAAATTTTCATCGGATTATCCGTTCAAACAAGAATCTGATTATATGGATTATTCTATAACGAACAACTAGAAATTATTATTATTATTTTTGTTTCTTACCTTAGTAAGGAAGCCTACACTATACTCCGCGAATTATTCTGTATTACTTCGCATTCAAACCCACGCAAATTTGGAGGGGTTGAAAACACAAAGAAACCGAGGTTTCTTCACAAATTTGTCGAAACGAAAAATCAGTTCTTGTTTCGCCACGATCTCCTCCAGTTCACTTTTTTGCTAAGATTGTCTTCGGCTCTCGATTTCAAATATCGCTGATAGCAAAGTCTACAAATACTAAGTCTTGTATTTCAGCATAGTGCTCACACCTTTCGCGACATTATTTTGCGAATAATTCCGTCAATTCTTATTGTATCGGCCGTGAAATTATACATATGTTGTAGCGAGTGTGTGAACTAATTGTAAAACTTTTAATTGTGAAACTGTATTGTTGTGAAAAACTGAAAGTGTAAAAATTAGTGGAAGCGCAAGAACTCCTGACATAACTTGTCAGTAATCAATTTAATCCTTCAACCTTTTTATCAATTTAACCCTTCTTCCAATTTAACCCTTTTTTCCAATTTAACCCTTTTCCAATTTAACCCTTTATATCAATTTAACCCTTTTTCCGATTTAACCCTTTTTCCGATTTAACCCTTTTTCCAATTTAACCCTTTTTATCAATTTAACCCTTTTTCCAATTTAACCCTTTTGACCAATTTAACCCTTTTTCCAATTTAACCCTTTTTATCAAATTAACCCTTTTTCCAATTTAACCCTTTTTCCAATTAAATCCTTTCAACCAAATTAAACCTTAACTTCTTTAATCAACTTAACTCATTTTAATCCTACAACCAATTTTAATCCTTTATCCTTTTTTCAATTTGCTAACCCTTCATCCTGAATCTTTGCCTCGAAGAATCTTTTTGAATCGAAGAATTGTGGATCATTGACCCCTCATCAGTAAATTTAACTGCTTCAACGACTTCTGCTTCGAAAAGGAACTTGACCCTGAAATTTGAGTCGTCTAGGATACATAAACTACTCCCTCACATCAAAACTTGGATTTGGGTCTCTACAAGCATTTTTCTGGTGTCTGGGACCTTTTCACTTTCTACGTTATCTTGAGGCCAAGGCGGGTCCACCCCATAAATTACCCTTGGGTGTCTCACGAACCTGTCATTGAAGTTTTTGAGGGGACAATTAACACGCTACAGATTCATTCACAGAGTAAGATTTTTACATCCTATCTTTGCCTCTCACGATTTAATGGCTTAAGCTAATAAGTCGTTTTGTTTCAGTTGTTGTGACGAATTAGTACAAGAATTCAGGTTTTATAAAGATTTCTTCCTCTCATCCTTTCACCTCTACAATTCATGTATTTAGATAAATAAATCAACTATCACGCTTCCTAACGCATTGTTCAGTGGACTTTCTTTTGCCCTGTTCCCTTAGTTCAAAGCCTCCTGGCTTTGTAAATAAATCAGGGATTAATTAAAATAAATAAATTGTAGTTGGTCCCTTCCGGACGTAACACGTCAAATTGAATATAAAAAGTTCAAAATTAAAGTAAATCAAAAATTCAAGACTGTAATCATCAAATTGAATGTAAAAAGTTTAAAATTAAATTAAATAAAAAATTCAAGACTTTAATCGTCAAATTGAACATATAAAGATCAAAAATAAATTAAATACAAAATTCAAGACTTTAATCGTCAAAATGAACATAAAAAGTTTAAAATTAAATTAAATAAACAATTCAAGACTTTAATCGTAAAATTGAACATAAAAAGTTCAAAATTAAATTAAATAAAAAATTCAAGAATTTAATCGTCAAATTGAATATAAAAAATTCAAAATTAAATTCAATAAAAAATTCAAGACTTTAATCGTCAAGTTGAACATAAAAAGTTCAAAATTAAATTAAATAAAAAATTCAAGACTTTAATCGTCAAATTGAATATAAAAAGTTCAAAATTAAATTAAATCAAAAATTCAAGACTTTGATCGTTAAATTGAATAAAAAAAGTTCAAAATTAAGTTAAATAAACAATTCAAGACTTTAATCGTCAAATTGAATAAAAAAGTTCAAAATTATATTAAATAAAAAATTCAAGACTTTAATCGTCAAATTGAATATAAAAAGTTCAAAATTAAAGTAAATCAAAAATTCAAGACTTTAATCGTCAAATGGAATAAAAAAGTTCAAAATTAAATTAAATAAAAAATTCAAGACTTTAATCGTCAAATTGAATAAAAAAGATCAAAATTAAGTTCAATAAAAAATTCAAGAATTTAATCGTCAAATTGAATATAAAAAGTTCAAAATTAAAGTAAATAAAAAATTCAAGACTTTAATCGTCAAATTGAAAATAAAAATATCAAAAATAAATTAAATACAAAATTCAAGACTTTAATCGTCAAGTTGAACATAGAAAGTTCAAAATAAGGTTAAATAAACAATTCAAGACTTTAATCGTCAAATTGAATATAAAAAGTTCAAAGTTAAATTACATAAAAAATTCAAGAATTTAATCGTCAAATTGAATATAAAAAGTTCGAAATTTAATTAAAATTAAAATTCAAGACTTTAATCGTCAAATTGAACATATAAAGATCAAAAATAAATTAAATACAAAATTCAAGACTTTAATCGTCAAATGGAACATAAAAAGTTTGAAATTAAATTAAATAAACAATTCAAGACTTTAATCGTCAAATTGAACATAAAAAGTTCAAAATTAAATTAAATAAAAAATTCAAGAATTTAATCGTCAAATTGAATATAAAAAATTCAAAATTAAAGTAAATCAAAAATTTAAGACTTTAATCGTTAAATTGAATAAAAAAAGTTCGAAATTAAGTTAAATAAACAATTCAAGACTTTAATCGTCAAATTGAATAAAAAAGTTCAAAATTATATTAAATAAAAAATTCAAGACTTTAATCGTCAAATTGAACATAAGAGGTTCAAAATTAAATTAAATAAAAAATTCAAGAATTTAATCGTCAAATTGAATATAAAAAGTTCAAAATTAAAGTAAATCAAAAATTCAAGACTTTAATCGTCAAATGGAATAAAAAAGTTCAAAATTAAATGAAATCAAAAATTCAAGACTGTAATCATCAAATTGAATGTCAAAAGATCAAAATTAAATTCAATAAAAAATTCAAGACTTTAATCGTCAAATTGAACATAAAAAGTTCAAAATGAAATTAAATAAAAAATTCAAGAATTAAATCGTCAAATTGAATATAAGAAGTTCAAAATTAAAGTAAATCAAAAATTCAAGACTTTAATCGTCAAATTGAACATAAAATGTTTAAAATTAAATTAAATAAAAAATTCAAGAATTTAATCGTCAAATTGAACATAAAAAGTTCAAAATTAAATTAAATAAAAAATTCAAGAATTTAATCGTCAAATTGAATATAAAAAATTCAAAATTAAATTAAATAAAAAATTCAAGACTTTAATCGTCAAATTGAACATATAAAGATCTAAAATAAATTAAATACAAAATTCAAGACTTTAATCGTCAAATTGAACATATAAAGATCAAAAATAAATTAAATACAAAATTCAAGACTTTAATCGTCAAATTGAACATAAAAAGTTTAAAATTAAATTAAATAAACAATTCAAGACTTTAATCGTCAAATTGAACATAAAAAGTTCAAAATTAAATTAAATAAAAAATTCAAGAATTTAATCGTCAAATTGAATATAAAAAATTCAAAATTAAAGTAAATCAAAAATTTAAGACTTTAATCGTTAAATTGAATAAAAAAAGTTCGAAATTAAGTTAAATAAACAATTCAAGACTTTAATCGTCAAATTGAATAAAAAAGTTCAAAATTATATTAAATAAAAAATTCAAGACTTTAATCGTCAAATTGAATATAAAAAGTTCAAAATTAAAGTAAATCAAAAATTCAAGACTTTAATCGTCAAATGGAATAAAAAAGTTCAAAATTAAATTAAATAAAAAATTCAAGAATTTAATCGTCAAATTAAATATAAAAAGTTCAAAATTAAATTTAATAAAAAATTCAAGACTTTAATCGTCAAATTGAACATAAAAAGTTCAAAATTAAATTAAATAAACAATTCAAGACTTTAATCGTCAAATGGAATATAGAAAGTTCAAAATTAAAGTAAATCAAAAATTCAAGACTGTAATCATCAAATTGAATGTAAAAAGTTCAAAATTAAATTAAATAAAAAATTCAAGACTTTAATCGTCAAATTGAACATATAAAGATCAAAAATAAATTAAATACAAAATTCAAGACTTTAATCGTCAAATTGAACATATAAAGATCAAAAATAAATTAAATACATAATTCAAGACTTTAATCGTCAAATTGCACATAAAAAGTTCAAAATTAAATTCAATAAAAAATTCAAGAATTTAATCGTCAAATTGAATATAAAAAGTTCAAAATTAAATTCAATAAAAAATTCAAGACTTTAATCGTCAAATTGAACATAAAAGGTTCAAAATTAAATTAAATAAAAAATTCAAGAATTTAATCGTCAAATTGAATATAAAAAGTTCAAAATTAAAGTAAATCAAAAATTCAAGACTTTAATCGTCAAATGGAATAAAAAAGTTCAAAATTAAATGAAATCAAAAATTCAAGACTGTAATCATCAAATTGAATGTCAAAAGATCAAAATTAAATTCAATAAAAAATTCAAGACTTTAATCGTCAAATTGAACATAAAAAGTTCAAAATGAAATTAAATAAAAAATTCAAGAATTAAATCGTCAAATTGAATATAAGAAGTTCAAAATTAAAGTAAATCAAAAATTCAAGACTTTAATCGTCAAATTGAACATAAAATGTTTAAAATTAAATTAAATAAAAAATTCAAGAATTTAATCGTCAAATTGAACATAAAAAGTTCAAAATTAAATTAAATAAAAAATTCAAGAATTTAATCGTCAAATTGAATATAAAAAATTCAAAATTAAATTAAATAAAAAATTCAAGACTTTAATCGTCAAATTGAACATATAAAGATCTAAAATAAATTAAATACAAAATTCAAGACTTTAATCGTCAAATTGAACATATAAAGATCAAAAATAAATTAAATACAAAATTCAAGACTTTAATCGTCAAATTGAACATAAAAAGTTTAAAATTAAATTAAATAAACAATTCAAGACTTTAATCGTCAAATTGAACATAAAAAGTTCAAAATTAAATTAAATAAAAAATTCAAGAATTTAATCGTCAAATTGAATATAAAAAATTCAAAATTAAAGTAAATCAAAAATTTAAGACTTTAATCGTTAAATTGAATAAAAAAAGTTCGAAATTAAGTTAAATAAACAATTCAAAACTTTAATCGTCAAATTGAATAAAAAAGTTCAAAATTATATTAAATAAAAAATTCAAGACTTTAATCGTCAAATTGAATATAAAAAGTTCAAAATTAAAGTAAATCAAAAATTCAAGACTTTAATCGTCAAATGGAATAAAAAAGTTCAAAATTAAATTAAATAAAAAATTCAAGAATTTAATCGTCAAATTGAATATAAAAAGTTCAAAATTAAATTCAATAAAAAATTCAAGACTTTAATCGTCAAATTGAACATAAAAAGTTCAAAATTAAATTAAATAAACAATTCAAGACTTTAATCGTCAAATGGAATATAGAAAGTTCAAAATTAAAGTAAATCAAAAATTCAAGACTGTAATCTTCAAATTGAATGTAAAAAGTTCAAAATTAAATTAAATAAAAAATTCAAGACTTTAATCGTCAAATTGAACATATAAAGATCAAAAATAAATTAAATACAAAATTCAAGACTTTAATCGTCAAATTGAACATAAAAAGTTTAAAATTAAATTAAATTAACAATTCAAGACTTTAATCGTCAAATTGAACATAAAAAGTTCAAAATTAAATTAAATAAAAAATTCAAGAATTTAATCGTCAAATTGAATATAAAAAATTCAAAATTAAAGTAAATCAAAAATTTAAGACTTTAATCGTTAAATTGAATAAAAAAAGTTCAAAATTAAGTTAAATAAACAATTCAAGACTTTAATCGTCTAATTGAATAAAAAAGTTCAAAATTATATTAAATAAAAAATTCCAGACTTTAATCGTCAAATTGAATATAAAAAGTTCAAAATTAAAGTAAATCAAAAATTCAAGACTTTAATCGTCAAATGGAATAAAAAAGTTCAAAATTAAATTTAATAAAAAATTCAAGAATTTAATCGTCAAATTGAATATAAAAATTTCAAAATTAAATTCAATAAAAAAATCAAGACTTTAATCGTCAAATGGAATAAAAAAGTTCAAAATTAAATTAAATAAAAAATTCAAGAATTTAATCGTCAAATTGAATATAAAAAGTTCAAAATTAAATTCAATAACAAATTCAAGACTTTAATCGTCAAATTGAACATAAAAAGTTCAAAATTAAATTAAATAAACAATTCAAGACTTTAATCGTCAAATGGAATATAGAAAGTTCAAAATTAAAGTAAATAAAAAATTCAAGACTGTAATCATCAAATTGAATGTAAAAAGTTCAAAATTAAATTAAATCAAAAATTCAAGACTTTAACCGTCAAATTGAACATATAAAGATCAAAAATAAATTAAATACAAAATTCAAGACTTTAATCGTCAAATTGAACATAAAAAGTTCAAAATTAAATTAAATAAAAAATTCAAGAATTTAATCGTCAAATTGAATATAAAAAGTTCAAAATTAAAGTAAATCAAAAATTCAAGACTTTAATCGTCAAATGGAATAAAAAAGTTCAAAATTAAATGAAATCAAAAATTCAAGACTGTAATCATCAAATTGAATGTCAAAAGATCAAAATTAAATTCAATAAAAAATTCAAGACTTTAATCGTCAAATTGAACATAAAAAGTTCAAAATGAAATTAAATAAAAAATTCAAGAATTAAATCGTCAAATTGAATATAAGAAGTTCAAAATTAAAGTAAATCAAAAATTCAAGACTTTAATCGTCAAATTGAACATAAAATGTTTAAAATTAAATTAAATAAAAAATTCAAGAATTTAATCGTCAAATTGAACATAAAAAGTTTAAAATTAAATTAAATAAAAAATTCAAGAATTTAATCGTCAAATTGAATATAAAAAATTCAAAATTAAATTCAATAAAAAATTCAAGACTTTAATCGTCAAGTTGAACATAAAAAGTTCAAAATTCAATTAAATCAAAAATTCAAGAGTTTAATCGTCAAATTGAATAAAAAAGTTCAAAACTAAATTAAATAAAAAATACAAGACTTTAATCGTCAAATTGAACATAAAAATTTCAAAATTAGGTTAAATAAAAAATTCAAGAATTTAATCGTCAAATTGAATATAAAAAGTTCAAAATTAAATTAAATAAACAATTCAAGACTTTAATCGTCAAATGGAATATAGAAAGTTCAAAATTAAAGTAAATCAAAAATTCAAGACTGTAATCATCAAATTGAATGTAAAAAGTTTAAAATTAAATTAAATAAAAAATTCAAGACTTTAATCGTCAAATTGAACATATAAAGATCAAAAATAAATTAAATACAAAATTCAAGACTTTAATCGTCAAATTGAACATAAAAAGTTTAAAATTAAATTAAATAAACAATTCAAGACTTTAATCGTCAAATTGAACTTAAAAAGTTCAAAATTAAATTAAATAAAAAATTCAAGAATTTAATCGTCAAATGGAATATAGAAAGTTCAAAATTAAAGTAAATCAAAAATTCAAGACTGTAATCATCAAATTGAATGTAAAAAGTTCAAAATTAAATTAAATAAAAAATTCAAGACTTTAATCGTCAAATTGAATAAAAAAGTTCAAAATTAAGTTCAATAAAAAATTCAAGAATTTAATCGTCAAATTGAATATAAAAAGTTCAAAATTAAAGTAAATAAAAAATTCAAGACTTTAATCGTCAAATTGAAAATAAAAATATCAAAAATAAATTAAATACAAAATTCAAGACTTTAATCGTCAAGTTGAACATAGAAAGTTCAAAATTAAGTTAAATAAACAATTCAAGACTTTAATCGTCAAGTTGAACATAAAAAGTTCAAAATTAAATTAAATAAAAAATTCAAGACTTTAATCATCAAATTGAATATAAAAAGTTCAAAATTAAGTTAAATCAAAAATTCAAGACTTTAATCGTTAAATTGAATAAAAAAAGTTCAAAATTAAGTTAAATAAACAATTCAAGACTTTAATCGTCAAATTGAATAAAAAAGTTCAAAATTATATTAAATAAAAAATTCAAGACTTTAATCGTCAAATTGAATATAAAAAGTTCAAAATTAAAGTAAATCAAAAATTCAAGACTTTAATCGTCAAATGGAATAAAAAAGTTCAAAATTAAATTAAATAAAAAATTCAAGACTTTAATCGTCAAATTGAATAAAAAAGTTCAAAATTAAGTTCAATAAAAAATTCAAGAATTTAATCGTCAAATTGAATATAAAAAGTTCAAAATTAAAGTAAATAAAAAATTCAAGACTTTAATCGTTAAATTGAAAATAAAAATATCAAAAATAAATTAAATACAAAATTCAAGACTTTAATCGTCAAGTTGAACATAGAAAGTTCAAAATTAAGTTAAATAAACAATTCAAGACTTTAATCGTCAAATTGAATATAAAAAGTTCAAAGTTAAATTACATAAAAAATTCAAGAATTTAATCGTCAAATTGAATATAAAAAGTTCGAAATTTAATTAAAATTAAAATTCAAGACTTTAATCGTTAAATTGAACATATAAAGATCATAAATAAATTAAATACAAAATTCAAGACTTTAATCGTCGAATTGAACATAAAAAGTTTAAAATTAAATTAAATAAACAATTCAAGACTTTAATCGTCAAATTGAACATAAAAAGTTCAAAATTAAATTAAATAAAAAATTCAAGAATTTAATCGTCAAATTGAATATAAAAAATTCAAAATTAAAGTAAATCAAAAATTTTAGGCTTTAATCGTTAAATTGAATAAAAAAAGTTCGAAATTAAGTTAAATAAACAATTCAAGACTTTAATCGTCAAATTGAATAAAAAAGTTCAAAATTATATTAAATAAAAAATTCAAGACTTTAATCGTCAAATTGAATATAAAAAGTTCAAAATTAAAGTAAATCAAAAATTCAAGACTTTAATCGTCAAATGGAATAAAAAAGTTCAAAATTAAATTAAATAAAAAATTCAAGAATTTAATCGTCAAATTGAATATAAAAAGTTCAAAATTAAATTCAATAAAAAATTCAAGACTTTAATCGTCAAATTGAACATAAAAAGTTCAAAATTAAATTAAATAAACAATTCAAGACTTTAATCGTCAAATGGAATATAGAAAGTTCAAAATTAAAGTAAATCAAAAATTCAAGACTGTAATCATCAAATTGAATGTAAAAAGTTCAAAATTGAATTAAATAAAAAATTCAAGACTTTAATCGTCAAATTGAACATATAAAGATCAAAAATAAATTAAATACAAAATTCAAGACTTTAATCGTCAAATTGAACATAAAAAGTTTAAAATTAAATTAAATAAACAATTCAAGACTTTAATCGTCAAATTGAACATAAAAAGTTCAAAATTAAATTAAATAAAAAATTCAAGAATTTAATCGTCAAATTGAATATAAAAAATTCAAAATTAAAGTAAATCAAAAATTTAAGACTTTAATCGTTAAATTGAATAAAAAAAGTTCAAAATTAAGTTAAATAAACAATTCAAGACTTTAATCGTCTAATTGAATAAAAAAGTTCAAAATTATATTAAATAAAAAATTCCAGACTTTAATCGTCAAATTGAATATAAAAAGTTCAAAATTAAAGTAAATCAAAAATTCAAGACTTTAATCGTCAAATGGAATAAAAAAGTTCAAAATTAAATTTAATAAAAAATTCAAGAATTTAATCGTCAAATTGAATATAAAAAGTTCAAAATTAAATTCAATAAAAAATTCAAGACTTTAATCGTCAAATGGAATAAAAAAGTTCAAAATTAAATTAAATAAAAAATTCAAGAATTTAATCGTCAAATTGAATATAAAAAGTTCAAAATTAAATTCAATAACAAATTCAAGACTTTAATCGTCAAATTGAACATAAAAAGTTCAAAATTAAATTAAATAAACAATTCAAGACTTTAATCGTCAAATGGAATATAGAAAGTTCAAAATTAAAGTAAATAAAAAATTCAAGACTGTAATCATCAAATTGAATGTAAAAAGTTCAAAATTAAATTAAATCAAAAATTCAAGACTTTAACCGTCAAATTGAACATATAAAGATCAAAAATAAATTAAATACAAAATTCAAGACTTTAATCGTCAAATTGAACATAAAAAGTTCAAAATTAAAATAAATAAAAAATTCAAGAATTTAATCGTCAAATTGAATATAAAAACTTCAAAATTAAATTCAATAAAAAATTCAAGACTTTAATCGTCAAGTTGAACATAAAAAGTTCAAAATTAAATTAAATAAAAAATTCAAGACTTTAATCGTCAAATTGAATATAAAAAGTTCAAAATTAAATAAAATCAAAAATTCAAGACTTTAATCGTTAAATTGAATAAAAAAAGTTCAAAATTAAGTTAAATAAACAATTTAAGACTCTAATCGTCAAATTGAATAAAAAAGTTCAAAATTATATTAAATAAAAAATTCAAGACTTTAATCGTCAAATTGAATATAAAAAGTTCAAAATTAAAGTAAGTCAAAAATTCAAGACTTTAATCGTCAAATGGAATAAAAAAGTTCAAAATTAAATTAAATAAAAAATTCAAGACTTTAATCGTCAAATTGAACATAAAAAGTTCAAAATTAAATTAAATAAAAAATTCAAGAATTAAATCGTCAAATTGAATATAAGAAGTTCAAAATTAAAGTAAATCAAAAATTCAAGACTTTAATCGTCAAATTGAACATAAAATGTTTAAAATTAAATTAAATAAAAAATTCAAGAATTTATTCGTCAAATTGAACATAAAAAGTTCAAAATTAAATTAAATAAAAAATTCAAGAATTTAATCGTCAAATTGAATATAAAAAGTTCAAAATTAAATTCAATAAAAAATTCAAGACTTTAATCGTCAAATGGAATAAAAAAGTTCAAAATTAAATTAAATAAAAAATTCAAGAATTTAATCGTCAAATTGAACATAAAAAGTTCAAAATTAAATTAAATAAAAAATTCAAGAATTAAATCGTCAAATTGAATATAAGAAGTTCAAAATTAAAGTAAATCAAAAATTCAAGACTTTAATCGTCAAATTGAACATAAAATGTTTAAAATTAAATTAAATAAAAAATTCAAGAATTTAATCGTCAAATTGAACATAAAAAGTTCAAAATTAAATTAAATAAAAAATTCAAGAATTTAATCGTCAAATTGAACATAAAAATTTCAAAATTAGGTTAAATAAAAAATTCAAGAATTAAATCGTCAAATTGAATATAAAAAGTTCAAAATTAAATTAAATAAACAATTCAAGACTTTAATCGTCAAATGGAATATAGAAAGTTCAAAATTAAAGTAAATCAAAAATTCAAGACTGTAATCATCAAATTGAATGTAAAAAGTTTAAAATTAAATTAAATAAAAAATTCAAGACTTTAATCGTCAAATTGAACATATAAAGATCAAAAATAAATTAAATACAAAATTCAAGACTTTAATCGTCAAATTGAACATAAAAAGTTTAAAATTAAATTAAATAAACAATTCAAGACTTTAATCGTCAAATTGAACATAAAAAGTTCAAAATTAAATTAAATAAAAAATTCAAGAATTTAATCGTCAAATTGAATATAAAAAATTCAAAATTAAATTCAATAAAAAATTCAAGACTTTAATCGTCAAGTTGAACATAAAAAGTTCAAAATTAAATTAAATAAAAAATTCAAGACCTTAATCGTCAAATTGAATATAAAAAGTTCAAAATTAAATTAAATCAAAAATTCAAGACTTTAATCGTTAAATTGAATAAAAAAAGTTCAAAATTAAGTTAAATAAACAATTCAAGACTTTAATCGTCAAATTGAATAAAAAAGTTCAAAATTATATTAAATAAAAAATTCAAGACTTTAATCGTCAAATTGAATATAAAAAGTTCAAAATTAAAGTAAATCAAAAATTCAAGACTTTAATCGTCAAATGGAATAAAAAAGTTTAAAATTAAATTAAATAAAAAATTCAAGACTTTAATCGTCAAATTGAATAAAAAAGTTCAAAACTAATTTAAATAAAAAATTCAAGACTTTAATCGTCAAATTGAATAAAAAAGTTCAAAATTAAATTAAATCAAAAATTTAAGAATTTAATCGTCAAATTGAATATAAAAAGTTCAAAATTAAATTCAATAAAAAATTCAAGACTTTAATCGTCAAATTGAATAAAAAAGTTCAAAATTAAATTAAATAAACAATTCAAGACTTTAATCGTCAAATTGAATATAAAAAGTTCAAAATTAAATTCAATAAAAAATTCAAGACTTTAATCGTCAAATTGAACATAAAAAGTTCAAAATTAAATTAAATAAACAATTCAAGACTTTAATCGTCAAATGGAATATAGAAAGTTCAAAATTAAAGTAAATCAAAAATTCAAGACTGTAATCATCAAATTGAATGTAAAAAGTTCAAAATTAAATTAAATAAAAAATTCAAGACTTTAATCGTCAAGTTGAACATAAAAAGTTCAAAATTAAATTAAATAAAAAATTCAAGACTTTAATCGTCAAATTGAATATAAAAAGTTCAAAATTAAATTAAATCAAAAATTCAACACTTTAATCGTTAAATTGAATAAAAAAAGTTCAAAATTAAGTTAAATAAACAATTCAAGACTTTAATCGTCAAATTGAATAAAAAAGTTCAAAATTATATTAAATAAAAAATTCAAGACTTTAATCGTCAAATTGAATATAAAAAGTTCAAAATTAAAGTAAATCAAAAATTCAAGACTTTAATCGTCAAAGGGAATAAAAGAGTTCAAAATTAAATTAAATAAAAAATTCAAGACTTTAATCGTCAAATTGAATAAAAAAGTTCAATATTAATTTAAATAAAAAATTCAAGACTTTAATCGTCAAATTGAATAAAAAAGTTCAAAATTAAATTAAATCAAAAATTCAAGACTTTAACCGTCAAATTGAACATATAAAGATCAAATATAAATTAAATACAAAATTCAAGACTTTAATCGTTAAATTGAACATAAAAAGTTCAAAATTAAATTAAATAAAAAATTCAAGAATTTAATCGTCAAATTGAATATAAAAAGTTCAAAATTAAATTCAATAAAAAATTCAAGACTTTAATCGTCAAATTGAACATAAAAGGTTCAAAATTAAATTAAATAAAAAATTCAAGAATTTAATCGTCAAATTGAATATAAAAAGTTCAAAATTAAAGTAAATTAAAAATTCAAGACTTTAATCGTCAAATGGAATAAAAAAGTTCAAAATTAAATTAAATAAAAAATTCAAGAATTTAATCCGCAAATTGAATATAAAAAGTTCAAAATTAAATTCAATAAAAAATTCAAGACTTTAATCGTCAAATTGAACATAAAAAGTTCAAAATTAAATTAAATAAACAATTCAAGACTTTAATCGTCAAATGGAATATAGAAAGTTCAAAATTAAAGTAAATCAAAAATTCAAGACTGTAATCATCAAATTGAATGTAAAAAGTTCAAAATTAAATTAAATCAAAAATTCAAGACTTTAACCGTCAAATTGAACATATAAAGATCAAAAATAAATTAAATACAAAATTCAAGACTTTAATCGTCAAATTGAACATAAAAAGTTCAAAATTAAATTAAATAAAAAATTCAAGAATTAAATCGTCAAATTGAATATAAGAAGTTCAAAATTAAAGTAAATCAAAAATTCAAGACTTTAATCGTCAAATTGAACATAAAATGTTTAAAATTAAATTAAATAAAAAATTCAAGAATTTAATCGTCAAATTGAACATAAAAAGTTCAAAATTAAATTAAATAAAAAATTCAAGAATTTAATCGTCAAATTGAACATAAAAATTTCAAAATTAGGTTAAATAAAAAATTCAAGAATTAAATCGTCAAATTGAATATAAAAAGTTCAAAATTAAATTAAATAAACAATTCAAGACTTTAATCGTCAAATGGAATATAGAAAGTTCAAAATTAAAGTAAATCAAAAATTCAAGACTGTAATCATCAAATTGAATGTAAAAAGTTTAAAATTAAATTAAATAAAAAATTCAAGACTTTAATCGTCAAATTGAACATATAAAGATCAAAAATAAATTAAATACAAAATTCAAGACTTTAATCGTCAAATTGAACATAAAAAGTTTAAAATTAAATTAAATAAACAATTCAAGACTTTAATCGTCAAATTGAACATAAAAAGTTCAAAATTAAATTAAATAAAAAATTCAAGAATTTAATCGTCAAATTGAATATAAAAAATTCAAAATTAAATTCAATAAAAAATTCAAGACTTTAATCGTCAAGTTGAACATAAAAAGTTCAAAATTAAATTAAATAAAAAATTCAAGACCTTAATCGTCAAATTGAATATAAAAAGTTCAAAATTAAATTAAATCAAAAATTCAAGACTTTAATCGTTAAATTGAATAAAAAAAGTTCAAAATTAAGTTAAATAAACAATTCAAGACTTTAATCGTCAAATTGAATAAAAAAGTTCAAAATTATATTAAATAAAAAATTCAAGACTTTAATCGTCAAATTGAATATAAAAAGTTCAAAATTAAAGTAAATCAAAAATTCAAGACTTTAATCGTCAAATGGAATAAAAAAGTTTAAAATTAAATTAAATAAAAAATTCAAGACTTTAATCGTCAAATTGAATAAAAAAGTTCAAAACTAATTTAAATAAAAAATTCAAGACTTTAATCGTCAAATTGAATAAAAAAGTTCAAAATTAAATTAAATCAAAAATTTAAGAATTTAATCGTCAAATTGAATATAAAAAGTTCAAAATTAAATTAAATCAAAAATTCAACACTTTAATCGTTAAATTGAATAAAAAAAGTTCAAAATTAAGTTAAATAAACAATTCAAGACTTTAATCGTCAAATTGAATAAAAAAGTTCAAAATTATATTAAATAAAAAATTCAAGACTTTAATCGTCAAATTGAATATAAAAAGTTCAAAATTAAAGTAAATCAAAAATTCAAGACTTTAATCGTCAAAGGGAATAAAAGAGTTCAAAATTAAATTAAATAAAAAATTCAAGACTTTAATCGTCAAATTGAATAAAAAAGTTCAATATTAATTTAAATAAAAAATTCAAGACTTTAATCGTCAAATTGAATAAAAAAGTTCAAAATTAAATTAAATCAAAAATTCAAGACTTTAACCGTCAAATTGAACATATAAAGATCAAATATAAATTAAATACAAAATTCAAGACTTTAATCGTTAAATTGAACATAAAAAGTTCAAAATTAAATTAAATAAAAAATTCAAGAATTTAATCGTCAAATTGAATATAAAAAGTTCAAAATTAAATTCAATAAAAAATTCAAGACTTTAATCGTCAAATTGAACATAAAAGGTTCAAAATTAAATTAAATAAAAAATTCAAGAATTTAATCGTCAAATTGAATATAAAAAGTTCAAAATTAAAGTAAATTAAAAATTCAAGACTTTAATCGTCAAATGGAATAAAAAAGTTCAAAATTAAATTAAATAAAAAATTCAAGAATTTAATCCGCAAATTGAATATAAAAAGTTCAAAATTAAATTCAATAAAAAATTCAAGACTTTAATCGTCAAATTGAACATAAAAAGTTCAAAATTAAATTAAATAAACAATTCAAGACTTTAATCGTCAAATGGAATATAGAAAGTTCAAAATTAAAGTAAATCAAAAATTCAAGACTGTAATCATCAAATTGAATGTAAAAAGTTCAAAATTAAATTAAATCAAAAATTCAAGACTTTAACCGTCAAATTGAACATATAAAGATCAAAAATAAATTAAATACAAAATTCAAGACTTTAATCGTCAAATTGAACATAAAAAGTTCAAAATTAAATTAAATAAAAAATTCAAGAATTAAATCGTCAAATTGAATATAAGAAGTTCAAAATTAAAGTAAATCAAAAATTCAAGACTTTAATCGTCAAATTGAACATAAAATGTTTAAAATTAAATTAAATAAAAAATTCAAGAATTTAATCGTCAAATTGAACATAAAAAGTTCAAAATTAAATTAAATAAAAAATTCAAGAATTTAATCGTCAAATTGAACATAAAAATTTCAAAATTAGGTTAAATAAAAAATTCAAGAATTAAATCGTCAAATTGAATATAAAAAGTTCAAAATTAAATTAAATAAACAATTCAAGACTTTAATCGTCAAATGGAATATAGAAAGTTCAAAATTAAAGTAAATCAAAAATTCAAGACTGTAATCATCAAATTGAATGTAAAAAGTTTAAAATTAAATTAAATAAAAAATTCAAGACTTTAATCGTCAAATTGAACATATAAAGATCAAAAATAAATTAAATACAAAATTCAAGACTTTAATCGTCAAATTGAACATAAAAAGTTTAAAATTAAATTAAATAAACAATTCAAGACTTTAATCGTCAAATTGAACATAAAAAGTTCAAAATTAAATTAAATAAAAAATTCAAGAATTTAATCGTCAAATTGAATATAAAAAATTCAAAATTAAATTCAATAAAAAATTCAAGACTTTAATCGTCAAGTTGAACATAAAAAGTTCAAAATTAAATTAAATAAAAAATTCAAGACCTTAATCGTCAAATTGAATATAAAAAGTTCAAAATTAAATTAAATCAAAAATTCAAGACTTTAATCGTTAAATTGAATAAAAAAAGTTCAAAATTAAGTTAAATAAACAATTCAAGACTTTAATCGTCAAATTGAATAAAAAAGTTCAAAATTATATTAAATAAAAAATTCAAGACTTTAATCGTCAAATTGAATATAAAAAGTTCAAAATTAAAGTAAATCAAAAATTCAAGACTTTAATCGTCAAATGGAATAAAAAAGTTTAAAATTAAATTAAATAAAAAATTCAAGACTTTAATCGTCAAATTGAATAAAAAAGTTCAAAACTAATTTAAATAAAAAATTCAAGACTTTAATCGTCAAATTGAATAAAAAAGTTCAAAATTAAATTAAATCAAAAATTTAAGAATTTAATCGTCAAATTGAATATAAAAAGTTCAAAATTAAATTCAATAAAAAATTCAAGACTTTAATCGTCAAATTGAATAAAAAAGTTCAAAATTAAATTAAATAAACAATTCAAGACTTTAATCGTCAAATTGAATATAAAAAGTTCAAAATTAAATTCAATAAAAAATTCAAGACTTTAATCGTCAAATTGAACATAAAAAGTTCAAAATTAAATTAAATAAACAATTCAAGACTTTAATCGTCAAATGGAATATAGAAAGTTCAAAATTAAAGTAAATCAAAAATTCAAGACTGTAATCATCAAATTGAATGTAAAAAGTTCAAAATTAAATTAAATAAAAAATTCAAGACTTTAATCGTCAAGTTGAACATAAAAAGTTCAAAATTAAATTAAATAAAAAATTCAAGACTTTAATCGTCAAATTGAATATAAAAAGTTCAAAATTAAATTAAATCAAAAATTCAACACTTTAATCGTTAAATTGAATAAAAAAAGTTCAAAATTAAGTTAAATAAACAATTCAAGACTTTAATCGTCAAATTGAATAAAAAAGTTCAAAATTATATTAAATAAAAAATTCAAGACTTTAATCGTCAAATTGAATATAAAAAGTTCAAAATTAAAGTAAATCAAAAATTCAAGACTTTAATCGTCAAAGGGAATAAAAGAGTTCAAAATTAAATTAAATAAAAAATTCAAGACTTTAATCGTCAAATTGAATAAAAAAGTTCAATATTAATTTAAATAAAAAATTCAAGACTTTAATCGTCAAATTGAATAAAAAAGTTCAAAATTAAATTAAATCAAAAATTCAAGACTTTAACCGTCAAATTGAACATATAAAGATCAAATATAAATTAAATACAAAATTCAAGACTTTAATCGTTAAATTGAACATAAAAAGTTCAAAATTAAATTAAATAAAAAATTCAAGAATTTAATCGTCAAATTGAATATAAAAAGTTCAAAATTAAATTCAATAAAAAATTCAAGACTTTAATCGTCAAATTGAACATAAAAGGTTCAAAATTAAATTAAATAAAAAATTCAAGAATTTAATCGTCAAATTGAATATAAAAAGTTCAAAATTAAAGTAAATTAAAAATTCAAGACTTTAATCGTCAAATGGAATAAAAAAGTTCAAAATTAAATTAAATAAAAAATTCAAGAATTTAATCCGCAAATTGAATATAAAAAGTTCAAAATTAAATTCAATAAAAAATTCAAGACTTTAATCGTCAAATTGAACATAAAAAGTTCAAAATTAAATTAAATAAACAATTCAAGACTTTAATCGTCAAATGGAATATAGAAAGTTCAAAATTAAAGTAAATCAAAAATTCAAGACTGTAATCATCAAATTGAATGTAAAAAGTTCAAAATTAAATTAAATCAAAAATTCAAGACTTTAACCGTCAAATTGAACATATAAAGATCAAAAATAAATTAAATACAAAATTCAAGACTTTAATCGTCAAATTGAACATAAAAAGTTCAAAATTAAATTAAATAAAAAATTCAAGAATTTAATCGTCAAATTGAATATAAAAACTTCAAAATTAAATTCAATAAAAAATTCAAGACTTTAATCGTCAAGTTGAACATAAAAAGTTCAAAATTAAATTAAATAAAAAATTCAAGACTTTAATCGTCAAATTGAATATAAAAAGTTCAAAATTAAATTAAATAAAAAATTCAAGACTTTAATCGTCAAATTGAATAAAAAAGTTCAAAATTAATTTAAATAAAAAATTCAAGACTTTAATCGTCAAATTGAATAAAAAAGTTCAAAATTAAATTAAATCAAAAATTCAAGACTTTAATCGTCAAATTGAACATATAAAGATCAAAAATAAATTAAATACAAAATTCAAGACTTTAATCGTTAAATTGAACATAAAAAGTTCAAAATTAAATTAAATAAAAAATTCAAGAATTTAATCGTCAAATTGAATATAAAAAGTCCAAAATTAAATTCAATAAAAAATTCAAGACATTAATCGTCAAATTGAACATAAAAGGTTCAAAATTAAATTAAATAAAAAATTCAAGAATTTAATCGTCAAATGGAATATAAAAAGTTCAAAATTAAAGTAAATCAAAAATTCAAGACTTTAATCGTCAAATTGAACATACAAAGTTCAAAATGAAATTAAAAAAAACTTTAAGACTTTAATCGTCAAATTAAATATAAAAAGTTCAAAATTAAATTAAATCAAAAATTCAAGACTTTAATCGTCAAATTGAATAAAAAAGTTCAAAACTAAATTAAATAAAAAATTCAAGACTTTAATCGTCAAATTGAACATAAAAATTTTAAAATTAGGTTAAATAAAAAATTCAAGAATTTAATCGTCAAATTGAATATAAAAAGTTCAAAACTAAAGTAAATCAAAAATTCAAGACTTTAATCGTCAAATTGAAAATAAAAATATCAAAAATAAATTAAATACAAAATTCAAGACTTTAATCGTCAAATTGAATATAAAAAGTTCAAAATTAAAGTAAATCAAAAATTCAAGACTTTAATCGTCAAATGGAATAAAAAAGTTCAAAATAAAATTAAATAAAAAATTCAAGACTTTAATCGTCAAATTGAATAAAAAAGTTCAAAATTAATTTAAATAAAAAATTCAAGACTTTAATCGTCAAATTGAATAAAAAAGTTCAAAATTAAATTAAATCAAAAATTAAAGACTTTAACCGTCAAATTGAACATATAAAGATCAAAAATAAATTAAATACAAAATTCAAGACTTTAATCGTTAAATTGAACATAAAAAGTTCAAAATTAAATTAAATAAAAAATTCAAGAATTTAATCGTCAAATTGAATATAAAAACTTCAAAATTAAATTCAATAAAAAATTCAAGACTTTAATCGTCAAATTGAACATAAAAGGTTCAAAATTAAATTAAATAAAAAATTCAAGAATTTAATTGTCAAATTGAATATAAAAAGTTCAAAATTAAAGTAAATCAAAAATTCAAGACTTTAATCGTCAAATGGAATAAAAAAGTTCAAAATTAAATTAAATAAAAAATTCGAGACTTTAATCGTCAAATTGAATAAAAAAGTTCAAAATTAATTTAAATAAAAAATTCAAGACTTTAATCGTCAAATTGAATAAAAAAGTTCAAAATTAAATTAAATCAAAAATTCAAGACTTTAACCGTCAAATTGAACATATAAAGATCAAAAATAAATTAAATACAAAATTCAAGACTTTAATCGTTAAATTGAACATAAAAAGTTCAAAATTAAATTAAATAAAAAATTCAAGAATTTAATCGTCAAATTGAATATAAAAAGTTCAAAATTAAATTCAATAAAAAATTCAAGACTTTAATCGTCAAATTGAACATAAAAGGTTAAAAATTAAATTAAATAAAAAATTCAAGAATTTAATCGTCAAATTGAATATAAAAAGTTCAAAATTAAAGTAAATCAAAAATTCAAGACTTTAATCGTCAAATTGAACATACAAAGTTCAAAATGGAATTAAAAAAAACTTTAAGACTTTAATCGTCAAATTAAATATAAAAAGTTCAAAATTAAATTAAATCAAAAATTCAAGACTTTAATCGTCAAATTGAATAAAAAAGTTCAAAACTAAATTAAATAAAAAATTCAAGACTTTAATCGTCAAATTGAACATAAAAATTTCAAAATTAGGTTAAATAAAAAATTCAAGAATTTAATCGTCAAATTGAATATAAAAAGTTCAAAATTAAAGTAAATCAAAAATTCAAGACTTTAATCGTCAAATTGAAAATAAAAATATCAAAAATAAATTAAATACAAAATTCAAGACTTTAATCGTCAAATTGAATATAAAAAGTTCAAAATAAAAGTAAATCAAAAATTCAAGACTTTAATCGTCAAATGGAATAAAAAAGTTCAAAATTAAATTAAATAAAAAATTCAAGACTTTAATCGTCAAATTGAATAAAAAAGTTCAAAATTAATTTAAATAAAAAATTCAAGACTCTAATCGTCAAATTGAATAAAAAAGTTCAAAATTAAATTAAATCAAAAATTCAAGACTTTAACCGTCAAATTGAACATATAAAGATCAAAAATAAATTAAATACAAAATTCAAGACTTTAATCGTCAAATTGAACATAAAAAGTTCAAAATTATTATCAGAATTATCGATCTATTATCAGAATGTCAGGGGCGTCAGAACGAAACTTGACTCCCTGCGCACCTCTATCCCAATTTTCTCCTATGATGTTGTGGTCCTCTCTAAAACCTGGTTGAATTCTGACATTCGTACATCTGAACTGGGGTTTCTGGGTTATGATGTGTTTAGATGTGACAGGAATGACATGACTAGTGTAAGCCTTAGAGGTGGTGGTGTTTTGATCGCTGTCAAGAGCAACTTACGAAGCTCACAACTATTAACTAAATTCAATTCCATTGAATACTTATTTATTAAATTACATTTTGATGATCAAATTTATATAATTGGTGCATATTACCTTCCACCTAACTCCGCCTTTGGGACTTACACTGATATGTGCGATTCGATTGAGGATATTGGTGAATCTTTTCAAAGTGCAAGTTTGTGTGTTTTCGGTGATTTTAATATGCCTTACGCTATATGGAATAATGAGATAGGTCCAACAGTGACAGCTAAGCCAGGTACATTAAGTTTTCATAGATCAATTACTAATGTAGTCTCGGATACCATTGATTTTTTGAATTTATCACAAGTAAATACTTTTATTAATTATCATGGATCCTTACTTGATCTTGTTTTTTGTAATTTTAAAAATTTTTTTATACATTCTACTCACGAATTTTTATTGCCAATTGACGAGTATCATGTTCCATTTATTTTTGACATTCTTGTTTATCCAAATAATACTACTGCTGATTCATCAAAATATAATATTAGTAAATATGATTTTAAAAACGCAGACCTGGCAGGCATAACTAATTTTTTAGATTCAATCGATTGGAATACTGTCCTCGATGGTAACAATGTCGACGACTTAGTTTCCATTTTTTATAATTTTATATTAGAAGCATTTAACGAGTTTGTCCCGTTTAAGCAGTTCTTTAGTTCTCATTATCCTGTATGGTTTACCCGCGAGCTTAAGGATTTAATAAAGGAAAAAAAAATCGCTCACTTAAATTCTAAATTAAGTAAATCTGTCCAAGATCGTGACATTTTTTCAAGTATTAGATCTAGATGTAAAAAATTATCTCGCACATGTTATAGTAATCATATCCGTAATACTGAAGCATCTATTATTGACAATCCGAAAAACTTCTGGAAATTTATTAACAATCGACGTAAAAAATCTGATATCCCGAATAATATGAATTTTAGAGATGCTTCAGCAAGTACTGCAATAAATATTTCTAATTTATTTGCGAATTATTTTCTATCTGTTTATGAAATGCCGAGTGATTCTAGACTTGTTACTTGCACTAATAATAGTGATTTAGTTGATTTAAGGAACTTTACTATTAGTGAGGAAACGATCTTGAAGAGGCTCATGACACTAGATGCTAATAAGGGTGCGGGTTTAGATGGCATACCTCCTGCCCTGATAAAGTCCTGCTGTTTCTCCTTTGTACGACCTCTACATATTATATTTAATAAAGCAATTACAAATGGGATTTTTCCAGAAGAGTGGAAGAAAGGTTATATAGTTCCAATTTTTAAATCTGGCGATAAAAGTGATGTATCTAATTATCGCCCTATCACTATACTAAATGCTTTTGGTAAGATTTTTGAGGGTATCATCGCGGATGTCATCTTATCTGCCTCACGTAATATTATTATTGATGAACAGCATGGCTTTATGGCGGGAAGGTCTGTAAACACGAACTTAAGTCTTTTTTCTGATTTCATTTTAAATAATCTGGAAAAGGGAAAACAGGTGGATGTCATATACACTGATTTCTCCAAAGCCTTTGATAAAGTCGATCATGGTCTATTAGTTGCTAAACTTGAACGTATGGGTTTTAGTGGTGAGATTTTAAATTTAATAAAAAATTATCTTCTTAATAGGACTCTCTCTGTTCGTGTAAATAATGAATTCTCTGACACTTTTATTGCAACTTCTGGTGTACCGCAAGGATCACTTCTTGGTCCTTTGCTTTTTATTTTATTTATAAATGACATATACTCTGTATTTAATTTCTGTTTCTTTTTATTATATGCAGATGACCTTAAATTTTATAAAATAATCAACAAATTAAATGATTTTACAGAATTACAAATTGATCTTGATGCTCTCTTGGAATGGACGGAAAAGAACAATTTAAGTCTAAATGTTTCTAAATGTTCAGTTATTTCTTTTTCCCGTTCAAACCTTGTTATTCACCATCAATATATGATTGGCTCCAGTTTGTTGACCAGAGGTTGTAATATTCGTGACCTTGGCGTTACATTATCGGTTGACTTCTCATTCTTTAATCATATTAATGATGTGATTTCTAAAGCTAATAAGATGCTTGCCTTTATTATGAGAAATGCTTCGGAGTTTTGTAATAGAACAACTATTCGAGTTCTGTATTTATCTTTGGTAAGGCCGATCCTTGAATCTGCCTCGGTTATCTGGTCACCTTATCAGGAGTATCAAGTTTTGCGTTTAGAGAGAGTTCAAACCAAGTTCCTGCGTTTTGCAGCTCGATTATTAGGCATTTACTATGATCGATTTAGTCATGATTATTCAGAGATCAGAACTGCGCTTAACATTCCTAAAATGGAGTCAAGATTTGTGTATAATGATTTACTCTTCTTATACAAAATTATACAGGGAAGGGTTAATAATGCTACAGTTTTAGAAAAGATTAAACTGACCGTGCCTCATGAGCCTCTTTCTAAGAAACGTAAGAAGGCAAAAAAGCCTAAGCCTATGCTTTTTCACACAAATGTACATCGCACTAATTACGCTGATAACTCTGTATTCAGCAGAATGTGTAATGAGGCAAATAGATTTAGGAGTGACTTGGACTTTTTTGAAGCCTCTGAATATAAATTCATAAACCAATCAGCTAACATAGTGTATACTTTTTAATAATAACTTCTATTACAAATTTCGGTTGCCGCTATTTTTCTTTGTCTATTGTTACGCTGATTTTATATTATATTGCCAAATTGTAAATTCTTTGTCTTTTTTTTTTATATATTGTAAAAAGGTTTTATTAAGCCTGTAAAAATGATGAAATAAATAAAATAAAATTAAATTAAATAAAAAATTCAAGAATTTAATCGTCAAATTGAATATAAAAAGTTCAAAATTAAATTCAATAAAAAATTCAAGACTTTAATCGTCAAATTGAACATAAAAGGTTCAAAATTAAATTAAATAAAAAATTCAAGAATTTAATTGTCAAATTGAATATAAAAAGTTCAAAATTAAATTCAATAAAAAATTCAAGACTTTAATCGTCAAATTGACCATAAAAAGTTCAAAATTAAATTAAATAAACAATTCAAGACTTTAATCGTCAAATGGAATATAGAAAGTTCAAAATTAAAGTAAATCAAAAATTCAAGACTTTAATCGTCAAATTGAATATAAAAAGTTCAAAATTAAATTAAATCAAAAATTCAAGACTTTAATCGTTAAATTGAACATAAAAAGTTCAAAATTAAATTAAATAAAAAATTCAAGACTTTAATCGTCAAATTGAATATAAAAAGTTCAAAATTAAATTAAATCAAAAATTCAAGACTTTAATCGTTAAATTGAATAAAAAAAGTTCAAAATTAAGTTAAATAAACAATTCAAGACTTTAATCGTCAAATTGAATAAAAAAGTTCAAAATTATATTAAATAAAAAATTCAAGACTTTAATCGTCAAATTGAATAAAAAAGTTCAAAATTAATTTAAATAAAAAATTCAAGACTTTAATCGTCAAATTGAATAAAAAAGTTCAAAATTAAATTAAATCAAAAATTCAAGACTTTAACCGTCAAATTGAACATATAAAGATCAAAAATAAATTAAATACAAAATTCAAGACTTTAATCGTTAAATTGAACATAAAAAGTTAAAAATTAAATTAAATAAAAAATTCAAGAATTTAATCGTCAAATTGAATATAAAAAGTTCAAAATTAAATTCAATAAAAAATTCAAGACTTTAATCGTCAAATTGAACATAAAAGGTTCAAAATTAAATTAAATAAAAAATTCAAGAATTTAATCGTCAAATTGAATATAAAAAGTTCAAAATTAAAGTAAATCAAAAATTCAAGACTTTAATCGTCAAATGGAATAAAAAAGTTCAAAATTAAATGAAATCAAAAATTCAAGACTGTAATCATCAAATTGAATGTCAAAAGTTCAAAATTAAATTCAATAAAAAATTCAAGACTTTAATCGTCAAATTGAACATAAAAAGTTCAAAATTAAATTAAATAAAAAATTCAAGAATTAAATCGTCAAATTGAATATAAGAAGTTAAAAATTAAAGTAAATAAAAAATTCAAGAATTTAATCATCAAATTGAATATAAAAAGTTCAAAATTAAAGTAAATTAAAAATTCAAGACTTTAATCGTCAAATTGAACATAAAAAGTTCAAAATTAAATTAAATAAAAAATTCAAGAATTTAATCGTCAAATTGAATATAAAAACTTCAAAATTAAATTGAAATAAAAAATTCAAGACTTTAATCGTCAAATTGAACATAAAAAGTTCAAAATTAAATTAAATAAAAAATTCAAGAATTAAATCGTCAAATTGAATATAAGAAGTTCAAAATTAAAGTAAATCAAAAATTCAAGACTTTAATCGTCAAATTGAACATAAAATGTTTAAAATTAAATTAAATAAAAAATTCAAGAATTTAATTGTCAAATTGAATATAAAAAGTTCAAAATTAAAGTAAATCAAAAATTCAAGACTTTAATCGTCAAATGGAATAAAAAAGTTCAAAATTAAATGAAATCAAAAATTCAAGACTGTAATCATCAAATTGAATGTCAAAAGTTCAAAATTAAATTCAATAAAAAATTCAAGACTTTAATCGTCAAATTGAACATAAAAAGTTCAAAATTAAATTAAATAAAAAATTCAAGAATTTAATCGTCAAATTGAATATAAGAAGTTTAAAATTAAATTAAATAAAAAATTCAAGAATTTAATCATCAAATTGAATATAAAAAGTTCAAAATTAAAGTAAATTAAAAATTCAAGACTTTAATCGTCAAATTGAACATACAAAGTTCAAAATGAAATTAAAAAAAACTTTAAGACTTTAATCGTCAAATTAAATATAAAAAGTTCAAAATTAAATTAAATCAAAAATTCAAGACTTTAATCGTCAAATTGAATAAAAAAGTTCAAAACTAAATTAAATAAAAAATTCAAGACTTTAATCGTTAAATTGAACATAAAAATTTCAAAATTAGGTTAAATAAAAAATTCAAGAATTTAATCGTCAAATTGAATATAAAAAGTTCAAAATTAAAGTAAATCAAAAATTCAAGACTTTAATCGTCAAATTGAAAATAAAAATATCAAAAATAAATTAAATACAAAATTCAAGACTTTAATCGTCAAATTGAACATAAAAAGTTCAAAATTAAGTTAAATAAACAATTCAAGACTTTAATTGTCAAATTGAATATAAAAAGTTCAAAGTTAAATTAAATAAAAAATTCAAGAATTTAATCGTCAAATTGAATATAAAAAGTTCGAAATTAAATTAAATTAAAAATTCAAGACTTTAATCGTCAAATTGAACATATAAAGATCAAAAATAAATTAAATACAAAATTCAAGACTTTAACCGTCAAATTGAACATAAAAAGTTTAAAATTAAATTAAATAAACAATTCAAGACTTTTATCGTCAAATTGAATATAAAAAGTTCAAAATTAAATTCAATAAAAAATTCAAGACTTTAATCGTCAAATTGAACATAAAAGGTTCAAAATTAAATTAAATAAAAAATTCAAGAATTTAATCGTCAAATTGAATATAAAAAGTTCAAAATTAAAGTAAATCAAAAATTCAAGACTTTAATCGTCAAATTGAACATAAAATGTTTAAAATTAAATTAAATAAAAAATTCAAGTATTTAATCGTCAAATTGAATATAAAAAGTTCAAAATTAAAGTAAATCAAAAATTTAAGACTTTAATCGTCAAATGGAATAAAAAAGTTCAAAATTAAATTAAATAAAAAATTCAAGACTTTTATCGTCAAATTGAATATAAAAAGTTCAAAATTAAATTCAATAAAAAATTCAAGACTTTAATCGTCAAATTGAACATAAAAGGTTCAAAATTAAATTAAATAAAAAATTCAAGAATTTAATCGTCAAATTGAATATAAAAAGTTCAAAATTAAAGTAAATCAAAAATTCAAGACTTTAATCGTCAAATTGAACATAAAATGTTTAAAATTAAATTAAATAAAAAATTCAAGTATTTAATCGTCAAATTGAATATAAAAAGTTCAAAATTAAAGTAAATCAAAAATTCAAGACTTTCATCGTCAAATTGAACATAAAATGTTTAAAATTAAATTAAATAAAAAATTCAAGAATTTAATCATCAACTTGAATATAAAAAGTTCAAAATTAAATTAAATAAAAAATTCAAGAATTTAATCGTCAAATTGAATATAAAAAGTTCAAAATTAAATTCAATAAAAAATTCAAGACTGTAATCATCAAATTGAATGTCAAAAGTTCAAAATTAAATTCAATAAAAAATTCAAGACTTTAATCGTCAAATGGAATAAAAAAGTTCAAAATTAAATTAAATAAAAAATTCAAGACTTTAATCGTCAAATTGAACATACAAAGTTCAAAATGAAATTAAAAAAAACTTTAAGACTTTAATCGTCAAATTAAATATAAAAAGTTCAAAATTAAATTAAATCAAAAATTCAAGACTTTAATCGTCAAATTGAATAAAAAAGTTCAAAACTAAATTAAATAAAAAATTCAAGACTTTAATCGTTAAATTGAACATAAAAATTTCAAAATTAGGTTAAATAAAAAATTCAAGAATTTAATCGTCAAATTGAATATAAAAAGTTCAAAATTAAAGTAAATCAAAAATTCAAGACTTTAATCGTCAAATTGAAAATAAAAATATCAAAAATAAATTAAATACAAAATTCAAGACTTTAATCGTCAAATTGAACATAAAAAGTTCAAAATTAAGTTAAATAAACAATTCAAGACTTTAATTGTCAAATTGAATATAAAAAGTTCAAAGTTAAATTAAATAAAAAATTCAAGAATTTAATCGTCAAATTGAATATAAAAAGTTCGAAATTAAATTAAATTAAAAATTCAAGACTTTAATCGTCAAATTGAACATATAAAGATCAAAAATAAATTAAATACAAAATTCAAGACTTTAATCGTCAAATTGAACATAAAAAGTTTAAAATTAAATTAAATAAACAATTCAAGACTTTAATCGTCAAATTGAATAAAAAAAGTTCAAAATTAAATTCAATAAAAAATTCAAGACTTTAATCGTCAAATTGAACATAAAAGGTTCAAAATTAAATTAAATAAAAAATTCAAGAATTTAATCGTCAAATTGAATATAAAAAGTTCAAAATTAAAGTAAATCAAAAATTCAAGACTTTAATCGTCAAATTGAACATAAAATGTTTAAAATTAAATTAAATAAAAAATTCAAGTATTTAATCGTCAAATTGAATATAAAAAGTTCAAAATTAAAGTAAATCAAAAATTCAAGACTTTAATCGTCAAATGGAATAAAAAAGTTCAAAATTAAATTAAATAAAAAATTCAAGACTTTAATCGTCAAATTGAATAAAAAAGTTCAAAACTAAATTAAATAAACAATTCAAGACTTTAATCGTCAAATTGAATATAAAAAGTTCAAAGTTAAATTAAATAAAAAATTCAAGAATTTAATCGTCAAATTGAATATAAAAAGTTCGAAATTAAATTAAATTAAAAATTCAAGACATTAATCGTCAAATTGAACATATAAAGATCAAAAATAAATTAAATACAAAATTCAAGACTTTAATCGTCAAATTGAACATAAAAAGTTTAAAATTAAATTAAATAAACAATTCAAGACTTTAATCGTCAAATTGAACATAAAAAGTTCAAAATTAAATTAAATAAAAAATTCAAGAATTTAATCGTCAAATTGAATATAAAAAATTCAAAATTAAAGTAAATAAAAAATTTAAGACTTTAATCGTTAAATTGAATAAAAAAAGTTCAAAATTAAGTTAAATAAACAATTCAAGACTTTAATCGTCAAATGGAATAAAAAAGTTCAAAATTAAATTAAATAAACAATTCAAGACTTTAATCTTCAAATTGAACATAAAAAGTTAAAAATTAAATTAAATAAAAAATTCAAGAATTTAATCGTCAAATTGAATATAAAAAATTCAAAATTAAAGTAAATAAAAAATTTAAGACTTTAATCGTTAAATTGAATAAAAAAAGTTCAAAATTAAGTTAAATAAACAATTCAAGACTTTAATCGTCAAATTGAATAAAAAAGTTCAAAATTATATTAAATAAAAAATTCAAGACTTTAATCGTCAAATTGAATATAAAAAGTTCAAAATTAAAGTAAATCAAAAATTCAAGACTTTAATCGTCAAATGGAATAAAAAAGTTCAAAATTAAATTCAATAAAAAATTCAAGACTTTAATCGTCAAATTGAACATAAAAAGTTCAAAATTAAATTAAATAAACAATTCAAGACTTTAATCGTCAAATGGAATATAGAAAGTTCAAAATTAAAGTAAATAAAAAATTCAAGAATTTAAGGAGAAACGTCGCATATCAGCCTTCTCAAAAACATGTGGCTCAATCCAGATCGGACAAACATACAGTTAGAGGAAGTTTCAATGAAGAAAAGGGAAATATCTGATCGTCACCTGAAGGGCGAAACAGGACTAAAATTAGTATTCAGGAACGGAAATCCTGTAATAATAAAGAAAAATCACCGCCCCAAGGATCCAAACAAATCAGCGACAATGGGTTAGGCACCGTGAAATCAGTGTCCGTCACTATCCCTGACCCATGTGACTTTCCCTCTCCGTCATCAGACTCTTCACGTGAGTGCTCTAGCCGTAGTAGTGCAGAATCCACTAATTCGTTTGAATGTGTGGTCGAAGAATGTATATTCCCCACCACCTCAATGAATCCATCTCTCTCTAAGAAGGTCTCTCTCTACTAAGAAAACGTCAGAGGTCTCAGAACTAAACTGAGTCACTTACGGCAACATGTTTTGCTCCCTTTTTATGATGTTTTGATTTTTACAGAGACATGGTTAAGTGAGAGATTTAATTCATCAGAATTGGGTCTACATAATTATGACATTTTTAGATGTGATAGGAGTGTTTTTTCCAGTAGTAACACTCGTGGTGGTGGTGTTTTAATTGCAACTGCTGCGTCGCTGAATTCAATCATTATACCCCCTAAAATTTTTTCAATTGAACACGTTTTTATTCAATTTTCTATTAAAAAGACAGTTTACATAATTGGAACTTTTTATATTCCCCCAAACATGGGAACTGAGGTTTATCATTCAATGTGCCAGATTCTGGAGGATATTCAAGGTCATCACCCTTCTGCAGTGATTTATATCCTCGGTGATTTCAATATGCCATTTGTGACGTGGAACACGGTGTCTGCCAACGGTCCTTCCTGTGTCAACTGTGATAATTTGAGTTCACATTGTGCGATTGCAAATACTGTTTCTGACACTACTTATTATCTTAATTTATTTCAAGTTAATCGTTTTTTTAATTCTTACGGTTCGTTATTGGATCTTGTGTTAACCAACTCCCTTAATTTCGACTTAAATTTGGCTGAGGAAATAATAATGCCAGTGGATAATTATCACCCACCATTACTATTGAATATCCATATTAATAGTGAAATCTCTCCACTAAATAACAAGTTACAATGTGAGTTTAAATATGATTTTAAAAACGCTAATTTAGCGGCAATTTGCTCTTATTTGAGTGGAATTAATTGGGAGTTGGTGTTTGATTCAATTAGCTTTGATGAAGCAGTAAGTACTTTTTATGGATATATTCATACAACCTTTGATTTTTTTGTTCCTATAAGAACGATCAATAATTCTCAATTTCCTCCATGGTTCTGTGCAGAACTTAAGCGTTTAATTTATTTTAAAAAAGCTGCACATGTTGAATTCAAACGTTCTGGTTCTTTGTCGGATTATCACAGATTTTCTTATCTTCGTTCTCTTTGTAAGAAGATCTCAAAGTCTTGCTATAATAAACACATTAATAAAATGGAACAGACATTTAAGTCTAATCCAAAACAATTTTGGAATTATGTGAATAATCTGAGGAAGGATTCTAGAATTCCTAATAATATATTTTTCGATAATATTAATGCGAGTAACAGTCAGGATATTGCCGAACTCTTTGCAGCGTTCTTCGAGTCTGTTTACACAACTTCAAAACCAATATTACGTTCCTCTAACACTGTGCCGATTAATATTAACTTTTTGAATAACATAACTATTCAAAAAAAGGATATTCTAAAAAAATTAAAATCACTTGACATATCTAAAGGCGCAGGACACGATGACATTCCACCATCTCTTTTAAAATCCTGCAGTACGTCTTTCCTACAACCACTATTTTTGTTATTCAATATGTCACTTTCTAATGGCATATTTCCTTTTGAATGGAAAAAGGGTATAATTATACCTATTTTCAAAAACGGTAGTAAGAACGACGTTCGCAATTATAGGCCTATTACTATTTTGAGTGCTATTCCCAAAATATTTGAAAGTCTTATTTACGACATTTTTTATAACTATTCAATTAATATTATTATTCCTGAACAGCACGGCTTTGTTAGAGGGAGGTCTGTAACTACAAATTTATGTGTTTTCACTAATCATTTACTTAATGCCTTCGAAAAAGGCCTGCA
The DNA here is from genome assembly GCA_037103525.1 of Ganaspis brasiliensis. NCBI lineage: Eukaryota > Metazoa > Arthropoda > Insecta > Hymenoptera > Figitidae > Ganaspis > Ganaspis brasiliensis. Next base: position 632,176 of record JAZKLR010000240.1, on the reverse strand, counting down.
GGTGGATGCGGTCTACTTAGATTTTGCCAAGGCATTTGATAAGATTAATCATGAAATTCTTGTGACAAAGCTTAGAACATTGGGTTTCTCTGATCTCATTTTGAATTGGATAATGAGTTATTTGTCTGACAGATCATTGTCAGTTCGTATAAAATCATCTTATTCCAGGGTTTTTTCAGCGACATCAGGTGTTCCTCAGGGATCAAATCTTGGCCCCCTTTTATTTTTATTTTACGTGAATGATATTTACACTGTTTTTTTAAATTGTAACTTTAGTTTATTTGCAGATGACCTAAAAATTTATAAAATTATTACTAATCAAAGCGATTTCTGGGACATTCAATCAGACCTCAATGCTCTTATTGAATGGTCTATAAATAATGGTCTACTAGTAAATGTGAATAAGTGTCTTATTGTTTCTTTTTCGAAGAATAAAGATAAACTAATTTATAATTATACAATTGATGGTAGTAACCTTGAAAGGAAAACAATGGTTCGTGATCTTGGAATAATGCTTACTTCCGATTTATCTTTTAACGAACATATTTCCAATATAATTAGCAAGTCACTCTCGGTTTTGGGCTTTGTCACGAGGAACGCAGCACGTTTCACTGATTTGGTAACCTTAAAATCACTGTATTTTTCGCTTGTCAGATCTGTATTGATTTGTAATTCGGTCATTTGGAAGCCTTATCAACAATATAATTTTGTTCGTCTGGAGCGTGTACAAAACAAATATTTACGGTTCATAGCTGCTCAGCGAGGGATAAATAATAACTGGTTTGACCACGATTACACGCACTTAAGAAGATTGTTCAAAATCCCAAAAATATCAATTATGTTATTGTACACAGATTTATTATTTCTTTACCGTGTACTGAATGGTCAGGTCAATTGTCCAGAAATATTGGAAAATATAAAATTTTCGATTCCGCAGGAAACCTTAATGTCACTCAGAGACCGCTCCACAATAAAAATAAAAAATTCGGCAGTGAAAACACAAGAAAAACATCCCCTTTTTTATGTAGAAAAAAATCTGTCACTCCAAGGCTCAAACGCCATTTATAACAGGCTTTGTAGCAAGGCGAACGAACATTATGAAAAACTAGATTTTTTTTATTTTTCGCTAAGTGCTTTCACTGCCTTATTAAGATCACAGATTTTAAATAAAGAGTTTTAATAGTTTTACCTAGCCTTAGAATATAATACGAAACTATTCTTTTATATTGGGTTGACCAATTTATTTCATTATCAACATTAGTGTTATCATTATCATTTCTTTTTTTTTTCTCTCTTCATCGCTTATATTAGTACAACTGTACGAAAGGGCAAATTCTGATTTTTGTAAATGTAAGCCCGTATATATGTAAATAAATAAATAAATAAATAAATCAATCAAAAATTCCAGACTGTAATCATCAAATTGAATGTAAAAAGTTCAAAATTAAATTAAATAAAAAATTCAAGACTTTAATCGTCAAATTGAATATAAAAAGTTCAAAATTAAATTAAATCAAAAATTCAAGACTTTAATCGTTAAATTGAATAAAAAAAGTTCAAAATTAAGTTAAATAAACAATTCAAGACTTTAATTGTCAAATTGAATAAAAAAGTTCAAAATTAAATTAAATAAAAAATTCAAGAATTTAATCGTCAAATTGAATATAAAAAGTTCAAAATTAAATTAAATAAAAAATTCAAGACTTTAATCGTCAAATTGAACATAAAAAGTTCCAAATTAAATTAATTAAAAAATTCAAGACTTTAATCGTCAAATGGAATAAAAAAGTTCAAAATTAAATGAAATCAAAAATTCAAGACTTTAATCGTCAAATTGAATATAAAATGTTTAAAATTAAATTAAATAAAAAATTCAAGAATTTAATCGTCAAATTGAATATAAAAAGTTTAAAATTAAATAAAATCAAAAATCCAAGACTTTAATCGTCAAATTGAATAAAAAAGTTCAAAACTAAATTAAATAAAAAATTCAAGACTTTAATCGTCAAATTGAATAAAAAAGTTCAAAATTAAATAAAATCAAAAATCCAAGACTTTAATCGTCAAATTGAATATAAAATGTTTAAAATTAAATTAAATAAAAAATTCAAGAATTTAATCGTCAAATTGAATAAAAAGTTCAAAATTAAATTAAATAAAAAATTCAAGACTTTAATCGTCTAATTGAACATAAAAAGTTCAAAATTAAGTTAAATAAAAAATTCAAGAATTTAATCGTCAAATTGAATATAAAAAGTTCAAAATTAAAGTAAATCAAAAATTCAAGACTTTAATCGTCGAATTGAAAATAAAAATATCAAAAATAAATTAAATACAAAATTCAAGACTTTAATCGTCAAATTGAATGAAAAGTTCAAAATTAAATTAAATAAAAAATTCAAGACTTTAATCGTCAAATTGAATATAAAAAGTTCAAAATTAAAGTAAATCAAAAATTCAAGACTTTAATCGTTAAATTGAATAAAAAAAGTTCAAAATTAAGTTAAATAAACAATTCAAGACTTTAATCGTCAAATTGAATAAAAAAGTTCAAAATTAAATGAAATCAAAAATCCAAGACTTTAATCGTCAAATTGAATATAAAATGTTTAAAATTAAATTAAATAAAAAATTCAAGAATTTAATCGTCAAATTGAATAAAAAGTTCAAAATTAAATTAAATAAAAAATTCAAGACTTTAATCGTCTAATTGAACATAAAAAGTTCAAAATTAAGTTAAATAAAAAATTCAAGACTTTAATCGTCAAATTGAATATAAAAAGTTCAAAATTAAAGTAAATCAAAAATTCAAGACTTTAATCGTCAAATGGAATAAAAAAGTTCAAAATTAAATTAAATAAAAAATTCAAGAATTTAATCGTCAAATTGAATATAAAAAGTTCAAAATTAAATTCAATAAAAAATTCAAGACTTAAATCGTCAAATTGAACATAAAAAGTTTAAAATTAAATTAAATAAACAATTCAAGACTTTAATCGTCAAATGGAATATAAAAAGTTCAAAATTAAATTAAATCAAAAATTCAAGAATTTAATCGTCAAATTGAATATAAAAAGTTCAAAATGAAATTAAAAAAAACCTTAAGACTTTAATCGTCAAATTAAATATAAAAAGTTCAAAACTAAATTCAATAAAAAATTCAAGAATGTAATCGTCAAATTGAATATAAAAAGGTCAGAACTAAAGTATGTCAAAAATTCCAGACTTTAATCGTCAAATTGAATATAAAAAGTTCAAAATTAAATTAAATCAAAAATTCAAGACTTTAATCGTCAAATTGAATAAAAAAGTTCAAAACTAAATTAAATAAAAAATTCAAGACTTAAATCGTCAAATTGAATAAAAAAGTTCAAAATTAAATGAAATCAAAAATGCAAGACTTTAATCGTCAAATTGAACATAAAAATATGAAAAATAAATTAAATACAAAATTCAAGAATTCAATCGTCAAATTGAATAAAAAGTTCAAAATTAAATTAAATAAAAAATTCAAGACTTTAATCGTCTAATTGAACATAAAAAGTTCAAAATTAAGTTAAATAAAAAATTCAAGAATTTAATCGTCAAATTGAATATAAAAAGTTCAAAATTAAAGTAAATCAAAAATTCAAGACTTTAATCGTCGAATTGAAAATAAAAATATCAAAAATAAATTAAATACAAAAGTCAAGACTTTAATCGTCAAATTGAATAAAAAGTTCAAAATTAAATTAAATAAAAAATTCAAGACTTTAATCGTCAAATGGAATAAAAAAGTTCAAAATTAAATTAAATAAAAAATTCAAGAATTTAATCGTCAAATTGAATATAAAAAGTTCAAAATTAAATTCAATAAAAAATTCAAGACTTTAATCGTCAAATTGAACATAAAAAGTTCAAAATTAAATTAAATAAACAATTTAAGACTTTAATCGTCAAATGGAATATAAAAAGTACAAAATTAAATTAAATCAAAAACTCAAGAATTTAATCGTCAAATTGAATATAAAAAGTTCAAAATTAAAGTAAATCAAAAATTTAAGACTTTAATCGTCAAATTGAACATAAAAAGTTCAAAATTAAATTAAATAAAAAATTCAAGAATTTAATCGTCAAATTGAATATAAAAAGTTCAAAATTAAAGTAAATCAAAAATTTAAGACTTTAATCGTCAAATTGAACATAAAAAGTTCAAAATGAAATTAAAAAAAACTTTAAGACTTTAATCGTCAAATTAAATATAAAAAGTTCAAAACTAAATTCAATAAAAAATTCAAGAATGTAATCGTCAAATTGAATATAAAAAGGTCAGAACTAAAGTATGTCAAAAATTCCAGACTTTAATCGTCAAATTGAATATAAAAAGTTCAAAATTAAATTAAATCAAAAATTCAAGACTTTAATCGTCAAATTGAATAAAAAAGTTCAAAACTAAATTAAATAAAAAATTCAAGACTTAAATCGTCAAATTGAATAAAAAAGTTCAAAATTAAATGAAATCAAAAATTCAAGACTTTAATCGTCAAATTGAACATAAAAAGTTCAAAATTTAATTAAATAAACAATTCAAGACTTTAATCGTCAAATTAAACATAAAAAGTTTAAAATTAAATTAAATAAACAATTCAAGACTTTAATCGTCAAATGGAATATAGAAAGTTCAAAATTAAAGTAAATCAAAAATTCAAGACTTTATTCGTCAAATTGAATAAAAAAGTTCAAAACTAAATTAAATAAAAAATTCAAGACTTAAATCGTCAAATTGAATAAAAAAGTTCAAAATTAAATGAAATCAAAAATTTAAGACTTTAATCGTCAAATTGAACATAAAAAGTTCAAAACTAAATTAAATAAAAAATTCAAGACTTAAATCGTCAAATTGAATAAAAATATCAAAAATAAATTAAATACAAAATTCAAGACTTTAATCGTCAAATTGAATAAAAAGTTCAAAATTAAATTAAATAAAAAATTCAAGATTTTTATCGTCAAATTGAATATAAAAAGTTCAAAATTAAATTAAATAAAAAATTCAAGAATTTAATCGTCAAATTGAATATAAAAACTTCAAAATTAAATTCAATAAAAAATTCAAGACTTTAATCGTCAAATTGAACATAAAATGTTCAAAATTAAATTAAATAAAAAATTCAAGATTTTTATCGTCAAATTGAATATAAAAAGTTCAAAATTAAATTAAATCAAAAATTCAAGACTTTAATCGTCAAATTGAATAAAAAAGTTCAAAACTAAATTAAATAAAAAATTCAAGACTTAAATCGTCAAATTGAATAAAAAAGTTCAAAATTAAATGAAATCAAAAATTCAAGACTTTAATCGTCAAATTGAACATAAAAAGTTCAAAATTAAATTAAATAAACAATTCAAGACTTTAATCGTCAAATTAAACATAAAAAGTTCAGAATTAAATTAAATAAACAATTCAAGACTTTAATCGTCAAATGGAATATAGAAAGTTCAAAATTAAAGTAAATCAAAAATTCAAGACTTTATTCGTCAAATTGAATAAAAAAGTTCAAAACTAAATTAAATAAAAAATTCAAGACTTAAATCGTCAAATTGAATAAAAAAGTTCAAAATTAAATGAAATCAAAAATTTAAGACTTTAATCGTCAAATTGAACATAAAAAGTTCAAAACTAAATTAAATAAAAAAATCAAGACTTAAATCGTCAAATTGAATAAAAAAGTTCAAAATTAAATTAAATAAACAATTCAAGACTTTAATCGTCAAATTGAACATAAAAAGTTCAAAATTAAATTAAATAAACAATTCAAGACTTTAATCGTCAAATTGAATAAAAAGTTCAAAATTAAATTAAATAAAAAATTCAAGACTTTAATCGTCAAATTGAACATAAAAAGTTCAAAATTAAGTTAAATAAAAAATTCAAGAATTTAATCGTCAAATTGAATATAAAAAGTTCAAAATTAAAGTAAATCAAAAATTCAAGACTTTAATCGTCGAATTGAAAATAAAAATATCAAAAATAAATTAAATAGAAAATTCAAGACTTTAATCGTCAAATTGAATAAAAAGTTCAAAATTAAATTAAATAAAAAATTCAAGACTTTAATCGTCAAATTGAATATAAAAAGTTCAAAATGAAATTAAAAAAAACTTTAAGACTTTAATCGTCAAATTAAATATAAAAAGTTCAAAACTAAATTCAATAAAAGATTCAAGAATGTAATCGTCAAATTGAATATAAAAAGGTCAGAACTAAAGTATGTCAAAAATTCCAGACTTTAATCGTCAAATTGAATATAAAAAGTTCAAAATTAAATTAAATCAAAAATTCAAGACTTTAATCGTCAAATTGAATAAAAAAGTTCAAAACTAAATTAAATAAAAAATTCAAGACTTAAATCGTCAAATTGAATAAAAAAGTTCAAAATTATATTAAATAAAAAATTCAAGACTTTAATCGTCAAATTGAATATAAAAAGTTCAAAATGAAATTAAAAAAAACTTTAAGACTTTAATCGTCAAATTAAATATAAAAAGTTCAAAACTAAATTCAATAAAAGATTCAAGAATGTAATCGTCAAATTGAATATAAAAAGGTCAGAACTAAAGTATGTCAAAAATTCCAGACTTTAATCGTCAAATGGAATATAGAAAGTTGAAAATTAAAGTAAATCAAAAATTCAAGACTTTAATCGTCAAATTGAATAAAAAAGTTCAAAACTAAATTAAATAAAAAATTCAAGACTTAAATCGTCAAATTGAATAAAAAAGTTCAAAATTAAATGAAATCAAAAATTCAAGACTTTAATCGTCAAATTGAACATAAAAAGTTCAAAATTAAATTAAATGAACAATTCAAGACTTTAATCGTCAAATGGAATATAGAAAGTTCAAAATTAAAGTAAAACAAAAATTCAAGACTTTAATCGTCAAATTGAACATAAAAAGTTCAAAATTAAATTAAATAAACAATTCAAGACTTTAATCGTAAAATGGAATATAGAAAGTTCAAAATTAAAGTAAATCAAAAATTCAAGACTTTAATCGTCAAATTGAAAATAAAAATATCAAAAATAAATTAAATACAAAATTCAAGACTTTAATCGTCAAATTGAACATAAAAAGTTCAAAATTGAATTAAATAAAAAATTCAAGACTTTAATCGTCAAATTGAACATAAAAAGTTCAAAATTAAATTAAATAAAAAGTTCAAGAATTTAATCGTCAACTTGAATATAAAAAGTTCAAAATTAAAGTAAATCAAAAATTTAAGACTTTAATCGTCAAATTGAAAATAAAAATATGAAAAATAAATTAAATACAAAATTCAAGACTTTAATCGTCAAATTGAACATTAAAAGTTCAAAATTAAATTAAATAAACAATTCAAGACTTTAATCGTCAAATTGAATATAAAAAGTTCAAAATTAAAGTAAATCAAAAATTTAAGACTTTAATCGTCAAATTGAACATAAAAAGTTCAAAATGAAATTTAAAAAAACTTTAAGACTTTAATCGTCAAATTAAATATAAAAAGTTCAAAACTAAATTCAATAAAAAATTCAAGAATGTAATCGTCAAATTGAATATAAAAAGGTCAGAACTAAAGTATGTCAAAAATTCCAGACTTTAATCGTCAAATTGAATATAAAAAGTTCAAAATTAAATTAAATCAAAAATTCAAGACTTTAATCGTCAAATTGAATAAAAAAGTTCAAAACTAAATTAAATAAAAAATTCAAGACTTAAATCGTCAAATTGAATAAAAAAGTTCAAAATTAAATGAAATCAAAAATTCAAGACTTTAATCGTCAAATTGAACATAAAAGTTCAAAATTAAATTAAATAAACAATTCAAGACTTTAATCGTCAAATTGAACATAAAAAGTTCAAAATTAAATTAAATAAACAATTCAAGACTTTAATCGTCAAATGGAATATAGAAAGTTCAAAATTAAAGTAAATCAAAAATTCAAGACTTTAATCGTCAAATTGAATAAAAAAGTTCAAAACTAAATTAAATAAAAAATTCAAGACTTAAATCGTCAAATTGAATAAAAAAGTTCAAAATTAAATGAAATCAAAAATTCAAGACTTTAATCGTCAAATTGAATATAAAAAGTTCAAAATTAAATTAAATAAACAATTCAAGACTTTAATCGTCAAATTGAACATAAAAAGTTCAAAATTAAATTAAATAAACAATTCAAGACTTTTATCGTCAAATGGAATATAGAAAGTTCAAAATTAAAGTAAATCAAAAATTCAAGACTTTAATCGTCAAATTGAATAAAAAAGTTCAAAACTAAATTAAATAAAAAATTCAAGACTTAAATCGTCAAATTGAATAAAAAAGTTCAAAATTAAATGAAATCAAAAATTCAAGACTTTAATCGTCAAATTGAACATAAAAAGTTCAAAATTAAATTAAATAAACAATTCAAGACTTTAATCATCAAATTGAACATAAAAAGTTCAAAATTAAATTAAGTAAACAATTCAAGACTTTAATCGTCAAATGGAATATAGAAAGTTCAAAATTAAAGTAAATCAAAAATTCAAGACTTTAATCGTCAAATTGAAAATAAAAATATCAAAAATAAATTAAATACAAAATTCAAGACTTTAATCGTCAAATTGAACATAAAAAGTTCAAAATTGAATTAAATAAAAAATTCAAGACTTTAATCGTCAAATTGAACATAAAAAGTTCAAAATTAAATTAAATAAAAAGTTCAAGAATTTAATCGTCAAATTGAATATAAAAAGTTCAAAATTAAAGTAAATCAAAAATTCAAGACTTTAATCGTCAAATTGAAAATAAAAATATCAAAAATAAATTAAATACAAAATTCAAGACTTTAATCGTCAAATTGAACATAAAAAGTTCAAAATTAAATTAAATAAACAATTCAAGACTTTAATCGTCAAATTGAATATAATAAGTTCAAAATTAAATTCAATAAAAAATTTAAGACTTTAATCGTCAAATTGAACATAAAATGTTCAAAATTAAATTAAATAAAAAATTCAAGAATTTAATCGTCAAATTGAATATAAAAAGTTCAAAATTAAAGTAAATCAAAAATTTAAGACTTTAATCGTCAAATTGAACATAAAAAGTTCAAAATGAAATTAAAAAAAACTTTAAGACTTTAATCGTCAAATTAAATATAAAAAGTTCAAAACTAAATTCAATAAAAAATTCAAGAATGTAATCGTCAATTTGAATACAAAAAGGTCAGAACTAAAGTATGTCAAAAATTCCAGGCTTTAATCGTCAAATTGAATATAAAAAGTTCAAAATTAAATTAAATCAAAAATTCAAGACTTTAATCGTCAAATTGAATAAAAAAGTTCAAAACTAAATTAAATAAAAAATTCAAGACTTAAATCGTCAAATTGAATAAAAAAGTTCAAAATTAAATGAAATCAAAAATTCAAGACTTTAATCGTCAAATTGAACATAAAAAGTTCAAAATTAAATTAAATAAACAATTCAAGACTTTAATCGTCAAATTGAACATAAAAAGTTCAAAATTAAATTAAATAAACAATTCAAGACTTTAATCGTCAAATGGAATATAGAAAAATCAAAATTAAAGTAAATCAAAAATTCAAGACTTTAATCGTCAAATTGAATAAAAAAGTTCAAAAATAAATTAAATCAAAAATTCAAGACTTAAATCGTCAAATTGAATAAAAAAGTTCAAAATTAAATGAAATCAAAAATTCAAGACTTTAATCGTCAAATTGAACATAAAAAGTTCAAAATTAAATTAAATAAACAATTCAAGACTTTAATCATCAAATTGAACATAAAAAGTTCAAAATTAAATTAAATAAACAATTTAAGACTTTAATCGTCAAATGGAATATAGAAAGTTCAAAATTAAAGTAAATCAAAAATTCAAGACTTTAATCGTCAAATTAAAAATAAAAATATCAAAAATAAATTAAATACAAAATTCAAGACTTTAATCGTCAAATTGAACATAAAGAGTTCAAAATTGAATTAAATAAAAAATTCAAGACTTTAATCGTCAAATTGAACATAAAAAGTTCAAAATTGAATTAAATAAAAAATTCAAGAAATTAATCGTCAAATTGAACATAAAAAGTTCAAAATTAAATTAAATAAAAAGTTCAAGAATTTAATCGTCAAATTGAATATAAAAAGTTCAAAATTAAATTAAATAAACAATTCAAGACTTTAATCGTCAAATTGAATATAAAAAGTTCAAAATTAAATTCAATAAAAAATTTAAGACTTTAATCGTCAAATTGAACATAAAATGTTCAAAATTAAATTAAATAAAAAATTCAAGAATTTAATCGTCAAATTGAACATAAAAAGTTCAAAATTGAATTAAATAAAAAATTCAAGACTTTAATCGTCAAATTGAACATAAAAAGTTCAAAATTAAATTAAATAAAAAGTTCAAGAATTTAATCGTCAAATTGAATATAAAAAGTTCAAAATTAAAGTAAATCAAAAATTCAAGACTTTAATCGTCAAATTGAAAATAAAAATATCAAAAATAAATTAAATACAAAATTCAAGACTTTAATCGTCAAATTGAACATAAAAAGTTCAAAATTAAATTAAATAAACAATTCAAGACTTTAATCGTCAAATTGAATATAATAAGTTCAAAATTAAATTCAATAAAAAATTTAAGACTTTAATCGTCAAATTGAATAAAAAAGTTCAAAATTAAATGAAATCAAAAATTCAAGACTTTAATCGTCAAATTGAACATAAAAAGTTCAAAATTAAATTAAATAAACAATTCAAGACTTTAATCGTCAAATGGAATATAGAAAGTTCAAAATTAAAGTAAATCAAAAATTCAAGACTTTAATCGTCAAATTGAATAAAAAAGTTCAAAAATAAATTAAATAAAAAATTCAAGACTTAAATCGTCAAATTGAATAAAAAAGTTCAAAATTAAATGAAATCAAAAATTCAAGACTTTAATCGTCAAATTGAACATAAAAAGTTCAAAATTAAATTAAATAAACAATTCAAGACTTTAATCATCAAATTGAACATAAAAAGTTCAAAATTAAATTAAATAAACAATTCAAGACTTTAATCGTCAAATGGAATATAGAAAGTTCAAAATTAAAGTAAATCAAAAATTCAAGACTTTAATCGTCAAATTAAAAATAAAAATATCAAAAATAAATTAAATACAAAATTCAAGACTTTAATCGTCAAATTGAACATAAAGAGTTCAAAATTGAATTAAATAAAAAATTCAAGACTTTAATCGTCAAATTGAACATAAAAAGTTCAAAATTGAATTAAATAAAAAATTCAAGAAATTAATCGTCAAATTGAACATAAAAAGTTCAAAATTAAATTAAATAAAAAGTTCAAGAATTTAATCGTCAAATTGAATATAAAAAGTTCAAAATTAAATTAAATAAACAATTCAAGACTTTAATCGTCAAATTGAATATAAAAAGTTCAAAATTAAATTCAATAAAAAATTTAAGACTTTAATCGTCAAATTGAACATAAAATGTTCAAAATTAAATTAAATAAAAAATTCAAGAATTTAATCGTCAAATTGAACATAAAAAGTTCTAAATTGAATTAAATAAAAAATTCAAGACTTTAATCGTCAAATTGAACATAAAAAGTTCAAAATTAAATTAAATAAAAAGTTCAAGAATTTAATCGTCAAATTGAATATAAAAAGTTCAAAATTAAAGTAAATCAAAAATTCAAGACTTTAATCGTCAAATTGAAAATAAAAATATCAAAAATAAATTAAATACAAAATTCAAGACTTTAAACGTCAAATTGAACATAAAAAGTTCAAAATTAAATTAAATAAACAATTCAAGACTTTAATCGTCAAATTGAATATAATAAGTGCAAAATTAAATTCAATAAAAAATTTAAGACTTTAATCGTCAAATTGAACATAAAAAGTTCAAAATGAAATTAAAAAAAACTTTAAGACTTTAATCGTCAAATTAAATATAAAAAGTTCAAAACTAAATTCAATAAAAAATTCAAGAATGTAATCGTCAAATTGAATATAAAAAGGTCAGAACTAAAGTATGTCAAAAATTCCAGGCTTTAATCGTCAAATTGAATATAAAAAGTTCAAAATTAAATTAAATCAAAAATTCAAGACTTTAATCGTCAAATTGAACATAAAAAGTTCAAAATTAAATTAAATAAACAATTCAAGACTTTAATCGTCAAATGGAATATAGAAAGTTCAAAATAAAAGTAAATCAAAAATTCAAGACTTTAATCGTCAAATTGAATAAAAAAGTTCAAAACTAAATTAAATAAAAAATTCAAGACTTAAATCGTCAAATTGAACATAAAAAGTTCAAAATTAAATTAAATAAACAATTCAAGACTTTAATCGTCAAATTGAACATAAAAAGTTCAAAATTAAATTAAATAAACAATTCAAGACTTTAATCGTCAAATGGAATATAGAAAGTTCAAAATTAAAGTAAATCAAAAATTCAAGACTTTAATCGTCAAATTGAATAAAAAAGTTCAAAAATAAATTAAATAAAAAATTCAAGACTTAAATCGTCAAATTGAATAAAAAAGTTCAAAATTAAATGAAATCAAAAATTCAAGACTTTAATCGTCAAATTGAACATAAAAAGTTCAAAATTAAATTAAATAAACAATTCAAGACTTTAATCATCAAATTGAACATAAAAAGTTCAAAATTAAATTAAATAAACAATTCAAGACTTTAATCGTCAAATGGAATATAGAAAGTTCAAAATTAAAGTAAATCAAAAATTCAAGACTTTAATCGTCAAATTGAAAATAAAAATATCAAAAATAAATTAAATACAAAATTCAAGACTTTAATCGTCAAATTGAACATAAAAAGTTTAAAATTGAATTAAATAAAAAATTCAAGACTTTAATCGTCAAATTGAACATAAAAAGTTCAAAATTGAATTAAATAAAAAATTCAAGACTTTAATCGTCAAATTGAACATAAAAAGTTCAAAATTAAATTAAATAAAAAGTTCAAGAATTTAATCGTCAAATTGAATATAAAAAGTTCAAAATTAAATTAAATAAACAATTCAAGACTTTAATCGTCAAATTGAATATAAAAAGTTCAAAATTAAATTCAATAAAAAATTTAAGACTTTAATCGTCAAATTGAACATAAAATGTTCAAAATTAAATTAAATAAAAAATTCAAGAATTTAATCGTCAAATTGAATATAAAAAGTTCAAAATTAAAGTAAATCAAAAATTCAAGACTTTAATCGTCAAATTGAATAAAAAAGTTCAAAACTAAATTCAATAAAAAATTCAAGAATGTAATCGTCAAATTGAATAAAAAAGTTCAAAATTAAATGAAATCAAAAATTCAAGACTTTAATCGTCAAATTGAACATAAAAGTTCAAAATTAAATTAAATAAACAATTCAAGACTTTAATCGTCAAATTGAACATAAAAAGTTTAAAATTAAATTAAATAAACAATTCAAGACTTTAATCGTCAAATGGAATATAGAAAGTTCAAAATTAAAGTAAATACAAAATTCAAGACTTTAATCGTCAAATTGAACATAAAAAGTTCAAAATTGAATTAAATAAAAAATTCAAGACTTTAATCGTCAAATGGAATATAGAAAGTTCAAAATTAAAGTAAATCAAAAATTCAAGCCTTTAATCGTCAAATTAAAAATAAAAATATCAAAAATAAATTAAATACAAAATTCAAGACTTTAATCGTCAAATTGAACATAAAAAGTTCAAAATTGAATTAAATAAAAAATTCAAGATTTTAATCGTCAAATTGAAAATAAAAATATCAAAAATAAATTAAATACAAAATTCAAGACTTTAATCGTAAAATTGAACATAAAATGTTCAAAATAAAATTAAATAAAAAATTCAAGAATTTAATCGTCAAATTGAATATAAAAAATTCAAAATTAAAGTAAATCAAAAATTCAAGACTTTAATCGTCGAATTGAAAATAAAAATATCAAAAATAAATTAAATAAAAAATTCAAGACTTAAATCGTCAAATTGAATAAAAAGTTCAAAATTAAATTAAATAAAAAATTCAAGACTTTAATCGTCAAATTGAACATAAAAAGTTCAAAATTAAGTTAAATAAAAAATTTAAGACTTTAATCGTAAAATTGAACATAAAATGTTCAAAATTAAATTAAATAAAAAATTCAAGAATTTAATCGTCAAATTGAATATAAAAAGTTCAAAATTAAAGTAAATCAAAAATTTAAGACTTTAATCGTCAAATTGAATAAAAAAGTTCAAAACTAAATTAAATAAAAAATTCAAGACTTAAATCGTCAAATTGAATAAAAAAGTTCAAAATTAAATGAAATCAAAAATTCAAGACTTTAATCGTCAAATTGAACATAAAAAGTTCAAAACTAAATTAAATAAAAAATTCAAGACTGAAATCGTCAAATTGAATAAAAAAGTTCAAAATTAAATTAAATAAACAATTCAAGACTTTAATCGTCAAATTGAACATAAAAAGTTCAAAATTAAATTAAATAAACAATTCAAGACTTTAATCGTCAAATTGAATAAAAAGTTCAAAATTAAATTAAAAAAAAATTCAAGACTTTAATCGTCAAAATGAACATAAAAAGTTCAAAATTAAGTTAAATAAAAAATTCAAGAATTTAATCGTCAAATTGAATATAAAAAGTTCAAAATTAAAGTAAATCAAAAATTCAAGACTTTAATCGTCGAATTGAAAATAAAAATATCAAAAATAAATTAAATACAAAATTCAAGACTTTAATCGTCAAATTGAATAAAAAGTTCAAAATTAAATTAAATAAAAAATTCAAGACTTTAATCGTCAAATTGAATATAAAAAGTTCAAAATTAAAGTAAATCAAAAATTCAAGACTTTAATCGTTAAATTGAATAAAAAAAGTTCAAAATTAAGTTAAATAAACAATTCAAGACTTTAATCGTCAAATTGAATAAAAAAGTTCAAAATTATATTAAATAAAAAATTCAAGACTTTAATCGTCAAATTCAATATAAAAAGTTCAAAATTAAAGTAAATCAAAAATTCAAGACTTTAATCGTCAAATGGAATAAAAAAGTTCAAAATTAAATTAAATAAAAAATTCAAGAATTTAATCGTCAAATTGAATATAAAAAGTTCAAAATTAAATTCAATAAAAAATTCAAGACTTTAATCGTCAAATTAAACATAAAAAGTTCAAAATTAAATTGAATAAACAATTCAAGACTTTAATCGTCAAATGGAATATAAAAGTTCAAAATTAAATTAAATCAAAAATTCAAGAATTTAATCGTCAAATTGAATATAAAAAGTTCAAAATTAAAGTAAATCAAAAATTTAAGACTTTAATCGTCAAATTGAACATAAAAAGTTCAAAATTAAATTAAATAAACAATTCAAGACTTTAATCGTCAAATTGAATAAAAAGTTCAAAATTAAATTAAAAAAAAATTCAAGACTTTAATCGTCAAATTGAACATAAAAAGTTCAAAATTAAGTTAAATAAAAAATTCAAGAATTTAATCGTCAAATTGAATATAAAAAGTTCAAAATTAAAGTAAATCAAAAATTCAAGACTTTAATCGTCGAATTGAAAATAAAAATATCAAAAATAAATTAAATACAAAATTCAAGACTTTAATCGTCAAATTGAATAAAAAGTTCAAAATTAAATTAAATAAAAAATTCAAGACTTTAATCGTCAAATTGAATATAAAAAGTTCAAAATTAAAGTAAATCAAAAATTCAAGACTTTAATCGTTAAATTGAATAAAAAAAGTTCAAAATTAAGTTAAATAAACAATTCAAGACTTTAATCGTCAAATTGAATAAAAAAGTTCAAAATTATATTAAATAAAAAATTCAAGACTTTAATCGTCAAATTCAATATAAAAAGTTCAAAATTAAAGTAAATCAAAAATTCAAGACTTTAATCGTCAAATGGAATAAAAAAGTTCAAAATTAAATTAAATAAAAAATTCAAGAATTTAATCGTCAAATTGAATATAAAAAGTTCAAAATTAAATTCAATAAAAAATTCAAGACTTTAATCGTCAAATTAAACATAAAAAGTTCAAAATTAAATTGAATAAACAATTCAAGACTTTAATCGTCAAATGGAATATAAAAGTTCAAAATTAAATTAAATCAAAAATTCAAGAATTTAATCGTCAAATTGAATATAAAAAGTTCAAAATTAAAGTAAATCAAAAATTTAAGACTTTAATCGTCAAATTGAACATAAAAAGTTCAAAATTAAATTAAATAAAAAATTCTAGAATTTAATCGTCAAATTAAATATAAAAAGTTCAAAATTAAAGTATATCAAGAATTTAAGACTTTAATCGTCAAATTGAACATAAAAAGTTCAAAATGAAATTAAAAAAAACTTTAAGACTTTAATCGTCAAATTAAATATAAAAAGTTCAAAACTAAATTCAATAAAAAATTTAAGAATGTAATCGTCAAATTGAATATAAACAGGTCAGAACTAAAGTATGTCAAAAATTCCAGGCTTTAATCGTCAAATTGAATATAAAAAGTTCAAAATTAAATTAAATCAAAAATTCAAGACTTTAATCGTCAAATTGAATAAAAAAGTTCAAAAATAAATTAAATACAAAATTCAAGACTTTAATCGTCAAATTGAATATAAAAAGTTTAAAATTAAAGTAAATCAAAAATTCAAGACTTTAATCGTCAAATGGAATAAAAAAGTTCAAAATTAAATTAAATAAAAAATTCAAGACTTTAATCGTCAAATTGAATAAAAAAGTTCAAAATTAATTTAAATAAAAAATTCAAGACTCTAATCGTCAAATTGAATAAAAAAGTTCAAAATTAAATTAAATCAAAAATTCAAGACTTTAACCGTCAAATTGAACATATAAAGATCAAAAATAAATTAAATACAAAATTCAAGACTTTAATCGTCAAATTGAACATAAAAAGTTCAAAATTATTATCAGAATTATCGATCTATTATCAGAATGTCAGGGGCGTCAGAACGAAACTTGACTCCCTGCGCACCTCTATCCCAATTTTCTCCTATGATGTTGTGGTCCTCTCTAAAACCTGGTTGAATTCAAGACTTTAATCGTCAAATTGAATAAAAAAGTTCAAAACTAAATTAAATAAAAAATTCAAGACTTAAATCGTCAAATTGAATAAAAAAGTTCAAAATTAAATGAAATTAAAAATTCAAGACTTTAATCGTCAAATTGAACATAAAAAGTTCAAAATTAAATTAAATGAACAATTCAAGACTTTAATCGTCAAATGGAATATAGAAAGTTCAAAATTAAAGTAAATCAAAAATTCAAGACTTTAATCGTCAAATTGAACATAAAAAGTTCAAAATTAAATTAAATAAACAATTCAAGACTTTAATCGTCAAATGGAATATAGAAAGTTCAAAATTAAAGTAAATCAAAAATTCAAGACTTTAATCGTCAAATTGAAAATAAAAATATCAAAAATAAATTAAATACAAAATTCAAGACTTTAATCGTCAAATTGAACATAAAAAGTTCAAAATTGAATTAAATAAAAAATTCAAGACTTTAATCGTCAAATTGAATAAAAAGTTCAAAATTAAATTAAAAAAAAATTCAAGACTTTAATCGTCAAATTGAACATAAAAAGTTCAAAATTAAGTTAAATAAAAAATTCAAGAATTTAATCGTCAAATTGAATATAAAAAGTTCAAAATTAAAGTAAATCAAAAATTCAAGACTTTAATCGTCGAATTGAAAATAAAAATATCAAAAATAAATTAAATACAAAATTCAAGACTTTAATCGTCAAATTGAATAAAAAGTTCAAAATTAAATTAAATAAAAAATTCAAGACTTTAATCGTCAAATTGAATATAAAAAGTTCAAAATTAAAGTAAATCAAAAATTCAAGACTTTAATCGTTAAATTGAATAAAAAAAGTTCAAAATTAAGTTAAATAAACAATTCAAGACTTTAATCGTCAAATTGAATAAAAAAGTTCAAAATTATATTAAATAAAAAATTCAAGACTTTAATCGTCAAATTCAATATAAAAAGTTCAAAATTAAAGTAAATCAAAAATTCAAGACTTTAATCATCAAATGGAATAAAAAAGTTCAAAATTAAATTAAATAAAAAATTCAAGAATTTAATCGTCAAATTGAATATAAAAAGTTCAAAATTAAATTCAATAAAAAATTCAAGACTTTAATCGTCAAATTAAACATAAAAAGTTCAAAATTAAATTGAATAAACAATTCAAGACTTTAATCGTCAAATGGAATATAAAAGTTCAAAATTAAATTAAATCAAAAATTCAAGAATTTAATCGTCAAATTGAATATAAAAAGTTCAAAATTAAAGTAAATCAAAAATTTAAGACTTTAATCGTCAAATTGAACATAAAAAGTTCAAAATTAAATTAAATAAAAAATTCTAGAATTTAATCGTCAAATTAAATATAAAAAGTTCAAAATTAAAGTAAATCAAGAATTTAAGACTTTAATCGTCAAATTGAACATAAAAAGTTCAAAATGAAATTAAAAAAAACTTTAAGACTTTAATCGTCAAATTAAATATAAAAAGTTCAAAACTAAATTCAATAAAAAATTTAAGAATGTAATCGTCAAATTGAATATAAACAGGTCAGAACTAAAGTATGTCAAAAATTCCAGGCTTTAATCGTCAAATTGAATATAAAAAGTTCAAAATTAAATTAAATCAAAAATTCAAGACTTTAATCGTCAAATTGAATAAAAAAGTTCAAAAATAAATTAAATACAAAATTCAAGACTTTAATCGTCAAATTGAATATAAAAAGTTTAAAATTAAAGTAAATCAAAAATTCAAGACTTTAATCGTCAAATGGAATAAAAAAGTTCAAAATTAAATTAAATAAAAAATTCAAGACTTTAATCGTCAAATTGAATAAAAAAGTTCAAAATTAATTTAAATAAAAAATTCAAGACTCTAATCGTCAAATTGAATAAAAAAGTTCAAAATTAAATTAAATCAAAAATTCAAGACTTTAACCGTCAAATTGAACATATAAAGATCAAAAATAAATTAAATACAAAATTCAAGACTTTAATCGTCAAATTGAACATAAAAAGTTCAAAATTATTATCAGAATTATCGATCTATTATCAGAATGTCAGGGGCGTCAGAACGAAACTTGACTCCCTGCGCACCTCTATCCCAATTTTCTCCTATGATGTTGTGGTCCTCTCTAAAACCTGGTTGAATTCAAGACTTTAATCGTCAAATTGAATAAAAAAGTTCAAAACTAAATTAAATAAAAAATTCAAGACTTAAATCGTCAAATTGAATAAAAAAGTTCAAAATTAAATGAAATTAAAAATTCAAGACTTTAATCGTCAAATTGAACATAAAAAGTTCAAAATTAAATTAAATGAACAATTCAAGACTTTAATCGTCAAATGGAATATAGAAAGTTTAAAATTAAAGTAAATCAAAAATTCAAGACTTTAATCGTCAAATTGAACATAAAAAGTTCAAAATTAAATTAAATAAACAATTCAAGACTTTAATCGTCAAATGGAATATAGAAAGTTCAAAATTAAAGTAAATCAAAAATTCAAGACTTTAATCGTCAAATTGAAAATAAAAATATCAAAAATAAATTAAATACAAAATTCAAGACTTTAATCGTCAAATTGAACATAAAAAGTTCAAAATTGAATTAAATAAAAAATTCAAGACTTTAATCGTCAAATTGAACATAAAAAGTTCAAAATTAAATTAAATAAAAAGTTCAAGAATTTAATCGTCAAATTAAACATAAGAAGTTCAAAATTAAATTAAATAAACAATTCAAGACTTTAATCGTCAAATGGAATATAGAAAGTTCAAAATTAAAGTAAATCAAAAATTCAAGACTTTAATCGTCAAATTGAATAAAAAAGTTCAAAACTAAATTAAATAAAAAATCCAAGACTTAAATCGTCAAATTGAATAAAAAGTTCAAAATTAAATTAAATAAAAAATTCAAGACTTTAATCGTCAAATTGAACATGAAAAGTTCAAAATTAAGTTAAATAAAAAATTTAAGACTTTAATCGTAAAATTGAACATAAAATGTTCAAAATTAAATTAAATAAAAAATTCAAGAATTTAATCGTCAAATTGAATATAAAAAGTTCAAAATTAAAGTAAATCAAAAATTTAAGACTTTAATCGTCAAATTGAATAAAAAAGTTCAAAACTAAATTAAATAAAAAATTCAAGACTTAAATCGTCAAATTGAATAAAAAAGTTCAAAATTAAATGAAAACAAAAATTCAAGACTTTAATCGTCAAATTGAACATAAAAAGTTCAAAACTAAATTAAATAAAAAATTCAAGACTTAAATCGTCAAATTGAATAAAAAAGTTCAAAATTAAATTAAATAAACAATTCAAGACTTTAATCGTCAAATTGAACATAAAAAGTTCAAAATTAAATTAAATAAACAATTCAAGACTTTAATCGTCAAATTGAATAAAAAGTTCAAAATTAAATTAAAAAAAAATTCAAGACTTTAATCGTCAAATTGAACATAAAATGTTCAAAATTAAATTAAATAAAAAATTCAAGAATTTAATCGTCAAATTGAATATAAAAAGTTCAAAATTAAAGTAAATCAAAAATTTAAGACTTTAATCGCCAAATTGAACATAAAAAGTTCAAAATGAAATTTAAAAAAACTTTAAGACTTTAATCGTCAAATTAAATATAAAAAGTTCAAAACTAAATTCAATAAAAAATTCAAGAATGTAATCGTCAAATTGAACATAAAATGTTCAAAATTAAATTAAATAAAAAATTCAAGAATTTAATCGTCAAATTGAATATAAAAAGTTCAAAATTAAAGTAAATCAAAAATTTAAGACTTTAATCGCCAAATTGAACATAAAAAGTTCAAAATGAAATTTAAAAAAACTTTAAGACTTTAATCGTCAAATTAAATATAAAAAGTTCAAAACTAAATTCAATAAAAAATTCAAGAATGTAATCGTCAAATTGAATATAAAAAGGTCAGAACTAAAGTATGTCAAAAATTCCAGACTTTAATCGTCAAATTGAATATAAAAAGTTCAAAATTAAATTAAATCAAAAATTCAAGACTTTAATCGTCAAATTGAATAAAAAAGTTCAAAACTAAATTAAATAAAAAATTCAAGACTTAAATCGTCAAATTGAATAAAAAAGTTCAAAATTAAATGAAATCAAAAATTCAAGACTTTAATCGTCAAATTGAACATAAAAGTTCAAAATTAAATTAAATAAACAATTCAAGACTTTAATCGTCAAATTGAACATAAAAAGTTCAAAATTAAATTAAATAAACAATTCAAGACTTTAATCGTCAAATGGAATATAGAAAGTTCAAAATTAAAGTAAATCAAAAATTCAAGACTTTAATCGACAAATTGAAAATAAAAATATCAAAAATAAATTAAATAAAAAATTCAAGACTTTAATCGTCAAATTGAACATAAAAAGTTCAAAATTGAATTAAATAAAAAATTCAAGACTTTAATCGTCAAATTGAAAATAAAAATATCAAAAATAAATTAAATACAAAATTTAAGACTTTAATCGTCAAATTGAACATAAAAAGTTCAAAATTAAAGTAAATCAAAAATTCAAGACTTTAATCGTCGAATTGAAAATAAAAATATCAAAAATAAATTAAATACAAAATTCAAGACTTTAATCGTCAAATTGAATAAAAAGTTCAAAATTAAATTAAATAAAAAATTCAAGACTTTAATCGTCAAATTGAATATAAAAAGTTCAAAATTAAAGTAAATCAAAAATTCAAGACTTTAATCGTTAAATTGAATAAAAAAAGTTTAAAATTAAGTTAAATAAACAATTCAAGACTTTAATCGTCAAATTGAATAAAAAAGTTCGAAATTATATTAAATAAAAAATTCAAGACTTTAATCGTCAAATTTAATATAAAAAGTTCAAAATTAAAGTAAATCAAAAATTCAAGACTTTAATCGTCAAATGGAATAAAAAAGTTCAAAATTAAATTAAATAAAAAATTCAAGAATTTAATCGTCAAATTGAATATAAAAAGTTCAAAATTAAATTCAATAAAAAATTCAAGACTTTAATCGTCAAATTGAACATAAAAAGTTCAAAATTAAATTGAATAAACAATTCAAGACTTTAATCGTCAAATGGAATATAAAAAGTTCAAAATTAAATTAAATCAAAAATTCAAGAATTTAATCGTCAAATTGAACATAAAAAGTTCAAAATTAAATTAAATACAAAATTCAAGACTTTAATCGTCAAATTGAATAAAAAGTTCAAAATTAAATTAAATAAAAAATTCAAGACTTTAATCGTCAAATTGAATATAAAAAGTTCAAAATTAAAGTAAATCAAAAATTCAAGACTTTAATCGTTAAATTGAATAAAAAAAGTTTAAAATTAAGTTAAATAAACAATTCAAGACTTGAATCGTCAAATTGAATAAAAAAGTTCAAAATTATATTAAATAAAAAATTCAAGACTTTTATCGTCAAATTTAATATAAAAAGTTCAAAATTAAAGTAAATCAAAAATTCAAGACTTTAATCGTCAAATGGAATAAAAAAGTTCAAAATTAAATTAAATAAAAAATTCAAGAATTTAATCGTCAAATTGAATATAAAAAGTTCAAAATTAAATTCAATAAAAAATTCAAGACTTTAATCGTCAAATTGAACATAAAAAGTTCAAAATTAAATTGAATAAACAATTCAAGACTTTAATCGTCAAATGGAATATAAAAAGTTCAAAATTAAATTAAATCAAAAATTCAAGTATTTAATCGTCAAATTGAATATAAAAAGTTCAAAATTAAAGTAAATCAAAAATTTAAGACTTTAATCGTCAAATTGAACATAAAAAGTTCAAAATTAAATTAAATAAAAAATTCAAGAATTTAATCGTCAAATTAAATATAAAAAGTTCAAAATTAAATGAAATCAAAAATTCAAGACTTTAATCGTCAAATTGAACATAAAAAGTTCAAAATTAAATTAAATAAAAAATTTAAGACTTAAATCGTCAAATTGAATAAAAAAGTTCAAAATTAAATGAAATCAAAAATTCAAGACTTAAATCGTCAAATTGAATAAAAAAGTTCAAAATTAAATTAAATAAAAAATTCAAGACTTAAATCGTCAAATTGAATAAAAAAGTTCAAAATTAAATGAAATCAAAAATTCAAGACTTAAATCGTCAAATTGAATAAAAAAGTTCAAAATTAAATGAAATCAAAAATTCAAGACTTTAATCGTCAAATTGAATAAAAAAGTTCAAAACTAAATTAAATAAAAAATTCAAGACTTAAATCGTCAAATTGAATAAAAAATTTCAAAATTAAATGAAATCAAAAATTCAAGACTTTAATCGTCAAATTGAACATAAAAAGTTCAAAATTAAATTAAATAAAAAATTCAAGACTTTAATCGTCAAATTGAATAAAAAGTTCAAAATTAAATTAAATAAAAAATTCAAGACTTTAATCGTCAAATTGAATATAAAAAGTTCAAAATTAAAGTAAATCAAAAATTCAAGACTTTAATCGTTAAATTGAATAAAAAAAGTTCAAAATTAAGTTAAATAAACAATTCAAGACTTTAATCGTCAAATTGAATAAAAAAGTTCAAAATTATATTAAATAAAAAATTCAAGACTTTAATCGTCAAATTCAATATAAAAAGTTCAAAATTAAAGTAAATCAAAAATTCAAGACTTTAATCGTCAAATGGAATAAAAAAGTTCAAAATTAAATTAAATAAAAAATTCAAGAATTTAATCGTCAAATTGAATATAAAAAGTTCAAAATTAAATTCAATAAAAAATTCAAGACTTTAATCGTCAAATTAAACATAAAAAGTTCAAAATTAAATTGAATAAACAATTCAAGACTTTAATCGTCAAATGGAATATAAAAGTTCAAAATTAAATTAAATCAAAAATTCAAGAATTTAATCGTCAAATTGAATATAAAAAGTTCAAAATTAAAGTAAATCAAAAATTTAAGACTTTAATCGTCAAATTGAACATAAAAAGTTCAAAATTAAATTAAATAAAAAATTCTAGAATTTAATCGTCAAATTAAATATAAAAAGTTCAAAATTAAAGTAAATCAAGAATTTAAGACTTTAATCGTCAAATTGAACATAAAAAGTTCAAAATGAAATTAAAAAAAACTTTAAGACTTTAATCGTCAAATTAAAAATAAAAAGTTCAAAACTAAATTCAATAAAAAATTTAAGAATGTAATCGTCAAATTGAATATAAACAGGTCAGAACTAAAGTATGTCAAAAATTCCAGGCTTTAATCGTCAAATTGAATATAAAAAGTTCAAAATTAAATTAAATCAAAAATTCAAGACTTTAATCGTCAAATTGAATAAAAAAGTTCAAAAATAAATTAAATACAAAATTCAAGACTTTAATCGTCAAATTGAATATAAAAAGTTTAAAATTAAAGTAAATCAAAAATTCAAGACTTTAATCGTCAAATGGAATATAATAAGTTCAAAATTAAATTAAATCAAAAATTCAAGAATTTAATCGTCAAATTGAATATAAAAAGTTCAAAATTAAAGTAAATCAAAAATTTAAGACTTTAATCGTCAAATTGAACATAAAAAGTTCAAAATTAAATTAAATAAAAAATTCAAGAATTTAATCGTCAAATTAAATATAAAAAGTTCAAAATTAAATGAAATCAAAAATTCAAGACTTTAATCGTCAAATTGAACATAAAAAGTTCAAAATTAAATTAAATAAAAAATTCAAGACTTAAATCGTCAAATTGAATAAAAAAGTTCAAAATTAAATGAAATCAAAAATTCAAGACTTAAATCGTCAAATTGAATAAAAAAGTTCAAAATTAAATTAAATAAAAAATTCAAGACTTAAATCGTCAAATTGAATAAAAAAGTTCAAAATTAAATGAAATCAAAAATTCAAGACTTAAATCGTCAAATTGAATAAAAAAGTTCAAAATTAAATGAAATCAAAAATTCAAGACTTTAATCGTCAAATTGAATAAAAAAGTTCAAAACTAAATTAAATAAAAAATTCAAGACTTAAATCGTCAAATTGAATAAAAAAGTTCAAAATTAAATGAAATCAAAAATTCAAGACTTTAATCGTCAAATTGAACATAAAAAGTTCAAAATTAAATTAAATAAAAAATTCAAGACTTTAATCGTCAAATTGAATAAAAAGTTCAAAATTAAATTAAATAAAAAATTCAAGACTTTAATCGTCAAATTGAATATAAAAAGTTCAAAATTAAAGTAAATCAAAAATTCAAGACTTTAATCGTTAAATTGAATAAAAAAAGTTCAAAATTAAGTTAAATAAACAATTCAAGACTTTAATCGTCAAATTGAATAAAAAAGTTCAAAATTATATTAAATAAAAAATTCAAGACTTTAATCGTCAAATTCAATATAAAAAGTTCAAAATTAAAGTAAATCAAAAATTCAAGACTTTAATCGTCAAATGGAATAAAAAAGTTCAAAATTAAATTAAATAAAAAATTCAAGAATTTAATCGTCAAATTGAATATAAAAAGTTCAAAATTAAATTCAATAAAAAATTCAAGACTTTAATCGTCAAATTAAACATAAAAAGTTCAAAATTAAATTGAATAAACAATTCAAGACTTTAATCGTCAAATGGAATATAAAAGTTCAAAATTAAATTAAATCAAAAATTCAAGAATTTAATCGTCAAATTGAATATAAAAAGTTCAAAATTAAAGTAAATCAAAAATTTAAGACTTTAATCGTCAAATTGAACATAAAAAGTTCAAAATTAAATTAAATAAAAAATTCTAGAATTTAATCGTCAAATTAAATATAAAAAGTTCAAAATTAAAGTAAATCAAGAATTTAAGACTTTAATCGTCAAATTGAACATAAAAAGTTCAAAATGAAATTAAAAAAAACTTTAAGACTTTAATCGTCAAATTAAATATAAAAAGTTCAAAACTAAATTCAATAAAAAATTTAAGAATGTAATCGTCAAATTGAATATAAACAGGTCAGAACTAAAGTATGTCAAAAATTCCAGGCTTTAATCGTCAAATTGAATATAAAAAGTTCAAAATTAAATTAAATCAAAAATTCAAGACTTTAATCGTCAAATTGAATAAAAAAGTTCAAAAATAAATTAAATACAAAATTCAAGACTTTAATCGTCAAATTGAATATAAAAAGTTTAAAATTAAAGTAAATCAAAAATTCAAGACTTTAATCGTCAAATGGAATAAAAAAGTTCAAAATTAAATTAAATAAAAAATTCAAGACTTTAATCGTCAAATTGAATAAAAAAGTTCAAAATTAATTTAAATAAAAAATTCAAGACTCTAATCGTCAAATTGAATAAAAAAGTTCAAAATTAAATTAAATCAAAAATTCAAGACTTTAACCGTCAAATTGAACATATAAAGATCAAAAATAAATTAAATACAAAATTCAAGACTTTAATCGTCAAATTGAACATAAAAAGTTCAAAATTATTATCAGAATTATCGATCTATTATCAGAATGTCAGGGGCGTCAGAACGAAACTTGACTCCCTGCGCACCTCTATCCCAATTTTCTCCTATGATGTTGTGGTCCTCTCTAAAACCTGGTTGAATTCAAGACTTTAATCGTCAAATTGAATAAAAAAGTTCAAAACTAAATTAAATAAAAAATTCAAGACTTAAATCGTCAAATTGAATAAAAAAGTTCAAAATTAAATGAAATTAAAAATTCAAGACTTTAATCGTCAAATTGAACATAAAAAGTTCAAAATTAAATTAAATGAACAATTCAAGACTTTAATCGTCAAATGGAATATAGAAAGTTCAAAATTAAAGTAAATCAAAAATTCAAGACTTTAATCGTCAAATTGAACATAAAAAGTTCAAAATTAAATTAAATAAACAATTCAAGACTTTAATCGTCAAATGGAATATAGAAAGTTCAAAATTAAAGTAAATCAAAAATTCAAGACTTTAATCGTCAAATTGAAAATAAAAATATCAAAAATAAATTAAATACAAAATTCAAGACTTTAATCGTCAAATTGAACATAAAAAGTTCAAAATTGAATTAAATAAAAAATTCAAGACTTTAATCGTCAAATTGAACATAAAAAGTTCAAAATTAAATTAAATAAAAAGTTCAAGAATTTAATCGTCAAATTAAACATAAGAAGTTCAAAATTAAATTAAATAAACAATTCAAGACTTTAATCGTCAAATGGAATATAGAAAGTTCAAAATTAAAGTACATCAAAAATTCAAGACTTTAATCGTCAAATTGAATAAAAAAGTTCAAAACTAAATTAAATAAAAAATTCAAGACTTAAATCGTCAAATTGAATAAAAAGTTCAAAATTAAATTAAATAAAAAATTCAAGACTTTAATCGTCAAATTGAACATGAAAAGTTCAAAATTAAGTTAAATAAAAAATTTAAGACTTTAATCGTAAAATTGAACATAAAATGTTCAAAATTAAATTAAATAAAAAATTCAAGAATTTAATCGTCAAATTGAATATAAAAAGTTCAAAATTAAAGTAAATCAAAAATTTAAGACTTTAATCGTCAAATTGAATAAAAAAGTTCAAAACTAAATTAAATAAAAAATTCAAGACTTAAATCGTCAAATTGAATAAAAAAGTTCAAAATTAAATGAAAACAAAAATTCAAGACTTTAATCGTCAAATTGAACATAAAAAGTTCAAAACTAAATTAAATAAAAAATTCAAGACTTAAATCGTCAAATTGAATAAAAAAGTTCAAAATTAAATTAAATAAACAATTCAAGACTTTAATCGTCAAATTGAACATAAAAAGTTCAAAATTAAATTAAATAAACAATTCAAGACTTTAATCGTCAAATTGAATAAAAAGTTCAAAATTAAATTAAAAAAAAATTCAAGACTTTAATCGTCAAATTGAACATAAAAAGTTCAAAATTAAGTTAAATAAAAAATTCAAGAATTTAATCGTCAAATTGAATATAAAAAGTTCAAAATTAAAGTAAATCAAAAATTCAAGACTTTAATCGTCAAATTGAAAATAAAAATATCAAAAATAAATTAAATACAAAATTCAAGATTTTAATCGTCAAATTGAACATAAAAAGTTCAAAATTAAATTAAATAAACAATTCAAGACTTTAATCGTCAAATTGAATATAAAAAGTTCAAAATTAAATTCAATAAAAAATTTAAGACTTTAATCGTCAAATTGAACATAAAATGTTCAAAATTAAATTAAATAAAAAATTCTAGAATTTAATCGTCAAATTAAATATAAAAAGTTCAAAATTAAAGTAAATCAAGAATTTAAGACTTTAATCGTCAAATTGAACATAAAAAGTTCAAAATGAAATTAAAAAAAACTTTAAGACTTTAATCGTCAAATTAAATATAAAAAGTTCAAAACTAAATTCAATAAAAAATTTAAGAATGTAATCGTCAAATTGAATATAAACAGGTCAGAACTAAAGTATGTCAAAAATTCCAGGCTTTAATCGTCAAATTGAATATAAAAAGTTCAAAATTAAATTAAATCAAAAATTCAAGACTTTAATCGTCAAATTGAATAAAAAAGTTCAAAAATAAATTAAATACAAAATTCAAGACTTTAATCGTCAAATTGAATATAAAAAGTTTAAAATTAAAGTAAATCAAAAATTCAAGACTTTAATCGTCAAATGGAATAAAAAAGTTCAAAATTAAATTAAATAAAAAATTCAAGACTTTAATCGTCAAATTGAATAAAAAAGTTCAAAATTAATTTAAATAAAAAATTCAAGACTCTAATCGTCAAATTGAATAAAAAAGTTCAAAATTAAATTAAATCAAAAATTCAAGACTTTAACCGTCAAATTGAACATATAAAGATCAAAAATAAATTAAATACAAAATTCAAGACTTTAATCGTCAAATTGAACATAAAAAGTTCAAAATTATTATCAGAATTATCGATCTATTATCAGAATGTCAGGGGCGTCAGAACGAAACTTGACTCCCTGCGCACCTCTATCCCAATTTTCTCCTATGATGTTGTGGTCCTCTCTAAAACCTGGTTGAATTCAAGACTTTAATCGTCAAATTGAATAAAAAAGTTCAAAACTAAATTAAATAAAAAATTCAAGACTTAAATCGTCAAATTGAATAAAAAAGTTCAAAATTAAATGAAATTAAAAATTCAAGACTTTAATCGTCAAATTGAACATAAAAAGTTCAAAATTAAATTAAATGAACAATTCAAGACTTTAATCGTCAAATGGAATATAGAAAGTTCAAAATTAAAGTAAATCAAAAATTCAAGACTTTAATCGTCAAATTGAACATAAAAAGTTCAAAATTAAATTAAATAAACAATTCAAGACTTTAATCGTCAAATGGAATATAGAAAGTTCAAAATTAAAGTAAATCAAAAATTCAAGACTTTAATCGTCAAATTGAAAATAAAAATATCAAAAATAAATTAAATACAAAATTCAAGACTTTAATCGTCAAATTGAACATAAAAAGTTCAAAATTGAATTAAATAAAAAATTCAAGACTTTAATCGTCAAATTGAACATAAAAAGTTCAAAATTAAATTAAATAAAAAGTTCAAGAATTTAATCGTCAAATTAAACATAAGAAGTTCAAAATTAAATTAAATAAACAATTCAAGACTTTAATCGTCAAATGGAATATAGAAAGTTCAAAATTAAAGTACATCAAAAATTCAAGACTTTAATCGTCAAATTGAATAAAAAAGTTCAAAACTAAATTAAATAAAAAATTCAAGACTTAAATCGTCAAATTGAATAAAAAGTTCAAAATTAAATTAAATAAAAAATTCAAGACTTTAATCGTCAAATTGAACATGAAAAGTTCAAAATTAAGTTAAATAAAAAATTTAAGACTTTAATCGTAAAATTGAACATAAAATGTTCAAAATTAAATTAAATAAAAAATTCAAGAATTTAATCGTCAAATTGAATATAAAAAGTTCAAAATTAAAGTAAATCAAAAATTTAAGACTTTAATCGTCAAATTGAATAAAAAAGTTCAAAACTAAATTAAATAAAAAATTCAAGACTTAAATCGTCAAATTGAATAAAAAAGTTCAAAATTAAATGAAAACAAAAATTCAAGACTTTAATCGTCAAATTGAACATAAAAAGTTCAAAACTAAATTAAATAAAAAATTCAAGACTTAAATCGTCAAATTGAATAAAAAAGTTCAAAATTAAATTAAATAAACAATTCAAGACTTTAATCGTCAAATTGAACATAAAAAGTTCAAAATTAAATTAAATAAACAATTCAAGACTTTAATCGTCAAATTGAATAAAAAGTTCAAAATTAAATTAAAAAAAAATTCAAGACTTTAATCGTCAAATTGAACATAAAAAGTTCAAAATTAAGTTAAATAAAAAATTCAAGAATTTAATCGTCAAATTGAATATAAAAAGTTCAAAATTAAAGTAAATCAAAAATTCAAGACTTTAATCGTCAAATTGAAAATAAAAATATCAAAAATAAATTAAATACAAAATTCAAGATTTTAATCGTCAAATTGAACATAAAAAGTTCAAAATTAAATTAAATAAACAATTCAAGACTTTAATCGTCAAATTGAATATAAAAAGTTCAAAATTAAATTCAATAAAAAATTTAAGACTTTAATCGTCAAATTGAACATAAAATGTTCAAAATTAAATTAAATAAAAAATTCAAGAATTTAATCGTCAAATTGAATATAAAAAGTTCAAAATTAAAGTAAATCAAAAATTCAAGAATTTAATCGTCAAATTGAATATAAAAAGTTCAAAATTAAATTAAATAGAAAAAATTTAAGACTTTACTGGTCAAATTGAATAAAAAAAGTCCAAAACTAAATTAAATAAAAAATTCAAGACTTTAATCGTCAAATTGAACATAAAAAGTTCAAAATTAAATTAAATAAAAAATTCAAGACTTTATTCGTCAAATTGAATAAAAAAAGTTCAAAACTAAATTAAATAAAAAATTTAAGACTTTAATCGTCAAATTGAACATAAAAAGTTTAAAATTAAATTAAATAAAAAATTCAAGACTTTAATCGTCAAATTGAACATAAAAAGTTCAAAATTAAGTTAAATAAACAATTCAAGACTTTAATCGTCAAATTGAATATAAAAAGTTCAAAATTAAATTAAATAAAAAATTCAAGAATTTAATCGTCAAATTGAATATAAAAAGTTTAAAATTAAATTAAATAAAAAATTCAAGAATTTAATCGTCAAATTGAATATAAAAAGTTCAAAATTAAAGTAAATCAAAAATTCAAGACTTTAATCGTCAAATTGAAAATAAAAATATCAAAAATAAATTAAATACAAAATTCAAGATTTTAATCGTCAAATTGAACATAAAAAGTTCAAAATTAAATTAAATAAACAATTCAAGACTTTAATCGTCAAATTGAATATAAAAAGTTCAAAATTAAATTCAATAAAAAATTTAAGACTTTAATCGTCAAATTGAACATAAAATGTTCAAAATTAAATTAAATAAAAAATTCAAGAATTTAATCGTCAAATTGAATATAAAAAGTTCAAAATTAAAGTAAATCAAAAATTCCAGACTTTAATCGTCAAATTGAATATAAAAAGTTCAAAATTAAATTAAATCAAAAATTCAAGACTTTAATCGTCAAATTGAATAAAAAAGTTCAAAACTAAATTAAATAAAAAATTCAAGACTTAAATCGTCAAATTGAACATAAAAAGTTCAAAATTAAATTAAATAAACAATTCAAGACTTTAATCGTCAAATGGAATATAGAAAGTTCAAAATTAAAGTAAATCAAAAATTCAAGACTTTAATCGTCAAATTGAATAAAAAAGTTCAAAACTAAATTAAATAAAAAATTCAAGACTTAAATCGTCAAATTGAATAAAAAAGTTCAAAATTAAATGAAATCAAAAATTCAAGACTTTAATCGTCAAATTGAACATAAAAAGTTCAAAATTAAATTAAATAAACAATTCAAGACTTTAATCGTCAAATGGAATATAGAAAGTTCAAAATTAAAGTAAATCAAAAATTCAAGACTTTAATCGACAAATTGAAAA
>JAZKLR010000239.1:0-183382 GCA_037103525.1 Ganaspis brasiliensis | reverse complement strand
CACGCTTATTTTTCTTATATCTTTACATTTAGAGTTTCGAAAAACTAGTGTGCCTAAATATTCGCTGCGAAATCGTTTTCGGAGATCTTCTTTATTTTTTGACGATAAGAATATCTTTTATCTAATTGACACTTCTCTATGTGATCTAAATCAATCACACCGATTTCTTTTATCTCCTGTGAGAACAGAGATGGTGATAGTGGTACGATCTCATTTTCGCTCTCCGATAAAAAGGTCATTGGTCTAGAGTTTATAACAGCTTCACAATCAAGTAATACTGTCAACATTTCTTCGTAATCTAAACTTGATTTTGCCAAAGTGCGTCTCAATAATCGCTTTAATATTCCATTCAATCTCTCCCAAAATCCGCCCCACAAAGCAGCAGCAGGGGGATTAAAAATCCACTTGATTTGTTGAACCGCCGTAGTCTGAACCAGTCTTTCAAAGTCAATACGATTAAACAAGTTATTCAAGCCTCCAAAATTAGTGCCATTATTGCTGTAGACTATTGTGGGTCTACCTCGTCTCGCAATGTGCCTTCTCAATGCTAGGAGAAATGAAGCGGTAGACAACGAGGTCACCAGCTCAAAATGCACGGCCCTATGAACCGCACAAGTAAATATGGTAACCCACGCCTTCTGTCCTCCCTTAAGAAAAATTGGCTCTGTAAGATCGAATACTTCCTCTAGGAATCTCAAAACCTTGACGTTGGTGAGGAGGCTGAGAGGTCAAAGCCTGCAATGGATTCTTTCAGAAACCAGGTCTCTCGAAGGGGACAGAGGAGTCGGTCCCCCGAAAAGGGAAGGCTTTTTAAGAAACTGGGTTAGAGGGCTCGGGCGGGCGGGGACCGGGCCGCGGCGCTTCACAGGCGGCTTAGACCGCTGGTGGGGAGCGGGTCCGATCCTTGGACGCACGGGCCCCCTTGGGTGGCTATAGATGGAGGTGTCGCGCACGGAGGTCCTGAGAAACCGGGCGAAATCTCAGGGCGTTTTAGTCTTATCCATGAACGGGGCTCTTCATGGACGGACCAGTTTATTTCCCCAGTAATCGTGGGACTTTTTATGGAAACCAATAATTTAAATTCAAAAGACGTAAAGGAAAGGGAGGACGCGAATTCTGCAAGGCCTGTTGCGGAGGAGGCTCATTTAGAGAATCCTGGCACCAATCCAGCAGAATCATTAACTGCTGGGTCGGGACACGAAAGTGAACCATCCAGTATGTTGATGGGCAACGTGCAAGACATGCTGAGCAATCTTTCTGTTAATAGCGGGAAGAAAAAGCTCAGCGGTGCTGCACGAAGAAGACTGAAACGTGAAAAACTGGGGACTTTGCAAAAAGAAACCAAGTCAAGTAGCGCAAGGTCGGATAATCAACCCGAGAGGGAGGAATTCAAGGGGGACGGGTCTGCGAAATGCAGAGCGGACTCCGAGAATACTCCGAACTCTCAGAGCGCTAGAAAGAGGACCAAGGGCCTTTCACCGGGAACTTCGTCCTTTTTGAAAGCAGCACAAACCTCGTTAGTCTGTGCAATCATCACAGATGGTTACCCTAGGGAGGGGTTGACGATTGACAACCTCGACCAATTGCGGGCAGCTATCTGGGATGAAATTGGGAAAACTGACGGATCTTTTCCCATACTTGGCGAAGTTAAACTCTCGCGAGGGGCGTTCATTGTCGAATGCCTGGATTCTGACACTCGAGAATGGATGAACGTCCATGTACCGATGGTCAGTCAGGCTATGGGTGGGACCGTGTTTAAAATCATGGAACCCTCACAGCTTCAAAGATGGTCAGGGTGGTTGCCTGGGTCCCAGGACCCTTTGTAAACCGGACAAACATCCTAGACTATCTAGGGAAACAAAATCCCGGGATTGATACATCCTCCTGGAGGGTGTATTCGTGTGGCGGGGAGGGATCGGCTGGGACAAAGAAGGTCACAGGATAGACCCTCGCCTTAGGGGTGCCTGAGGACGCTATTGCGGACCTCGAATCCCGGAATTTCCTTTTGTGCCTGGGGCTGGGCCAAATCACCGTTCGGGTGACGAAGCACAGCACAGGTGGGGAAAATGAAGGGATAGGCACCGATGAAGCGACATCGGAGAACGCGGGTCAGTCCTAAATGGCTAATCACGGGATCCACTGTTCGCAGATTAATTTGCATCACTGTAAAAGCGCAACGGCTATTTTAGCCAAGATCTTGACAGCGATGCAGACAGCCATAGCCCTTATTCAAGAACCCTGGGTATACCGGGGGTCTATTAGGGGCCTTGACGGATGTCGTGAACTAGTCTGTTCACCGCAGGAATCAGTTCCAAGGGCATGCATAATCTATAAAGGATTAGCAGCATTCCCTTTGATGGGTTTCTGTACACGAGATTTGGCAGTAATTAGAGCCAAATATCGAGATCAAGTGGGAGGTAGAAAAGAGATCATTTTGGCCTCTGCATATTTCCCAGAAGATGCAAGATCACCCCACCAGCGGAGGTAACGAAGCTGGTGGAACATTGCCATAAAGAGGGACTACCTCTTATTTTGTGCTGTGATGCCAACGCACATCATACAGTGTGGGGTAGCACTGATACCAATGAAAGAGGGGAGATACTTTTAAATTTCTTAACTGACTCTGGGTTAGACATTCTGAACCAGGGGAATGAACCAACATTCGTAACCTCTAAAAGGAGGGAGGTGTTGGACATTACGATCTGCTCGAGAACTGCTTGGGGGGCTGTGCATGACTGGAGAGTCTCGGAAGAGGACACTCTGTCAGATCACAGGCTCATATCATTCAGGCTGAAGGCAATAGGTCGAGAACGTAAGTGGAGTCGTGACCCTAGGAGAACTGAATGGGCCTCCTTTAGGGAAGAACTTTAGGTATCCATGGCAAACTTCACCACGTGTTACGGAAACGGAGAGGAATTGGAACTTGCAGCCGATTATCTGCAAAGGGCATTAATCTCTGCTTTCGAAAGAAACTGTACGCCTAAGAAAATCAAAACAGGTAAGAAGTCCAAGTGGTGGAACTCATCCCTGGAAAAACTTAGACGAACTGTAAGAAAGCTTTTTAATAAAGCAAAGAAACGAAGGACCCAACAAGCCTGGGATTTATATCGCAAGACTCGAGGGTCCTTTAAGAATGAAGTTGAGAAGGCAAATGCTTCTAGTTGGAGGAGTTTTTGCGAAGGGATCGAAAAGGTACCTGAAGCTGTAAGACTTTATAAAATCCTATCTAGGGACCCTATGGCCAAACTCAAATCTATCAGACTCCCAAATGGGCATTTTGCCCAAACAAAGGAGGAATGCTTGGAGCATCTGATGAAGGTAAACTTCCCAGACTTTAAGAAATAGACGAAAATAATGGGAATCAAGGAGCCAATGTATTCCGATGTAGTCGGGAAAGTTGGAAACTTGCCTCAAAAATCGTCACTTCTGAAGCAGTAGATTGGTCTATTAGCTCTTTTAAACCCTTCAAGGCACCAGGGGGAGATGGTGTATATCCGGTCCTTCTTCAGAAGGGCTTAGAGCACATCAAAATTCCTCTGACCAAAATTATGAGGGCCTGTGTGGCTCTCGGTTACACACCCGAAAACTGGAAAAGGACTAAAATGGTGTTTATTCCAAAGGCCGGGCGAGCAGGTTACACTGCTGCCAAGGACTTTAGACCAATCAGTCTTACATCCTTTTTACTGAAGGCTCTGGAAAAACTGGTTGATAAGTACATTAGGCAGGAATGTCTAATTGACAAACCTCTTTATTCAGGCCAGCACGCTTACAGAGCCGGATTCTCTGTGGAAACTGCTCTGCAGGCGGCGGTCGGGAGAATTGAGAAAGAATTAAGCAACGGGGGATATGCGGTGTGCACATTCCTAGACATAGAGGGGGCATTCCCAAGCACTTCATGTCAAGTTATATGTGAAAAGGCTACACTGAGAAAAAAGGTTTAGTTTTACTAACAATATTTTTTAGTTGACCATTGTTAGTTGTAACAACAATATTTTGATTGGTATAACAAAACGATATGGTTGGCGTAACACAACAAGTTGTTTGGGACAACCATATTATTTTGTTGCTCTTATTTGGTTGAACCAAACATAATTTAGTTGTGACAACCAAACATAATTTGGTTGTGACAACCAAACAGAAATTGGTTGTGACAACCAAACAGAAATTGGTTGTGACATCCAAACATAATTTGGTTGTGACAACTAAACAATTATTAAAAAAAATGGTGATTAGTTTGTATGTAAGCTGCCGATAATAATATAAATAAAATCTAAATAAAAACCAATACCAGACGGTCGGTCGAACCTGGGTTTGATAGTTGAGGTAACGGTGGCTGTTACTGAACTGTTTAGCTATAAGGTTTATTCCATATTGGTCATTAATATCTCTCATGGGCTGGTGGTTAGCCTACTGGACTGGCAGCTGGAAAACCCGGGTTCGAATCTTCATGACTAAAGAAATTTTTTTGTTTTAGGTTTTGATTAATATGAAATTTCTACATTCTCATCTGATTATATTTGTGTAATTAAATTAATAACATGTGAAATATGTAATTATATGTGTTGGCCGACCGAAAATTCGCACCTGGGTTAGTTAGCTCCCAAATAAAAAAAATTTTTATGACAACCAAAATTTTTGTTATCCCAAATAAAAAAATATAGTTGTGACAACCAAAAATTTTTGTTATGCCAACAAACAACACTGAACCAAATAATTTAGTTGTTTCAACCAAAAAGTTTGGTTGACTAAATACCAACCAAATAATTTGGTTGGCTCAACCAAATTTTCGTTGCTATGACTAAACATTTTTCTTAGTGTAGGAACTATGGAATACCTGAACCACTTATTAAGTGGGTAAGTAGTATGCTGCGGGGACGTTGCCTTGAGGCAGAATACGGGGAAGCAAAACTGAAAGGTTTTGTCTTAACGGTTGCCCACAAGGAGGGGTATTGTCCCCCCTACTGTGGTGCATGGTTGCAGATGGACTCCTAGTAGAGCTCAATAACCAGGGGTTTTTCACGCAAAGTTATGCGGACGATTTCGTGGTAATTTTGAGAGGTTCTGCTTGGAGGTACTTCTGCAATTGATGCAGACAGCCCTAGGGATCGTGAGGAGATGGTGCGATGAAACTGGGCTGTCTGTTAATCCTCAGAAGACAAACTTAGTAATCTTCACTAAGAAATATAAGGTCCCGAAACTAAAAGGACCTGTATTTTATGGAAAAGAAATTGCGATTACTAGGTCAACTAAATATCTAGGAGTCATCCTGGATAGTAAGCTGAACTGGAATGAACATTTCGAGAATCAGCACAATAAATTTTGTACTGCCTTCTGGATATGCAGGAGGGCCATAGGATCATCCCGGGGGCTAAAGCCGAACATGGTATATTGGTTGTACCAGATGGTTCTGAAACCCAGATTCCTGCACGCTGCAATAGTCTGGTGGCCCAGAACCAAATTAGCTACGGTTAAAGATAAACTGGAAAGTCTTCAGGCTATGGTTTTTAGGGGAATTACTGGAGCTATGAAAACCACGCCAACTGCGGCGTTTGGATTTATGCTCTCAGAAGAACCTTTACACGTCTCAGTTGTTGCTAAAGCGGCGCTCACTATGAGCAGACTTAAAGCACAAAAGAGGTGGAAATTTGGGGGAATTCATACCAGATTCCCAGGCTCCATTCTATCCATTCCTGAAATTAATATGGAACAAGATAGAATGACAAAGAAAGTCAAATTTAAACCTTTATTCCAGGTCGTTATCCCTTCTAGAGAAGACTGGAAAAAGGGCTTTCCTCTTGGTGGGGACGTGTGGTACACGAACGGCTCCAAGATGAGTTGTGGTACAGGATCCGGTATCCACCGAAGTACTGGCTGCAATAGAGTGTCAATTTCATTGGGACACTTTGCTACAGTCTGGCAGGCTGAAGTTTGTGCAATCCTTTCTTGCGCACAAATGATCCTTGAAAAAGAAACATTTGGCAGAAGGATAAGCATATGTGTGGATAGTCAGGCAGCTCTAGCAGCCTTGAAAAATCCAGTAGTCGAATCAAAACTGGTCTGGGAATGCCGCAAGGCACTAGATGATCTTGGTTCGAGGAATAAGCTATCATTGCTCTAGATACCTGGGAACTCAGGGATCAAAGGTTATGAAAGGGCGGATGCTCTAGCTAGAATAGGGTCGGAAACACCGATGATAGGACCAGAACCAGCTCTAGGCATTGTGCCGAGCGGGGTTAAGGGAGCAATAAATCGATGGGTGCAAAGAAAGCATGAAGCCCCTTGGGCGGGGACTGAGGTGGGAAGGCAAGCAAAGAACCTTTTGGGCTTGAAGCTCAATAGGAAACTTTAACAAGAACTTCATGGTCTCGGTACGGCTAGGGTGAAAACTCTGGTTTAACTGCTTGCTGGGCACGGCTTTCTTAAGTACCACCAATTCAAAATTGGTAGAACAACATCATCAAGATGTAGGAAATTTGAGGGAGATGACGAAACATCAACCCACATACTATGTCAGTGCCCAGCTCTCGCTGAGGCTAGGCGGGTAAGCTGGGGATTAGCCTTTACCAATCTCGAGTATGTTACAAGCATACCCTTAAAATAGATCCTGAACTCTGGGAAAGGACAGGTCTCTGAATGGGGTGAGTTTGTTTGTTTAGAGCAAATGGTTGGGCAACTACAATGGGTATTTACCTAAGTGTCCACTTCTCTTCGTGAGAACCCTCTGTAAAGCTCGGTTTAGATTAGATTAGATTAGATTAGAAGATCGAATAATTTCGAAAACTACAGCATCCCTAACGCGATTTAAAGGTAAAGGTGTAGGAATCGACTCCAAAGCCTTTACGTCATGCCGTTGACACTCTACACACTGTCGGATTACTTTACGAATAATTTTCCTTCCACCGAGAATCCAAAATTTCTCTCTTAATACGTGCAAGGAAATTTCTGTACCCGCGTGATTTAATTCCTCGTGTTTTTCTTTTACGAGAACGAACGCGCGCTCTAGCGCGCGTGCTTACGTATTGTGGTGTGGTATGTTACACCCCTGTCGATAACAACTCACTGAAAGCTCATTAAAAACTCACTGAAAACTCACTTGTAGAGCGAGTTTTCAGTGAGATTTTAGTGAGCCTTCAGTGAGTTGTTATTGACAGGGACAGTTGTATAAATTTTGTAAAGAAATGAGAATAATATGATTAAAAAGAAAATGAGTTCATAAATTGAATTGTCGAGTTGAAGAAATGAAGATATTAAGAAATAGAATACGATATATGGGATATATGGAGTAGGGTAAGGGATGTAATATAGGAAATATAATATAGTCTGGAAATTCTGATAGCACAATACTAAATCTCAGTTTATTTTAAAATAATATGTTATTGTCACATAATAAAGAAATCATCATTGATATAGTAAATGTGCAAGAGAATGGTGAAAATAAGGGCCGAATATGTACGTGAGCTTCTATAAAATAGTTAATTCTTGAAATGAAATATCTGTACGTGTAATTTTACTTTCAAAGGGGATCAATTAACATAAATTTTGAAGAATGGAGAATGATTGTTTGTTGAAGTGTAATTATGTTATTCCTGTTATGTTAAAGAAACAAATTTATAAAAAGAGAAAGTAATAAAAATAATGTAAATGATAATATGAATTGAAATTAGAGTTAGAGTTAGAGATGAGCATGCAGTTGCAATACTGTCATTTCATTAAATAATAGAAATCAGTATTACATACCTTTCTCACTATTACAATAATGAAGAGTGATTTTAAAGTTCATTTTGTTCATTTCAAATGAATGGCCAGGAAATATGACATATAATTTTTTATTTTTCTAATAATTTGAATCATTGATGAAGAATTTATTTTAAGTTGAGCTTGTAAGATCATTGAATAATTCTTGGTACACGTAATTCTTAATATTGGAATTACTTCGTTGATCTCCAATGAAAATACGCAATGACTCCCAAGATCTTACTCTGGAGAAAGCAACATATAGTTGTCCATGATTAAAAACGTTTTTACGAAGATCTATTCCAATTTTTTTGAACTTTTGTCCCTGACTTTTGTTTATTGTCATTGCAAATGCAATTTTAACTGGAAATTGTCTTCGTTTAAAAGTAAAAGGATAAATGTTTTCACAATATAATGTAATACGATTAATGAAAACAATATTTCCAGCCTTATCACCTGTTATAATTCGGCACTTTAATAAATTATTTCCAAGTTCTAAAATTTGTAATCGTGTTCCATTACACAATCCCTCATGAATACTTAAATTGCGAATTAACATGATAATACAATTTAATCGTAATTTTAATTCGTAAGGAGAGAAGCTTGGGGGAATTAAAGTATTTAAGTATTCAGGTAAAATAGCGTCTTCAATATCACCATTATCGCAATTATCAGTACTATCAATGCCTGTGTAAATACGTTCTGTTGTTTTATCAAGCAATTCAACAACTTTTCTGTTCATTTCTTCAACATCAACATTTCTAGCAGATAATATGGCAACATGTGCAACATCATTGTATGAACGATTTCTAATTAAATCTCCAAATATTTCTTGAACGATGTATTTGCCTTGTTGAATTAAACATTGTTCTGGAACGACAATGTTGTTATCATTATCATTTTCAGTGCCATTACCTATAGATAATAAATATTTGGCAAATTCTAATTCTGTAGGTAATGTTCGCATATTTTCTGTTAAAGAAAAGGTTACAAAATGTTTCCATAATGATGAAGATTTTATTGACAAATTAATTAACTCTGATCGATTAGCATTTTGTTTAACAGGAAGTAATTGCCTAAAATCACCACCTAATAACATAGTTTTTCCTCCAAAAGGTAAATCAACATTCATGAAATCACGTAAAGTTCGATCAATTAATTGTAAAGCATATCGAGGTGCCATTGGAGCTTCATCCCAAATGAAAATATCCACCGATTTAAGGAAATCAGCTTCTCTTGATTGGCATTTAATGTTTGAAACGGAATCATGAAACAAGGGAACTGGCATACCGAAAGTTTTATGTATGGTTTTACCACATGGAAGTAAAATTGCTGCAATGCCTGTGAAGGCCATTGTACAAACAATTTTACCCTTACTTTTTAACATATGATAAAGTGTTGTATATATACATGTTTTTCCTGATCCACATGGACCGTCGATGTAAAAACATGACGTAGACATTCGTTCGGTTCGCATAACAACCTTAAAAATGGTATCAACGATATTTTTCTGTTTGGAATTCAATGTCGAATATTGTGTTTGGCTAATGAGCGCATGATCAATTGTGAAAGTGTCAACAGTAATATCATTGAAGGAAAGAATAGAATCATGTTGTAACTGAATCATTGTAGGGAAATTTTTGATGTCAGAACCATCTTTCAAAAGAAAGTTATTAATTTCTTCATAAGCTTTTTGATAAGCTTCCTCAGGAGCATATTCCCTTTTGACGTCATCTGATAGAGCGTCTTTAAATGTGTCCCATAATTCATGTGGATTAATTGGTTGACAATGAATTAAAATACGAACAAATAGATGTCTTAACTCTCTAGGAATCATCCAAGTTTCGCCTTCCTTCATAGCATTATGCCATTCTGCATCGTGTTCAATGAGACCTAAATTTAGACATGCATCACGACAATTTTCATAAAGCTCACCGTTAACTGTTCGAATGTGTTCAAAACTTGTAGCTCCCTTAACAGTAAGAAGTAGTAATCGAAGATGAAATAGTTCTACTTGGGTTGGACTTATAGAATACATGCGACCAATAGTATTATATTGGCTTTCACGTCTTAACTATTTGCAATTACTTTCTCCTTTTTGTTTCTTAAACACGTAATGACTTGGTATTTCAGGATACGCGAATTGTCGAGCTTCTGGATCACGTTCATTTAAATGAAAATAATCAATTAGCATGGTTTCTTTATGTAAGGCAGTTGTAATAGAATCTGTACTGTCTTCCAAAGGAATAATGACAGTTTGTTGATTAGGTAGGTGAACTGGTAAGCAAGTGATTGCATGACTTTTACATTGAAGTGGTCTTCCAAATATTCTATCACACGCTTCAACAGGTCCAACGTAGCGTGTATCTATAAACTGTTTGATTTCATCATGTTCCAAAATAGGATTGATATTGTCGGATGGAGTAATGACAACAGCAGCAGAATCATGTCCTTTGTAAATGTACTTATACAAATATTTAACAGACTTAATGCTTGAAACAATTTCAACATAAATGTGACAATTAAATCTTTCTAATAGTTGAGCATTATAAGGTACTACATACTGATTGTCTGCTGTTTCCCCATTGGGACGATTAAAAACACCGGTATTTCTTCTGCGATAAGTTGGATAACAATTTTCATCAACTGTTGTTTCATTGTGAAAGGGTTTGGGAAAATGTTTCGAACAATGTCCTTTATCGTCTTGGCAGCGAAAGCCACATGGTCCATGAATCATATGTTTAATGACAATATTATGAAGCTTAGGATTATCAGTTAGGAATGGAATTTCTGCAGAAATATATTTATCTACAACTTCAGATACAGTTATTTTATAATTTTGTTTTAATGTGATTAAGATATGAACATGTGGTAATCCACGCTTTTGATATTCAATAACATAAACATATGCAAGTACCTCAACGAATAAATGTTCCTTAACTATATAATGAATAAGTGCCTTCATCTTTAGTTGGAAAACCCGTGAAACAATGTTAGGCCTATCTGATGATGTCTGATTGGGTAATAAATTTTCCTGAATTTCGCGCCAATTTGGATTGCATGTCATTGTTATAAATAACTCAGATTTACCAAATTGACGTACAATTGCCATTGCATCTCGAAAATGTTGCAACATATTACGTGGTGAATCTGTAAATGTGGATGGTAAGATAAGAATTTT
The DNA here is from genome assembly GCA_037103525.1 of Ganaspis brasiliensis. Lineage (NCBI taxonomy): Eukaryota > Metazoa > Arthropoda > Insecta > Hymenoptera > Figitidae > Ganaspis > Ganaspis brasiliensis. Next base: position 172,467 of record JAZKLR010000239.1, on the reverse strand, counting down.
TCCTGCTTGTAAATTTGATTCATTTCCACGTTTTTGCAAGTGATCTATTAACCCTGCATAACTATCGGCACGAAGTGTTTTTTGATTTATTTTACAGAAAGTCGTCCTGTCTCTTTCAACTTTAACATAACCATCAACAATCCACTGTTAAAAAAGTCTTCCTCCTTTAAGAAAATATTATTATTTCTTGTTGCCATTCTATACCTAATATATGCAGACCGTGTTACACGCTTATGAGTTTTATGTTTTAATGAAATATTACTATGCCAGCCTATTGTACCATGTGGATAAAATAATGGATAAATCCAAGGTTCCACATAAGGATTCATGCTGCTAACATATTGCAATTCTTTATTATTTATTTTACGTATACTTACATAGGAATCTGGAATTTCACCGTCAGCTGTTGTTGTAAAAATAGCATCAATTTCATTAATTTTTTGCACATTGTATCGTCTAGTATCCATTCATGGTTTTAATGTAAATAATAAATGCATTTCGGGTTCAATGTCTTGATTATTGTCTTGCATTATATTTTTCATTTCCTCGTGCATCATTTGATATGATTGAGCAAAGATATTGCAGTCTCTAAGAGCATTATCAATATCATGAAGTATATCTTTATTTAAGTGAGAAGTAAAATTAGAACAGATATCTGTTGCTTCATTTTGATCAATAATAAATAATTGTCCAGAAGAGGGATTTTCATCTTGTGCAGGATAGAGAGAAGTATTAATTTGATAATATACTTGACCATGTATTTTGAAGCAATATGGTGCAGATGTGGAATTATTGAAATTACACAAATTAGCATTAAAAGAAGCAAAACAAAATGAATTATTGTAACGTCTGATATTTTGTTTAAAATGTTTGGACATTTCATGACTATCATCAAACAGAGTTTGCAATATGGAAGGTAAAGTTGGTAATGGGTCAAGTTCAACTTCTCCATGTGCACAACAGTTCATAAAAGAATTCTTTTTTTTTTACTTTTTCTTCTTCGAAATGTTTGGCATCACAATGTTTACATAATAAATTCATTTCACCACAGTAATGTTCACCGGTGTTATCAATTGAAGATGTACCTTCCATGTCAGTAAGGTCCTCATCATTCTCTTGAAATGAATGGGTATTCAATGACTTTGACATATCAATATCGTTTTGTAAGTGGGTAGAGGATGTACTGGGTAACTAAATGTACTGATTTTTATTTGTGGACTGAATGTATTCTAAAGAGTTTAAAAAATTTTTCTGTCTATTTTTTTCATCACGAATTCTTTGTCGATAAGCACGCATATACTTCTTTTGTTTTTCGCGTTTATTTTTCAGATATTCCTCTTTGTCATGTTCTGAATTGAAAAAAATTTGTGTAGGCATTATTTGAAAAATAAAAATCGTATTAAATTAGAGAACTATTGATGTGTTTTGAAAAGGAGTTCGATGACAAAGGAGAAAGTAATATTTGTGATAGGTATTTGTAGTTGTTAATGACAATTAAAAAGAAGAGAACTATGGGAGGATGATTGATATAATAAGTAATACAAATTATTTGTATTTTGTAAATAGTATCTAGAAATTTGTGTATCTTTTTTATTGGTATCTGAAAGTAAAATATCTATTTGTTATTAGTATCTGAGAATGAGTGGTATCTGTGTAAGAGAACTAAAGTGTTCGTATAAATGTTTGAAATGAAATGTATCTATTTAAAAGAATAGATGCTCCACCTGAAAGAATAAAATATATTATTAATAATGAGGAACAAATGAAAAGGCATTTAAGAAAAGCAATAAATATGACGTGGAAAGGGACGTAGGAAAGAACAACATTTTTTTCAAAAGGCTTTAGTAGTTTTATTTGAAAATGTGGGAATTAAGACACATTTAGGTATTAAATAAATATAGAAATTTGTAATTAAAAATATTGAATACTTTTAGAGAAAAGTGCATCGCAAAATTATTGAACAATTTTGTTTTTCTATGCAAAAGTTTGTTATTTCTTATCTTGAATAAAAATCATCACAATGGTTTCACTCTAAAGATATTGAAATTAAAGAAAGGAAACATTGGGATGAAATGAATATTTTTAAGACGTGAAAATAATTAGACGTTTGTAATTATGAAACCTGTTGTCCCTCTTTCTGAACCTTGCATGAGATGATGGAGAAAGTTGATAATATAATAAAGTTTTACTGAAATTTGCGGCTAGGATGTGTTAGTTGTATTCTATTTTGCAGATAAATGAATGTCATTATAGTATAGTAATGTAATATAAGTTTACAATAAAAAGATTTAGAAGAATGTTGTGTATCATGAAAAGGAAAAAAGTTATGAAAAAAGGAAAGGAAGTTTGCAAAATAGGGAACATGAAATGTTCATTTTGAAGATAAGCACAAATTATAAAACACAATTTTAAAGAAATTCAATATTTTATAAGATTGTAAGAAAGAACGTTTCATTAGGATACTTGTTTATGAATTTTATAATGATCATACAATGTTACTTTATGGGCAATCTTTATTGTAACAATTCATTGACAATGAGACAAACGGATAGTAAGATTTTGATGTTAAAAAGGTTATGTTATACAGTACTATCATTATGCTACTGTCTACCATCAAAGATGTTACAAAAATATAATTATTTTACCCCGTACTATGAAGATGTTACACCGTATAATCTTGGTGGTAACTGATACTATCTAGATAGCTGTCCGTATTTGTATGATTAAATATGGTTACCGTGAACATCATTATGTTACCCAATATTATAATTTTCTCTAGGTGTTGCTGATACAATATGTGTGAAAGTAAGACAATTTGGAATACATATGTCTGACAGTGAGACATAATATGTTTCTTTAGTCCCCTTGAAAGGCATGTTGTATCTCATTTTGAGACATATTATCCCCGCAATTTGTATATTGTTCAAGTAAGGGTAAATATGGTTATTATCGCGGATCTTCAGATATGTCGAACGTTAGAATTGTTCAGAAAACTGAAATGAACATATATAGTGATTTTTGTTTGCTTGAAACACCCGAATGGAGGCTAATGCAACCGGACTTGTTGAAAACAGCGTGGAAATTAGTGAGAGAGAAAGCCACGAAACCTCCGATTATAGGTGCAGTGCTTCTGCTTATCGTACTGATTTCTTTGTCATTACTGACACTAAGAGAAATTGTTGTTTAAAATAAGGACAAACATCAAAGATGTTTATGATAAGCATCTATATATTTATCTTAAACATGTTTGAGACTGTTTACACCACCTTACATAAAGCAAGTTACTTAAAATAAGGCATACTTAAATCGAGTTACATACATATATTCGAGTCTGCGCAGAACACCAGTGCCTAGGTTTGCCAACATTATATTAGATTCAATTTGACAGGTTCGGTTTTCTAACCTTTGATTTAGAGGTTAGGAATATAAATATGTCAAATCAATGTTGGCAAACCAGAGCACTGGTGTTCTGCGTAAACTCGAATATATGTATGTAACTCGATTTAAGTATGCCTTATTTTAAGTAAATTGCTTTATGTAAGGTGGTGTAAACAGCCTCATTGATTCTTACTTTAAACATACATATTTGTATTAATATTGAACCTATATATTCTTACGTTTAACACCTTACAGGTTGATCCCTATGTTAAACATCTGAATGTTGAATTGAAATATACATTTTTTTGCAGTGTAATTAGCGGATGACGTTCCGAATACCGGGAAAAGAAATACGTCCATTTGGGGTGCCCTACTGACCCCTTAGTATCCGTAAAAAGGGTAGCCCCAATCCCCGGTATGTTAGACAAAATACCGGGGGCTTAGGGTGCCCCACTGACAGTTAAATGTGGATAACCGTGAAAAAACTTATAGTTATATTGGTTTTTATGGTATTTATCATAAGAATGATAAAGTTGAAAATTTATTTACAAATAAATGTCGTAATTAGTGAATGAAATTACGTAAAATTACGTAATTTTACGATGTTACATATGTGTACGTAATTGTACGTAAAATAATACGTAATTTAACGTTATCACGTAATAGTATGTAATGAATACAATGTTTCGTAATGTATAATTAATAGAAATAATTATATTATTATAGATTATATGTATATATATTTTATAGTATATATAATTATTAAAGGTAAAGTATCATTGTATAATTGGTATAGTATACCAATTATACTATACACTACTTTAAAGTTATTAACAAATATTACATTATAAGATATAATTCTAATATAATATTTTAAATTTTAATATAATTCATATATATAATATACAATTATAAAATGTTCATAAATTAAAATTATAATTTTATGACATTTTTGTAAAATTAAAAATATTGAATATATTTACTTCATTGTTCTTTTTACAATAAATTATGTCAGTGCAGTTGTGGGTTTGTTTTTGATTTAAAGAAAAAGAAAGCAAATTTACTGTTACATAATAATCCTTTTATGTTATGTATTAAAGTAAGAATAATGATTTTAAAATTTATAATTATGAATAAAAGTATAGTATTACGTTAATTGAAATTGAAGAACAACACGTTGAAGCAACACAACAAAATCTTCTCATTTGTCAATGAACCTCACTTTTATGGTTATAGAGGTTATTTTTATAATTCTTGAAGGGAATGTATATCCGCAATAATGGATGCCTATAAAGAAACAGATTTGTCTATTGTGACGGCCAATAAGTATAGTAACTACATTTATAATTACCGTCTGTAGGAAAAATGGTGTTTATGCTAACTTGAACATCAGTTGAAGAAGGAGAGAAGTAGAACTATCTGTTCAATATAAAAGAAGTATATCATATTTTTTGGCATTATCTTGTTAAATTATTAAAATTATGAAAAATGCTTATAACAAAAGTTGCAGATCTCATTTCAGAAAACATTTTATGTTCTGTGCATTTTTAAGTTAAATCGAATAGTTTTCTAGAAAAAATGCAAAACCCATAAAGAACCATAAGAGGGGTTAATAAGGGGGAGTTGGGGTGCCCACTGACAGTGGAATATGGCCAACAGTCGAAGAGGACCAACACAACAATTGTATGTAATTAATAATTCAAAAAACCTATATTTCTATGATTTTTCATTGTTTTTATTATAAAAATGATTTATGGGGATTGATGTTTTTTGAAATTTTCTCGTAAATTAATTTGTTTTAGTAAAAAATGCATTAAACATAAAATATGTATTTTTGTGAGACCTACAACTTTATATATTTCAATTTGTTATAATATTACATATTGAATGCTTTACTTATATTTTAATTACCTTTTAAAACCATATAAGTATTATTAAAAAAATTAAAGTATCACTGATTAAAATTATTTAATTAGTTATGAATTAATTATTTTACTTATTATCTATTCTATACTATAGTCATAAATTAATTTAATATTACATATCTGTTTATATTATTTTGAAATAATTAATTCCTAATTTTTTAATCGAATTAATTAAAAATAAATAGAAACAAACCACTTATTAGAAACAATGCGAATTCTTCTTCTTCTTACCATTCATTGCTACTGTTCAGGAATCTCAATTAAATTAAATCAAGTAAAAATGTTACTCACATAACATATCGACGGGTGTTACGAAAAACAAACATTCCATCGTAAGTTTGCACGAAAAATAACACTCCTGATTTTTTAAACCCAAAATCGAATTTTTGTGTTGAAATCACATTTATTACATTTATTTTATAAATAAATGTCACAGCACGTAAACGAATTACAGCTTTTAGTTCGATAATTTGACACCTATAATTTTTAAAATTCCATATAATTCAGTTTGATAATAATTGGTTATTAAAAGATAGTTTAATAAAAAATAAGATACGTATAGATTCGTATTAATTTTTTTGCAGAATTAATTTCTAAATAGTATTTTAATAAATAGTAATAATTAGTAGTATTTTAATTAATTCTTTAATAATGCTTATATTGTTTTGAAAAGATAATTAAAATATAAGTAAAGCATTCAATATGTAATATTATAAAAAATTGAAATATATCAGATTAAAAATTCATTACTGAAGTAATGTGACACAAATGGGCTCATAGTTTTAATATTAATCAAAATTTTCTAAATGATATTGGATATAACCGCTATTGATAAAAAATCGTTGTCTTTTTGTTTTTAGATTACATTGAATTAAAAGATAAAATTGTCTTGCATTGAAGTTTTTTATGAAATTCTTTTGCACCCTGCTTCACATAATATTATTTGTACGCAACATAATATTGTCTTACACTGAATATTAAGATAAAATTCTCTTGCGCGATTGTTTTTGTTAAATTTATATTGCACTTTTTTATAACTTAAAATTATTTCGCATGAGGCGTCGATAAAATTATATACTTACTAAAATAACATGCAATTAGAAATGTTGAATCGTTAAGTATACATAACCTCCTACCTGTCAAAATCACTTCCACAACGAAATTACACAAATTTACACAATTTTAACAAAAGTCGTTTTACACACAACACTATTACTTCATAATAATATAATATAAATAAATACTTATAAAAATAATTTACATCTGTTTCACTATATAACTGTAAAGACAAACGTAAACACACTTTAAATTTCAACCAACTTCACTGTTTACAAAATACACGTGGCGATACTGAACTACCAATATAATTACATCCAATAAAACAATGATCATTTAAGTAAAGTACAATTCATTTTAACAACAATTTTCACAAAATTAGTGTAAATATATATTATTAATAACAACAAAATTTACATTTTTACAATTTAAAAAAATATTAATCGAAAAGTTCATTATCGAAACTATCGAAGAACTAATTGACCAATAGGAAACGCAAGTATAGGCCTTACGCGTGAACGTAACCGAAAGGGTTCTCGTTTTTCTTTCAGGATTATTAATTTCGTAATTTCGTGATCGCCCGGCAAAACGACTAGACAACGAAAACTATACGAGTCGTCACGTAAAGTTATCTTCGTTTTCAATCTAATTAAACCTTGCTCGTCTGAGAAAAGAACAATCGTTTTTATGCGTTTGTCATTCACATCGGAAAAGGATGCATTTTGAATTATTGTTAATATTAAATTTTCAGCCTGTTGTAATTCATCAAACGTTAAACTCCCCCCTTTTCGCAATTCTTTAGAACATTTACAATTATTCACGAATCTATTAATCCATCCAACAAGAAATTTCAATTTTGAGTAACTCGAACATCTTTTATCTATTTCAAGAGAATTTGATTTCACACGATCATCAGTTAAGGATATCATTATCGCGCTTTTTCCTTTCATATTCATTTTAGATTTGCTCCATTCTTTATTTATCTTAAGTTCATTATAATTTACTTCACGATTAAGCCAATTGTCATATTTTGAATAAAGTCACTTAGGTCCCTCCCACCATCCAGATGATAACAACTGCGTTACACTACAACCTCTAGAGGGCAGAATTACAGTCTTCAGTTGCTGAAGGACTTTCAAGAAGTTGATACCGTGGCATAATAGATACTTCAACTTTACAAATCATGTAATCGTTAGTCGAATCTCTTCTACTTGGTATGTTTTTCCTCAAAACGTCTAATAATGATTTAACATCGATAAAACTCATTAAGCATGCAGTTCATTTAACACATTGAATCAAACATCCAAATCTTTTTGTCTCTTTTCAAAATAGCAACAGATACTCCCTGACTTGTTAAAATTAAAGATATTTCATCTTTCAATAATTCACTAAGCCTATTTTTCAGATTTGGGAGTAATGCTTCTACGTTGTCGTTGTCTAAGTGTCCAAAATATTCTTCCACGACAGAGAAGGTACACTTCTTAGATTGAACTTCAAATTCTTGACTAATTTCTAAAGGTGTTAAATGTTCAACATTGCCTATTTCTCTAGTAGAGACAGGAGGTCGAGTAGTCAAGTTATTTCTACATAACTTATCACCATCAGTTAAAACAGAATCTACAAGGTCAGATGTCCATTCATTTAGAGGTACAATCTTACTGCCGGCTATGGCTGCTGCAGCAATAGCAGTGCACTGCTGCCCTCTACTCAGGTTCGAAAATCGTGTGTCACATTGTGCAATGGAACCACGTATTATGACACATTCTTCAGTATTAACGTACTCACAAGTTGATCTATTTAGTCTAAAATCTGTCGACAAGTGATCAGCACAGGCTTGAAGCGTTTCCCTCATTATTAAACGATCACCCGGATCATTGGATTGTGAACCCACTTCATATCTCTCAGGTACATCAACTTTTTTGCAGGATTCTTGAGACCTAAAGATATCGGAATAACATTTTGTAAATCAAACAATTCAAAAATAGATCTTGATTTGTAAATATATTGAACACAGAAATAAACTAAACTTAGACTCTATCAAATCTGATGCTTTTTTACCCAAAAACAAATATAGAAGATAAAAGACAACAAAACTAAGGTTAATCAGAGTGCAATAGAAGTTGTTTTGAGTCAATGAAATATATTTGCTTAGTAAGTAAATTCATAAGCAGATAATAACAAGTGAATAAAATTAAAAATAGAAAGGATAACAATGCACATCGGAATGAAGTTTGACAGTTTTGTCTGTTAATATGATTGTGACTTGTTAGCTCCGAGAAGAAACCGTTTAGAAAACATGAAAGTTACATAGATGAGATCTACAAGCATCCAGATGTTCTGATCTAGTAGATTACAATTCACACCAGCATAAACGATATATGTGTATATATATGGGTAGTTCTAGTAACGAAAGAAGAAAACGATGCTAAATTTGCGACGACATTTTGTTGCGTTTCAGTTTGGCAACTAAATGGACTTCTAATCATAATTTTTAAACAATGTGAAAGGGCCCAGAACAGAAATATAAAACTATGACTTTTACAGCCTTTTACAAAAGAAATATACTGGAAACTTGGTTAGGAATAGAAAAATCTCAATAACACTGAAAATTGTGATTGGATTAATATAGAACTTATTGGTCAACATTTTTTGAGGTCGCTAATTATAATTTGAGGTCAGTTTTTTCGAAATTCAAAATGGTGGAATCAATATGTCAGTCAAATTTTAAAAAATTGTTTATAAACTTTGTCGAATTTTGATCAAAAATCGAAAAAGTGAAAGAAACCTTTCAGTGAGTTTTTTAAATAATAGGAACAGAAAACGATTTAAAAAAAATTTTTTTGCCAAAAATAGGTGCCAGGAAAATGAGAATTGTAAAAATGTTTAGAATTTTGTCAAATTTTAACAAAAACTGGATAAATAACACCAGTAGCTGATCACCTCCTTCAGTGAGTTTTTTTTAAAAATAAGAACAAAAAACTTTGTAAAAATATGAAAAACATTTTTGCCAAAACTAGGTGTCAGTTCACTGTGAGCACCACTCTATTCGACATAAACTCAAGACATGAAAATGGCTAACGTCGTTATATTTATTTCATTTCAATTAATAACTAAACCCGACGATAATTTTATGTCAGGACTAATTTTTATTAATTTTTGCGTATTTTTATGGGTCAGTAATCCGATAACAAAAACAACAGCCAAAATTCGAAAGGACATTTTTCAAATATAAAGATCAATGTTACAGTTATTTACATGTTAGTAAAGTTAGGATTGATTTGAGTCAGAATTCGGGAAATCAGCACGCACAGAAGAATAAAGATTTTTCTTTTTCATCGAAATATTGATTGAATTATTATGTTCGATCCTAAAAATGTTTGTACCAAACAAAAATTTTTTAAAAAATGTTTTACAAATCTGATTGCAAAATGAAAGTTACACTTTTTACATAAGCATATATTTCTAAAATGAGTTTTTCGATTAAGGAGGATCTCTCCATTTACATAACCTCAAACTACAAAGTCGTTTATTCCCCCTATCACCCAGAATAAAAATATTTTTGTAATCAAATTCACCAAATTTTGAAAGATCCTGTTGTACTTTGTCCAGAAAAGACGCATAAAATGTTAAGTAATTATTATTTAACAACAAATTTAAGCTTAACCCATTAACGCCCAGACGGACGAAAAATTTCTGTTGACTTTGAGGACCTCCCTTTTAAAAAAAATGCCTACAAAAAAATTAGCACTTATCATTTTTAACGTAAAATTTACTCCTCTTTTAGATTCTGAAGTTAAAATTTGTTTATAACAAATCGTTAAAAAGTTATAAACAATTTTTTGCAAAAACACACGATTTTTTGAGAAAAAATTTTCATTTTAGACATATTTTCACCGGAAAAAAGCAAGTAGATGCTCTCAAAAGCTCAAAATATCGCGTCCATGGACCCCCAGCTATAAGACCCTGAAGCAAAAAAATTTTTTTTTCAAAATGGCGGACGCCAATATGGCGGCTAAAACTAAAAAAATGGCTCAGATATGAAACAGGGTGCCCCAACTTTTTCATGTGACTGAAATCGCCTAAAACTCTTTATACGGGGGTTTTTGGGGTCGCTGATTACGAATATGATGTCAGTTTTTAAAAATTCAAAATGGCTGATCCAATATAGCGGACGAATTTTTAAAAAAATTTTGGATTCACTTGAAACTCTCCACTCAGGGGTTTTTGGGGTCGCTGATTACGAATATGATGTCAGTTTTTAAAAATTCAAAATGGCGGATCCAATATGGCGGACAAATTTTTAAAAAAATTTTGGATTCACTTGAAACTCTCCACTCAGGGGTTTTTGGGGTCGCTGATTACAAATATGATGTCAGTTTTTAAAAATTCAAAATGGAGTTGGCAAATTTTTTAAGTCTTATTATTTTTTTTGGTTATTTTTGTTTATTTGACGCTGATTTATTTGCTGTGGTGCTGTATAACTTTTAACTATGCTCACAACTAAGACGGTTTTGCGCTTGTTGTTTCCGCTAAGATCTGGCATTTCGAAGTCGGCGCATTACTAGTTTTGCAGAAAATGCAATGGCATGCAGTTATTACTGCTGTACTGCTTGTTGGCATTGTGCCAGAATTTGCTTGCAGCTCTGGCTATTGTTACTGAGCCAGCATTTGCTTCCACCACTGGTTGTCCTTACTGTGCCAGCGTTGCTTGCAGCTCTGATTATTGTTACTGCGCCAGCATTTGCTTCTACCACTGGTTGTCCCCTTACAAAAAAGGAGTATTAGAATGAGTATTGAATAATGAGTACTGCAGTGAGTATTGCAATGAGTATTGCAATGAGTACTGCATGAGTACTGCAATGAGTACTGCAATGAGTATTGAAAATTCCAGTACTTTTTTCGCCACATGTATTTTTTAAGTACAGTAAACAATTTTTTTTAAAATTATAATGAAATTGTGATTTTGCGTTCCATGTATTTCTGTATATTTAGTTTACAACAAAAAAAGTAGTGCGCAGACGTAGGAGCCGTAGAAACTTAGTGCGCAACATATTATATTTTCAACAATGTTTGGCGAAAAAAGTACTGGAATTTTCAATACTCATTGCAGTACTCATTGCAATACTCATTGCAATACTCACTGCAGTACTCATTATTCAATACTCATTCTAATACTCTTTTTTTGTAAGGGTCGTTACTGTGTCAGCGTTGCTTGCAGCTCTGGTTATTGTTACTGTGCCAGCGTTGCTTGCAGCTCTGATTATTGTTACTGCGCCAGCATTTGCTTCAACCACTGGTTGTCGTTACTGTGTCAGCGTTGCTTGCAGCTCTGGTTATTGTTACTGTGCCAGCATTGCTTGCAGCTCTGGTTATTGTTACTGCCGAAGCATTTGCTTCCACCACTGGTTGTCGTTACTGTGCCAGCGTTGCTTGCAGCTCTTGTTATTGTTACTGCGCCAGCATTTGCTTCTACCACTGGTTGTTGTTACTGTGTCAGCATTTGCGTGCAGCTCAGGTTGTCGTAACTGTGCCAGCATTCGTTTGCAGCACTAGTTGTCGTCATTGTGCAAACATTCACGTGCACCACTGGTTGTCTGCACTGCGCCAGCATTCTTTTATTACTGGGTCGATTTTAAAAATGTCAACAAAGCGTAAGTCGAAACGGCAGAAAGTTGTAAATGACGCCGAGAGTTTCGAAGTTAAAGAACATGACGAACACCTAGATGTGCTAATGCTACCAAACTCGAATGATTCTGGCGAATCTGATTGTGAATCTGATTCAGATGATGATGCTATTCATGAAGAGCTAGAAAATTCGCTTAAGAATGAATGTGCCGATTTACCGCAAAATTCATACCAGACGATTCGAGAAAATTATACTTCAAATCAATCGAAGTTGGAGCCAGATCATATTTTTGAATGGGTTGATGGTGAACAGAAGTATGATCCTCAGTATAAAAATGAAACTTTTATACCTGATAGCGTTGCAAAAAAAATTCGGTCATCCTCGTAAACTGAACTATTTGAATTTTTCTTTTCCAAGGAGCTAAAAGAATTCATATTAGACGCAACACGTCTGAATGATTGTCAAATTTCGTTGACTGAATTAGACAAATTTCTTGGAATAATTATTTTGTCTATTTTCAACGAAAGGAAATCTCAACGAGATTATTGGTCTCAGAATCATCTTCTAGGTTGTGAAGCTGTAGCTGGAGCTATGAGTCGCAACAAGTTTGAAGATATCAAGTCCAAGCTAAAGCTATCCAAACCTGAAGATGAAAATGCTGATGATAGAGCTTGGCGAGTGAGAGGTCCTTTGGAGATTTTTAAGAAAAATGCGAGGCAGTTTGGGTATTTTTCATCAGCTTTGTCAGTTGACGAAATGATGGTAAAGTTTCGGGGAAGAACTATTTTGAAGCAGTTTATAAGAAACAAGCCTGTCCGTTTCGGTATCAAAATGTGGGCTCTTTGTAGTTCCGAAGGATTTTTATTCGATTGTGACATTTATTGTGGCAAGAATTCAAAAAGTTTTTTTTTTGGCAATGAAGAAAAGCTAAATAAATGTGCTTTAGGTAGCTGCATTGTCGTTGGTCTTCTCCAAAACCTTCTTTCTTCAGTTGTACCCAGAAATGTAGTGAAATATCACGTATATTTTGACAACTTTTTTACAAGTCCAGATTTACTGGTTCATCTGAAGAAAGTTGGTTTGCGGGCAACAGGGACAGTCCGAGCTAATCGAATTCAAGTAAAAAATCCGATTACGGAAAAGGATCCAAGAGGGACATTTATTGCCAAGCATGACAAATGCAGTGGTGTCAATTATGTCACAGTAAAAGATTCGAAAGTAGTGTCTATACTGTCAACACTGATAGGTGTTACACCAATTAGTTCAGTCAAAAGATATTCTTCGGAGACAAAGAGCAAAGTTGATATAGCATTTCCTAATGCTTTTACAACCTACAACAAGTTTATGGGCGGAGTAGACTTGCACGACGCACATTGCAGCAATTTGATGCCATGCATAAGGTCGAAGAAATGGACTTGGGTTATACTTATGAGACTCGTTCAAGCATCAATTGCAAATGCAATTTTAAGAAACTTAGTTGTCCAAGAAAAAAAAATAGGTACTAAAGACATGGCTCTACAGATTGCAGAAGCATATCTAAAAAAATCTGAATCCATCAAAAACCACAAAGTTCAAAGAGTTGAACAAAAGAAAAACTGCTCTAATTTCTCCAAGTGCACCTGTAGAACGCAACGAAAGTGCGTGGAGTGTGATGCATATTTATGCGTTTCCTGCTTTCAGGATTTTCACACCTAAAATGTAAAAATGTAAAACATATTAAAACAAAAAAAAAACAAAAAAAAATAAAATAAAAAACGAAAAAAAAAAAAATAATAAAAAACGAAAAAAAAAAAGACTCTTTATTGTCCACCTCCTCGCGGTAAGAGTCGGGCAACGGCGAATTATTCGACGGCAAACGGACCAAAAAATTCTTATTCATAGTATAATACTTATTGAAATTCAAACAATTTGACTCTGCTATTTTGTATTTTCAAGAATTGCCATCAGATTTGCAATTAGCGACCCAAAAAACCCCCGAATAGAGAGTTTCAAGTAAATCCAATAATTTTTTACAAAACTCGTCCGCCATATTGGATCCGCCATTTTGAATTTTTAAAAACTGACATCATATTCGTAATCAGCGACCCCAAAAAGCCCTGAGTGGAGAGTTTCAAGTGAATCCAAAATTTTTTTAAAAATTCGTCCGCCATATTGGATCCGCCATTTTGAATTTTTAAAAACTGACATCATATTCGTAATCAGCGACCCCAAAAACCCCCGTATAAAGAGTTTTAGGCGATTTCAGTCACATGAAAAAGTTGGGGCACCCTGTTTCATATCTGAGCCATTTTTTTAGTTTTAGCCGCCATATTGGCGTCCGCCATTTTGAAAAAAAAATTTTTTTGCTTCAGGGTCTTATAGCTGGGGGTCCATGGACGCGATATTTTGAGCTTTTGAGAGCATCTACTTGCTTTTTTCCGGTGAAAATATGTCTAAAATGAAAATTTTTTCTCAAAAAATCGTGTTTTTTTGCAAAAAATTGTTTATAACTTTTTAACGATTTGTTATAAACAAATTTTAACTTCAGAATCTAAAAGAGGAGTAAATTTTACGTTACAAATGATAAGTGCTAATTTTTTTGTAGGCATTTTTTTTAAAAGGGAGGTCCTCAAAGTCAACAGAAATTTTTCGTCCGTCTGGGCGTTAATGGGTTAAGCTCATATTTGCTAAAAAATGTAAAACTGGGTCTTTCACAATTTGGTGTAATTAATCTTAATTTTTTTTTTATTTTACGGGAAAAGTCCTTTTCTAGTTTAAGAAGCAAAAAAAAAGTTCCATTGTTTGTTTATAAATTGTTTATAAGCAATTAAATTCTACAATGTTTTGGACATTTTAAACAGCGGGAAAGGATATTAAAATACATTAAGGACATGCCACGAAACTGAGAATTTCATCCTACGATGTGTTTTTTCTTTAAGAAATGTATAAGAGAATTGGCAGGTTTTTATTGACGTGGACACTTCTAAAAAAAAATAGTAATAATATATAATATAATAAAAATATAATAATTTGGCTGAATTATATAAGTTTGAAGAAAATGTCAATTTACGTGTATTTTACATAAAAAAATCTTTTCATGCTTTAAGGAAGTATGTAAAATTAATAGTAAGGGCTGTAACTGGCAATGATTTTTTTTCCTATATATCTAACAAAAATTCAGGTTGGGACTGAAAAAATAGTAGTTGAAAATAAAAATCACCCTAGAGTTTGTTTAAATTTTTTTATTTTAAGTATGTTTATTCAAGATTCTGCAATATTTGTTCTGAGCATAAAAAAGCATCATACTATACTTAGCAAACGGTGCAAAAATTATTATTTTGTTTACATTTCTATATTTTATGCAATCTATTATTATCAAGAAACCATTTTTTTATATCTAAAGCTAACAAGTTGTAAATACATGAAAAAGATACTATTTTTTAATTTTAATTTTCTCATTGCACATTTTTTTTACAAAAGTCAGTTATTTAGTAACTGTAATATTAAATTACAAAAGATTAAGAAATTTATAATGACATATGACATGAGAAAAATAACCTTTGTTAAACAATAAACCTTTTTTTATTACCTCCTCTTTTGAGCATGGGATCGATTCTTTCTCCTTGCAGATGGTTTCAATTTATGTGAAGACTCATCTTCACGATGATTTCTATAACTCATTTTTCATAAAGTGATACAGAAAAACTGAATTCTCAAATAATTACATTGTTAGAGACAAAAACTATCATTTTTTTCTACATATATTTGCATAACATATATATGTGACACTCCGCGAGAGAAGGAACCTATCGCTGAGAAAGCAAACTTTAAAGGACGGACGGACAAAGAGGAGGAAGAAAAATCGAGACGCTTAACATGCCTATGTTTGAAGCTTCGTAATAAGAAAACTAATTGCAGGAATCAAATTTTAATTTTTGAAACTCAAAAAGCAACTCAAAAACTACCAATTGCCATAAAAAAAACTAAAATAAATAAAATCCAATTTCATAGGGCGGTCGTTCAAAGAAAATCCAAAAAATGCGATACACTTAGTACGTCTAGGTTTGAAGCATTATAACAAAAAGTGTAATTAATAAAAAATTTTTTTGAAACATGGAAATGAAAGAACAACTCAAAAATGATCTTTTAGTGTAAAAAAAGTGAAAATTGATTTTTCCACGATAGGTCCCTTCTCTCGCGGAGCGTCACATATAAACAACAGTATGTGACGTACCAAATGCCTGGAACCCCTACCTTTGTAATTAAAAAAATTCTTTTTTACTCCACAAAGTTTACAAACCACATTATAATTAGAATAATATAAGAAAGTATAAAATTTAAATTCATAATAAAAATTTGCAAGAAATAATATAAAAAGGATATTATGTCATACTTTAATATCAAAGTTTCCCGCCACTATAACACCAGTGCCGTATACACAAGTGGTAGCTTACATTCTAATTTTTAAAACAATCAAAACATACATTACACAAATAGAGCTAAATACTCCTTTTATTGTAGTCATTTATTTAAAGTCTTCAGTACGTACAGCAACAACAAATTATAAATTATTCATTTTCTAAATTATTTGTTTACTAGTGCTAGTAATTTTAAGTCGTCTTAGGGGTCATTCACGGCTATGTACAAAATTTGTAGGTTAGAACGACCTAAACTGGAAATCACTCACTTTTCAATTTAACATTCTTTTATCCACTTTTATAATAATCAGGAATACTGTCGAAATTAGTATCTGTAAGACGATTAAAATTTTTCGTAAAATTCCTATAGCAATTACGTGTTCTTTATTTTTCAGCAAATAAAACAAATTTGTCAAACTTCAATAATTACTCCTAAATGACCTAGACAACGGTCAAAGAAGCAATAATGAAACACGAAATGGCAGACAGAATGGAGAGAATTGTCTTTAATATATAAATATGTTTTGAACAATAAGTAAATAAATACAAAAAATCTATCAGCAGTAAATAACATATCGATGACACTAGTTCAAAACTTTCATTATGATCACTAATATTTAAAACATGTGTCCTAATCAACTACTACAAAATAAAAAAGTTAAAAAAATTTTAAAAATTCAAAATATTCCTTTAATATTCCTTCACAATTATTCTCAGCAAATCAATCAAATACTGTACATAATCCAAAAACATTCAAAAACTTTCATTTTAGGACAAGGATAAAAGACATTAAAGGAATTATTTAAATACTTTTTTATAGCACCTACAAGAAAAGTATTATTTATCATGCATGAAAAGAAGAAGCAAAATAGGTGATGTCTGCATACGATTTTAAAATATAATTTGCTAGAAATGTTTGTTATGGTAAAAATCGTTGACATTAACGTTTTTTTTAAGAAAACGTTTCCGAGGATTCTTGCCCGAGGTTTTTAATTTTAAAGCCTACTATTTTGTCTCACGATTCGAATTTATCTTTTAAAAACGCAGAAAATGTCACTTCATGTCAAAACAGAAACAAAATATATTTTGACGGAAATTTCTTGTTTTGCGAGATGATTCAATTCATGACGATTAAATTGAACATTGCTTTGAAATTGTTTTTCTGATAAATTTGCACTGAGAAAAACGACTTAGCTACTATATAGACAGATAATTTTCAGGGGTGGTGGTAGCTAAAAATCAGCTGTGACAGCAAATAAAATTAGCTGTAGAAACTAATTATAAGTTGTAGTAGCCAACAAAATATAACAGCAACTAATGTTATATAAGGTAGGTTACTCATAGCTATAGCTGCTAATATTCTTTTCTCCGTGTCATAATTCGAAAAGAGTTTTTTATTTTTCATTATAAATTTTTTTTTAAGTTCTATTGATTTGATAAAGTATAGGTTACGTTTAATTTCAGAAAACATTTTCTTTGTTATCGATAGGTTTATAAGAATTATTAAATTGTAATAAGTATCATTCAGCTTTAACGTATATACTTCTCTTTCAAACTAACCTATTTTATGATGATGTTTGGGTCCACTTTTAATTTTATTTCACTATAAATTAATATCAAAAGCACTAAAACAAAATGCTATTTTCAAGAACAAAAATCACACATGGTCAAAATTATGTGGAAAGCTTTAGAAATCAGTCCCATTAATTTTCAAGGCCATAGCAGGAATTTTTATCCCTTAGAAACCACCCCTAAGAAAATTGAGGAAGTAAAATTTTCAAATACTTCACTACTTTCCACAAAAAAATCGCACATGGTCTAAATTGACTGGAAAGCTTCAGGAAACTGTCTCATAATTTTTCTAGGCCATAGCTAGAATTTTCATCCCTTAGAAACCACCCCTAAGAAAATTAAGGTAGTAAAATTTTCAAATACTTTACTACTTTCCACAAAACAAATCGCACATGGTCTAAATTAACTGGAATGCTTCAGGAAACTGTCGTATAATTTTTCCAGGCCATAGCAGGAATTTTCATCTCTTAGAAACCACGCCTAAGAAAATTGAGGTAGTAAAATTATCAAATACTTTACTACTTTCCACAAAAAAAATCGCACATGGTCCAAATTGACTGAAAAGCTTCAGAAAACTGTCCCATAATTTTTCCAGGCCGTAGCTGGAATTCTCATCCCTTAGAAGCCAACCCTAAAAAAATTGAGGTAGTAAAATTTTCAAATACTTTACTACTTTCCACAAAACAAATCGCACATGGTCTAAATTAACTGGAATGCTTCAGGAAACTGTCCTATAATTTTTCCAGGCCATAGCAGGAATTTTCATCCCTTAGAAACCACCCTTAAGAAAATTGAGGTAATAAAATTGCGAAATCAATGACTATTTTCCACACAAAAAAGCACACATGGTCCAAATTAACTGAAAAGCTTCAGAAAACTGTCTATAGTTTTTCCAGGCCATAGCAGAAATTTTCATCCCTTAGAAACCACCCTTAAGAAAATTGAGGTAGTAAAATTTTCAAATACTTTACTACTTTCCACAAAAAAAATCGCACATGGTCTAAATTGATTGGAAAGCTTCAGGAAACTGTCTTATAATTTTTCCAGGTTATAGCTAGAATTTTCATCCCTTAGAAACCACCCCTAAGAAAATTGAGGTAGTAAACTTTTTAAATACTTTTCTACTTTCCACAAAAAAAATCGCACATGGTCTAAATTGACTGGAAAGCTTCAGGAAACTGTCTCATAATTTTTCCAGGCCATAGCTAGAATTTTCATCCCTTAGAAACCACCCTTAAGAAAATGGAGGTAATAAAATTGCGAAATTAATGACTATTTTCCACAAAAAAAATCACACATGGTCCAAATTGGCTGGAAAGCTTCAGGAAACTGTCCCATGATTTTTGCAGGCCATAGCAGGAATTTTTATCCCTGAGAAACCACCCCTAAGAAAATTGAGGTACTAAATTTCGAAATCAATTACTATTTTTCACAAAAAAAATCACACATGGTCGAAATTGGCTCAAAAGCTTTAGGAAAATATTCCATAATTTTTCAAGGTAATATCAAAAACTTGTATCCCTCAGGATCCTTCCCGAATAGGGAATTTTATATAAATAGATGCAATGATAAATTGTTTTGGACTTGTTCTTCTCATAAATGTGATAATTCAGAAACGATTTTTATTGTCTTTAGAATTTTTTTAATTTTATTGGTAAATAATAATGGATGAATTTTGTGTATGTTGATTTTTGTTTATTTATAGGTTTATATAAATTTGTAAGACGTATATTTTAGCGTTTACGTATTTTTTTTTTGCACTTACCTATTTTTTGATGATATATCCCTTCACTTTTTATTTTAGTTCTGTGTAAATTAGTCTGCATCGCAATACAGATAAAGAAAGGCAAATTGTCATGGGTAAAATAGTTATGTTATATGGGCAATGTGATGAATTAAAAAATATAAGAAACTCAAAAACCTATTATATTTACTTTTGACAGAACTCTTTTTCCTAAATAATTGATAAATTATGTTTTTTATACTTACGTTTTTAAAAATGTTGTTATTGTTGTTGATTATGATTTTTCTTCTCTACTTTGGTTTTGAGACTTTATTTTCTTATTAAAATTTTTGTTTTTATTCTAATTGTGTTAGTTGATTTTATTTTTTAGTGTTTACTTATTTCTTTCTTATACTTAGGTTACTTTTTTCATTCATTGGATGTAACCATATAAATTCGATTATAATTTTCTTTACTTTCCTTTTTTTCAATAATTGGACTTTAGATTAATTTTCTTCGTTTCTATTTGTTTGATTGTCAATGTATTTATTTTTTAAATCTGCATCCTATTTGAATTTTCCACGTGTTCCATATTCCGTTCCGGTGTTCAACTATACTTCCTTTTTATGCGAGCAGGGGGCATGTACTGTAATGAAATCTAGTTTTCGTTGTATGTGTGTTTATGGATGTTTTGTTTAGTTTGACGAATTTTTTAATTTTAATTAGTTTTTTAACTAATCGCGAGTGATAGTGCGCGAAATGGACTTTGCCCCCTAAATGCATATTTGGACTTTTTTTGGGGAAAGGATTTGCCGAACCGCGGTTCTCCGTTTAGCCAGCATTTGTCGCGGAATTCTCAAGTGAGTTTTTTAGGTTATGTTTTGTTTTTACATGAGCCTTAAATATTAAGTACCTATGTACAAAAGGGCACTGCCCTTAAATTGTTGTTAAATAATTAAATGAAGTTGCTTTAACTGATTAGCCAGCAATTCAATCAAATCTTCCTTAGTGACCGCTCTCCCGGCTATACTCGGTGATGATGGCCTTGAACCGGCACAGCACTTTTTCTTAGATTTAAATCAACTTGGATGAAACGATGCGTTACATTTACCACATCGAATAATTTCTTTCTGGATGTCAACATTACACCCCCGACAAGTTTTATCGGAGTCAGGCACTAATAATAAAGTAGACATCCCACTAATTTTTAGGTTAGGAAGTAGGAAGTTAGAAATAATCCAGTGAAACAACACTCTGCACCAAAGTTTATATAAAAATAGTTGCAAAAAGTATCACTTTTGCTAATCGAATGAAAAAGCAGATTTGATTAAGTCACTTATTAACACAAATTAAGCTTTTATTAACGGAGACTAAGAACCACGTTGTGATACTTTGCACATGCGCAAAGTTTATATATTTATTATATCAGTTTATATTTAATCAGTTTTTATACAGTAGAAGATTATTTCAACAGTGGCTGGTTGACAATTATGTTAAAATGGAAAAAGATCGACTTCAGTATTGTGCAAATCATCAAACAGAATTGCGAAGTGAAAATTACAGGGGATTAATAGATCACATTAATGATACAGCATAAAGGAATGATACACCTCTAGGGAAATTGGTTGTGTCACCATCAACATTCATTGGTTTACCTCGTAATATGACGGAACTATATCAATTTTCAATTGCTATTGTCGCAAAACATGGTAAACCGGATTTGTTTATAACAATGACATGTACCCTCTCTTTTCCACACCCAACCGGAAAAACTAAAAAACTAGTTTTCTCTCTCAGTCGTTTTCTTACGCAATTGGAAATGCTAAAAATGTCATATGTATTACATTAGTCATATATGACATATCTGACATATGAGTAATGTGTGACATATGTGACATATGTGTCATATGTGGCATGTGTGGCATATACGTCATGTGTGACATATGTTACATGTGTGACATTTGTGTCATGTGTGCCATATGTGACATGTGTAACATATGTGTCATGCGTGACATGTGTAACATATGTGTCATGCGTGACATATGTGTCATATGTGACATATGTGACATGTGTGGCATATGCGTCATGTGTGACATATGTTACATGTGTGACATTTGTGTCATGTGTGCCATATGTGACATGTGTAACATATGTGTCATGCGTGACATATGTGTCATGTGTGACATATGTGACATATGTGTCATGTGTGACATATGTGATATATGTGACATATGTGTCATGTGTGACATGTGTGGCATATGCGTCATGTGTGACATATGCGTTATGTGTGACATATGTGTCATGTGTGACATATGTGTCATGTGTGACATATGTGACATATGTGTCATGTGTGGCATATGCGTCATGTGTGACATATGTGTTATGTGTGACATATGTGTCATGTGTGACATATGTGTCATGTGTGACATATGTGGCATGTGACATGTGACACATTTAATATATGTGAAAGTTGTCTTGTGTGTTTTGACTATCTCTCTCTTTCTCTTGCACATAACTGCACAGCTATTGGATGTGTACAACGGACGGACGGACGGACGGACGACAAAGTCTCACTATAAGGGTTTTGGTCCCGAACCACGAAACCCTAAAAAAGAGGATTACAACACATTCATTTATTGATTATATTGTCTAATTCAAAATTATTAACACCAGAAAGTGTTGACCGTCATATTTCAGCTGAAATACCAGATGAGATGGTTAATTCTAGATTACATGGAATTATTATGTCAAACAATATACACGGTCCTTGTAGAGATAGGTGTTTCGTTGATGGAAAATGCTCGAAAAATTTTCCTAAAATTCTGCAAGAAGATACTACTGTTGAAGAAAATTGTTATGTATTATATAAAAGACAAAATACAGGTAAAACGTATACAAGACCTAATGGATATATTGTCGATAATCGTTTTGTTGTGCCCTATTCTCCTAAACGTTCGCAAACATTGAATTGTCATATAAATGTTGAAGTTGTATCGAGTATTAAGTCCGTGAAATATTTGTATAATAGTATATTACCCCAAAAACCCCCGATTAAAATGTTTCAGCTGAATTCAGTTGAATGTATTAAATTTTGAAAAATGTATCCTCCATATTGGATTCGTCATTTTGAATTTTTAAATTCTGACATTGGATTCGTATTTAAAAACATAAAAATTAGAGGTTTTAAATTTGTTTAGTCACAAGATGTAAGATTCTTTAAAGTTTTAAAGAAACAAGTTTTCAAATTATGGCACTTATGTGTCTGTGGTGGCCACCATTTTGAAAATGTCGAAATAAGTCATTTGCCTTTTCACATGGAATGACCCATATATTTATTTGATGATAAAAAATTTATAATCAAAAATATTGTTACATTTGGCGCCTAAACAGGGAAATGAAATGTATTGTTCCTCAGATATAAGTTATTATTTTAATGGCTCAAATTGGTTTGTCAATAACCCTTCGAAATATCTATAGAGAAGCAATTAAAAATAGCAACTGATCAAGTTGAGAATTGTTTCATGGAGAAGACAAACTATTTGTCCACACTTGAAATGCTTCCAATAATAAAATAAACATATTAATTAAGAGGAACGTAAGGACAAATATGGGGTGTAAAATACTAACCCTCAAAAGTTCATCGGTTAACTCCGGCCACAGAATTGTCAGAAAATAATTTATGGATATCATTTAAAAAATAAATTCAATAATTTCGGAAATTACAAATATATCATTTTTATATGACGCTCCATTTGACAGTCATTTTTTAAATTGTCCGAACACTTTATGGTTAAATTTACAGAATAGTAGTTTTCTATAAAGAGGAAATGAAATAATTGAGTCACTATACTAAAAAAATTAGTTGAATTAAATTATACGCCATTTCTAATTTGTTTGAATGATTAAAAAAAGGTATTATACTTAAAATAAACAGTGGCCGTGGCTACCCGATGGCCGGTGCTACCCGACTTTCCCCTACAGTTAAAAAAATCTCACCAAACAGATAATTTGGTTGATAACTTGAATTTTTAGTTGATAATTTAAGTGCCGATATTATAAATTTACTTAAACTTAATCAAGTGCAAAATGATCAGTTGAGTGTTTTGAGAGAGCAATCAAATAGGGGTTCCGAAACTAATAGTGATAAAATTATAAAAACATTAAGAAAGGGATTTCGACTTCTGTGTAATGACGTTAAACTACCCACGTTTAGTGATTCTCTGGATCCGCAAGCATTTTTCAATATGTTAGAAAAGTGTTTTCAATTAAAGCAAATGACACATGATACTTGTATATTTTATTTGGACGAGGTTTTTATTGGAAAATCAAAACTATGGTTTGATTCGCATAAGTTTGGGTATTATGACGCGTTTAAGAGAGAATTTCTGAAAGAATTTGATTCAATGCCAGTACAAGCTATAATAGAAGCAAAATGGCTATCTAAAATTTTTAATCCGGCCACCGATCAATTGAATTCGTATTTTCTCAGTCAGGTTAGGGATGCGCCTTGTTTTTCTCTTAAGTTGGATGGTTATATGAATAACATTATACGGTGATTCAGCAACTACCCGTACGTGCAAGAGAAATCTTGTCAACAATCGATTTTAAAGAATTTAATAAGATTTCTCAAGTTTTATCTGAATTGGATCTAACTTTTTCCGATCAAAATGATTATTTTAAAAGGTCCCAGCGGGATTCCGATCCAGGAAATAAGATGGGTGATGATAATTTATCAGCTAATCGGGGGAGAGCTCAGAGTAGTGGGTCGAAGGGAGGAGAGTTGGCACAGGTACAGGGTACACGGATGATACGTTGCTCGCCATATGAGTCACGTTCACAGCAATTTGATGATAAGAATCATAACAGAGAGCGTGAATTTTGATGACCGGAATCTGGAATATCTGGAATGGTTACCCGTAGGGGGTTTGTTAATTCTTAATCAAAAATGTGATTTATCCAGCTCTGATGTTATTGGTCAAGTTTGTAGAAAATCGAATCAGTTTGGTTCTGGTCAATTTTTGGAAAACTTGGAAAATGATTTGAGGTTTCGAACGCGTTTGGCGGATTCATGCGTCGCCTTTGGTGGGAAGCTTGCTGAGAATTTTAGACACAGACGAGAGGAAGACAATTTCAGGTATATTCAAAGCTTAATTGAAACAGATTTTATTGACTCTAATAATGAAAAATCGGGGGAGGAAAATGCATTAAATGAAGTTGAATTTATAAATGACCGAAAGAATTTATCTGTGAGGCAGCATGATTCGGATTTGTTGATTTCGAATCAAGTATTTAAATTATCTGACTCCGATGTTCCTGATAAATTTTGTAATCCATCAAATCATTCTGAATCTGACGAATTTTTAAAAAACCCAGAAAATTATTGGAAGTCGGAAGTTTCGATTCGTGTGGAAGAAAGTTTTGATTCGTCGAGTTTTAACGGTTATTCGGATAATGGGTCTGGTTTAATTGAGGAAGTTAAAGGGGAGAATTTTGAGCCGAGGAGAGGCGAAATTTTGAACAATGTTATTGATTTAAACATAATTGAACTTATATTTATGGAGAGTTACTACAAACAAATTTTAAAGAAATAAAAAATTAATTTTTCGAGAAAAACAATTTTTTTATTGCTCAAAATATTTAGTTTCAATATTTCAATATCAGACTAATATGTCACAATCATAACCATTATGCACTTTTTTTTATTACAAACTTGCAATTGTTATTTTCGTTTTATTCATTCATTTATTGTTCAATATACTTGTCTGAAAGATCATTATCAGTTCATGAGAAATCATCTTACTCTCAAGTTTTTTCAGCAACATCAGGTGTTACTCAAGGATCAAATCTTGGCCCCTTACTAGCAAGATATTGCGCGCACACATGCGCGCGTGAAGTTTGTACTGATGATTAATGATAGATTAAAGAGGAACCGGACAAACAATCGGAACAAAAGTCAGTCCAAATGAATAATTTTGATTTTTGATATAGAAGACACATAAGTTAATTTATTTTTTTTCAGGGGAATTTGTTGAAAGTTTAAAGAAATAGACGTTGGGAACGATTACTCAATTTGAGTTTTAAAATAACCGAAATTGAAGAATCGTTTACAACGTCAATTTTTTTTAATTTTTATCAAATTGCAATTTTTAACGGCTCATTTTGTAAAAACTACAAGTGTCAACACTTCCCCTGAAAAAAATTACATTAACTTATGTGACTTCTATATCAAAAATAAAAATTAATCATTTCGACTAACTTTTGTTCCGATTGTTTGTCCGATTCCTTCTTAATGTGGTAAAATGAAGTTTGAAATTTTTGTCAAAGACAATAGAAAAGTTTGATAATAAGAACGAAAGAAATACTGTGCAGTTTTGTAAAAAGAGAAAATTTTATAGGTGCCCAAACAGCACGTAATATTACATAAACAATTACTTAAAAACATTGTATGTAAATGTTCTCTCATTATTGCATGATTATATACTACACTTTCAGGTTTAACATTACAATATACAGAAGTTGCAAAAGCAATTGCATAAACACCACAATCCACATAATTGGGTTGTTTGTGAACAGTGGGAAAAACTACATTAGGTCTAAACGGATATAATCTAGCTAGATATTGACATTGATCATTATTTAAAAATTGATTATTCATGCTCTCATAAACAAAGAGAGTATTTAAATCATAGTAAGTACAAATCCAGTGACCTTTCTTTTTTTGAACCACTGAATAGGATTTGAATATGTTTCTTATCTTTTCGAATGGGAATAAGAATGTTTTGATCTTTTTCATCTAATATAAAGTATATTTTTTTATTTGTAGAATCCATTGTATTTTTTTTACCCAAACATAGGGGAGACCGGGGCTACTTGGCGCACTTTTCACTCTTTGTTGATTGGTTCTGCCAATTTTATGTACATGAAAACTATATTGCACAGAAACTTTGCTTAACATCTCAGCTTTGATTTCAAAAAATAAAAGTTCCAAAAAAAGTTGTACTTTTTTTTTTAGAACAGACTTTTTGGAGAAAACCAAAGTGCGCCAAACAGCCCCGGCCCGGAGCTGCCTCGCGCACTACCCGGGGTTACTTGGCGCATGAATTAAAATGTGTGATTAATAATCAAGCAATATGTTTCTTTGTTAAAATAAGTCTTCTAATGAAATATTATCTTGAAAAATGTGAATTAATTCAAAATGGAAGGTTCATCTTGTTCAAAAAGTGAAGTTAACGAACCTAAAAACTACAAATATCTGGAAACGTAAAATTATGAGATTATTATAATAATAATAATATATATTAAACACTTTTTTATCTTAAAGAGTTATTCTTGGTACTGATAATAAAATAAAAGTGTTACCACATTAAATTTAATAAATTTTTATTAGTCACTAGATGTAGCTTATAAACTTCTAGCGTTCCGAGCGCGCCAACCAGCCCCGACCCTACTGCGCCAAGTTGCCCCGGAGAGACTATTTATACATTTTCTTCGTTTTTATGAAAACTGTAAATATAAATCAAAAATTTTTAATTGTTTCTTAAAAGCAACTGTTCAAAACACAAAACCTTAATTTTGATTTTTTTCTGATTGCATTTTGTAAAAAGATATAACAAAAAAATTAAGGCGTTAAAATTTACTTTTCAGTACCAAAATTGGTTTTTTAAATTTATAATCCAGAATAATCAATCGATAATAATGAAATTATGTGTGAAGTTACAGTTTATCAAGTACATTAATTTGACCGAAGAGAAAAATTAATTCGACTTTTCACTTTTGAATAAACTCAAGTGCGTCAACCAGCCCTTGCGCCAAACAGCCCCGGTCTCCCCTATTATATTATAAATTATGAAACTTTTGAAACATTTTATGCACTTCATAAGATTTCAGAATTTTGAATCATATGCAACAAGTATAGTATAAATTTCTCTTCTCCAGTGGGACCTGAAAAAAAAGAAAGTTATTTACATAAAAATTGATTTTATCTTTATGCTATTTAAAAAACCCTGCTTGGTAAAGTAAATACGTTTTTTATAAACGTGCTTTATTGTAATTTCAGTAATTTCAGGATACAAACATTTCATATATATAAAATAAAGGGACCCAAGATGAACACCCTCTCGATTTATTGCTCTAGAATCAAAACCGAATAAAATATTATATGTGACCTGGTAAGTTAAAAGGGACCTTACGCCCAAAATCAAGTTTTCGAGAAAAACGTTCCTAAAGTTAACCATTCGATATTGATACACCTACACGTTGATATGGCTTGAAAATTGTTACTCGGGGGTTTTTGGGGTCGCTGATTATGAATCTAGCATCAGATTTTCAAAATTCAAAATGTCGGATCCAATATAGTGGACAAAATTAAAAAAAATGATTGAATTTGCCTGAAATTCATTACTCGGGAGTTTTTAGGGTTGCTGATTACGAATCTGGCATCAGATTTTTAAAATTCAAACTGTTGGATCCAATATGGCTGCCAAAAATTTAAAAATTGTTTGAATTTGCCTGAAATTCATTACTTGGGGGTTTTTGGGGTTGCTGATTACGAATCTCGCATCAGATTTTTAAAATTTAAAATGGAGGATCCAATATAGCGGACAAACTTTAAATATTGTTCGGTTTTGTTTGAAACTTGTTACTTAGGGTTTTGAGGAACTCTGACTACGAATGTAACATCCCAAAGAGAAATCGTCGGTCAACTTGACGTCGCTTTTTCCTATTATAATCAATGATAAACATTTTTAAAAAATTTGACAATAAGAATATAAATTTGTATTTTGTTTTATTAAAAATGAGTTTTTTTATTAAATTCAAAACCTGTTATGCTATATTTCAATTCTGCGCTCTCTACACTGAGAAAATGAGACATGACTGAGTACTGTCCGGACAGAAGTGGTTCCTGTCCAAATAAAAAACTTTAATTAGACAGCACTCATTGCTTTCTGGACATGAACCATTCCTGTCTGGAAAGGACTCAGTAATGTCTTGGACATTAATGAAATAGACAGTAGTGAACCCTCTCTAGACAGGAATGATTAACGTCCAGACCTGAATGATAACTCTCCGCTGGTGAATTTAAAAGAAGGTTGTTTTTCTGAATACTTCAAATGGGTCAATCCACTGACTTTTCGTCTAAGGGCTGTTGCGACCATATTTTTAATAATTCTAATTTTAAAATATGTGACACTCCAACAGTTTCTGAATTCAATAAGCATATTAAAATGGTATAAATTTTCTATCTTTTCGTGTTATTATTAATCAAAAAATGAAAGTTCAGAACTTCATTTGTAACCTTAAATCTGATGCTTCTTTTAAAAATGTTATAATTCTTAGAGTAATTAATATAATATTTATCAGAACTTATTAGAAATATAAATGATTGAATTCTAAACACAGAAAATATGGGTTTATTATAAAATTTTATTATTTTACAGTGATACTCTGATTTGAAATATTTGTACTTGTATAAATTTTCACTATTTTTCGAAGCTTATTACTTTTTTTGAACCTCCTACAAATTTAAAGTTTTGAATATAATTAGTGATGCATGTCGAGCAAACGATGTGATCGACTTCACATCTGATTGTCTGCTGTTTGCTCGATTGTGATTGAATTGAACAAATTACTTTTTATTTACCTTTTAATAATTAGCATAACTTATGAGAATATCGTTATGTAAGAATCCTTTCAGTTTGTTGATATATACTGACATACCGAAATTTTAAAAAAGTAACCTCTTTTATGATTAATTGCAAACTTAAAAATTTTACAAATTAAGCAAAATAACCTCGTAAAATTTGAATATAGAATTTATTTTGTACAAACTTAAATATGTGTTAAGTTTGAATCTTTTAAAAGCTTACAGAAGAAAGATACGATGTGTTGAAAAATGTCATTTTTCATGAATTTAAAATTTAATTTTATAATAAACAAAATTTTTTTTTAAGTTATTGTTCTGAATAAGAAAAGTTAATGTTCTTTAACTTAAGTTAATTAAATATTAATTTTAAACCTCGTAAGTATCCAAATTTTTTATTAAATAATTTTATAAAAAATATACTTCTAAATATCACAAAAATTGACAGTCTTTGTAGATCAATCTTAAATCCATTTTTCTTATTATAATTATGCTTTATATAAAAAATAAATTACCACACACAAATCTTTAAAATACCTATATATTGACATTCTTTTTCAGCGAAATTTTATTTAAACTTATATTTAGTAATTTAAAAAGGTTTGAAATATGAACTGAAAACGCTGCACTTTCACGTCTTTAACTAACATTTTGTAAATGCCCGAACAGCACCGGATGTTTGGGTGAAAAAGACAAAATTAACAAAATCTTTATTAGAAATAAATTCTATGAAGTTTAATAATGACTTATAAAACAAATTTATTTTTGAAACACTTATGGCAGCAACATCCCTTAGACGAAAGTCAATGAAATTACCTACGTAACAGATAAAAAATGTTGACAAAAAGAAATGATTCTTACTTAAAGATACTTTAAAAAATTATGCTATTTATTAAAAGATAAATAAAAAGTAATTTGTTCAATTCAATCATAATCGAGCAAACAGCAGACGATCAGATGTGAAGTCGATCAGATCGTTTGCTCGATATGCATCACTAAATATAAATTAATATTAAAATAATTTGCTTGCCTATAAAGTTTGACAAACGTGTTTTAATGACTCTAAAAATTATAACATCTTTAAAAAAAAGCATCAGATTTAAGGTTACAAATGAAGTTGTGAACCTTCATTTTTTGATTAATAATTACACGAAAAGAAAAAAAATTTATACCATTTTAATATGCCTACTGAATTCAGAAAATGTTGGAGTGTCACATATTTTAAAATTAGAATTATTAAAAATATGGTCGCAACAGCCCTTAGACAAAAAGTCAGTGGATTGACCCATTTGAAGTATTCAGAAAAACAACCTTCTTTTAAATTCACCAGCGGAGAGTTATCATTCAGGTCTGGACGTTAATCATTCCTGTCTAGAGAGGGTTCACTACTGTCTATTTCATTAATGTCCAAGACATTACTGAGTCCTTTCCAGACAGGAATGGTTCATGTCCAGAAAGCAATGAGTGCTGTCTAATTAAAATTTTTTATTTGGACAGGAACCACTCCTGTCCGGACAGTACTCAGTCATGTCTCATTTTCTCAGTGTAAAATTCCTCACTTACTATTTTTAAGGTAATGCATTTGATTTTTAAATTTTGTTTAATACATTGGTTTCGCCATTTTGAATTTTAAACATTTAATTCCAGACTTGTAATCAGCGACCTCAAGAACCCCCATATACTAAGTTTCCTGAAAAAATCAACAACTTTTTAATATTAATAGACGCCATAATGCATCCGCCATTTTGAATTTTGAAAATCTGATATCAGTTTTGTAATCAACGACCCCGAAAACTAGAGATGTGGGGTTTATTGCTTTAAAAAGAGCAGATCTTTTTTATAAGAATCACCGAAAAAGTGAAAATTGATTTTTTTGACCTCAGGTCCCCTTTAACTTACCAGGTCACATATATTAAAAATTAATTTATTTAATTTGTTTATTTATTAAGAAATAGCATTCCTAAATACTTCAATTTAATAGATTCACAGTAAAAAGTAATAAGATATCGAAAACTATCGATATATCAAATTCTTTAACGATAACATCACATTTTATGGTAGAAAATAAAATTTTTTAATTAATTGGCTCAAAAAATTATTGAAAAAAGTGTAAAATTGAAAATATGCAAATAAATACATTGAGATTTGAGGCCTGTCCATCTTAGGGTACATGACACCATTTTTTAATCCCCAGTAAAAATATATATACGAACACTGAATTAGTAAAATCATTTTAGGATATTATTATACGATAAATAAAGAATATTATAACGTTAATTATTCATTCTAAATCATAAATTTAAATAAATTTACCAAATTAAAAAAACTTTTTTTTCTTCGTCTATACAAACAACAAAAATGACAGAAAGCATAAGGAGCTGTCATCTTCAAATTATATACAAAATGTCCATCTTGGGGCCCTGACCACCTTGGGGCCCTCTCTCCTACATAAAAATAAATGTCAACTACACCTCTATGACACCCTACATTAATATAATCAAAAATAATTTTAAAAAATCTTAAATAACCTTAAACCCCTTGAAATATCCCATTGACTTTACATGGGAAAAACGCACTTTTCGGAAATTCGCTACCAAATCCTCAGAAATTACTCAAAATAGCAATACAGTGAATCACATCTTGAAAAGTTCTCAAACAACAATATTCCATAATTTTTTTAATAATTTATTAATATTAACTATTTATTATAGGGTTATAAACAACCCCCGTAAATGCAAAAAAATGACAAATTTGTTTAAATTACAAATTAATAGTTTCTTAAGAATTGTTTAACAAAATTGTTACATATTGTCAATTTACGAATGTTTATAGATATTTTTAAGTATTTTTTATTTGTTTAAACAATTTATTATTGTTAATTTACAGCTTTTATTCAAATAAATCTAGCGAGTTGTAGTTTTTTTTTTACTTTACTATTTTTTACATTTACATTTAAAAATAGTATTTAGTAAAGTTAACCACAACAACAATTTGCAATTGTTTAAACAAATTAATGTTAATAATAATTAACTTTTTGACAAATGCACCTAGAAAGACACAACTTTTTCCTAATTTTACAAATTAATGGGCTCTGGTTAGAAAAAGAAAAATTATTGACTGTAAATTATTATTGTAGTTTTTTCGGACTTATATATTTTTAATATTTAAAATGAAAAAAGGATTCAGTAAATTTAACCACAACAAGAATTTGCAATCGTTTAAACAAATTATTGTTAGGGAGGAGGGCCCCAAGTTGGACACCCTTTCGTCTTATTGCTGTAGAATCCAAACCAAATAAAATATATTAAAATATTTTATACCGGATGAAAGTAGAATTTATAAGGTAACTTATGGGCACAGAGATAAAATTTTATTTTGAACATAAACATTTTTTAAAGCGTTTTTTCTAATTGTTAAAATTTTCGGTCTTAAAAAAAGTGGCCCCAAGATGGACACCTTCTTAAAAGTCTCTGAAAATTGTAGTAAATAAAAAATTGACATCCTGTAACAATTCTTAAACTAATTTTTAATCATTTTACGGAATTTATCAGGAAATAACATTTCCTAAAACTTCAATCTAATAGCTTATCAGTAAAAAGTAATAAAATATCGAAAAATATAGATATATCAAATTCTCTAACGATAACATCACATTTTATGGTGGAAAATAAAAAATTTTAATTAATTGTCTCAAAAAATTATTAAAAAAAGTGTAAAAACAAAAGTATGCAAATAAATACATTGAGATTTGAGGCCTGTCCATCTTAGGGTACATGACACCATTTTTTAATCCCCAGTAAAAATTTATATACGAACACTGAATTAGTAAAATTATTTTAGGATATTATTATACGATAAATAAAGAATATTATAACGTTAAGTACTTATTCTAAATCATAAATTTAAGTAACTTTACCAACTTGAGAAAACTGTTACAAAACTTTTTTAGACCCAAAATTACGTGGCATGTATAGAAGAAAAACCAACTGGTTTTTTTTCTTCAAAAGTGCATCAAAATCTTCGTCTAGACGAACAACAAAAATGACAAAAGGCATAAGGCGCTGCCACGATAAACAAAAATTTTATACGAAATGTCCATCTTGGGGCCCTGTCCATCTTGGGGCCCACTCCCCTATTAATAATTAATTTTTTACAAATAAACATAAAAAAATACAATTTTTTCCTAATTTTACAAATAAATAGGCTTTAGTTAGAGTAAGAAAAATTATTTATTAGAAGTTAATATTTTTACATTGTTTAAACAATTTATTATTGTTAATTTATAACTATCATTGAAATAAACCTAGCGAATTTTAGTTTTTTCTGTCTTAATTATTTTTGTTATTAAAAATGAAAAATGGGGTTTAGTAATATTAACCACAACAATTTGCAATTGTTTAAACAAATTATTTTTAATAATAATTAATTCTTTACAAATGCACCCAGGAAGACAGAAGTTTTTTTTAATTTTACAAATAAATGGGCTCTGGTTAAAGTAGGAAGAATTATTGACTATAATTTATTATTTTTACTTTGTTTAAACAAAGTATTGTTCATTTATAACTTTTATCCTAAAACTCCTAGCGATTTGTACACGGAGAGAAGGATCTTGCTTTTATAGCATGCCAGTAGTTCATGATTTTCTTGTAGAGTTACTTCGCTTGCTACTGACGTATGAAATCATACGTCAGCAGCATGAGCGCCATCTGTACTACTAATGTAAGGTACACACGCTTGTGCTGTTTAAGTCGCATACACAAGCAGTAGGGGCGCCTTGCGGTTACTTCATGAAGTATCACCTTACTACTAATGCATGAGACCCATGAAATTCTGGTATGGGAGCCTTGCATTAGACATTTTCTTTGGGAGACGCATGACTATGTTCTGATTCCGATTAGTTCGCACTTTCATTTGGTCGAATTCCATTATCCAGAACATTCTTGTAGCCGAATTCTCATTTCATAGAAATAATATTTGACGGAAGTCAATTGAAACTGATATTTCATGTACTATATATTTGATCAAATTTCCATTTAACAGAATGCCCAGGTGATGGAATTTCTATTTTATAGAATCGACATTTAAGCGAAGTTTCATTTGCTCGAATTTTAATTTACACAAAATAATTTTTAATAGAATCCTTATTAAAACGAAATGTTATTCAATATAATTCCTATTTCATCGAATATTTATATAATAGAATGTATAGTTAAGTGAACTTTCATTTAATAGAATTCATTTTTAGTCGAATTTTCTTTTAACAGAATTCTCAAGTGAACGAATTTCTATTTTATAGAATCGACACTTAAACGCAGTTTCTTTTGCCCGAATTTCAATTTACACGAAGTAATACTTAATAGAATCCTTAATAAAACGAAATATTATTTGATATAATTCCTTTTTAATTGAATATTTATATAGTATAATGTACAGATAAGTGAACTTTTATTTAATAGAATTTATATTTATCGAATTTTCATTTAACAGATTTTCAGGTGATGAAATTTCTACTTTATAGAATGCCTGTTTAAAAGAACTTTTAAGTGAGTGAATGCATTTTTAATAGAAATTCGACATGTTCGAATCTGTATTAAAACGAAATATTATTTAATATAATTCTCATTTCATTGAATATTAATATAATAGAATTTACAGATAAGTGAACTTTTATTTAATAGAATTAATATTTGGTCGAATTTTTATTTAGCAGAATGCCCAGATTATCGAATTTCTATTTACACGAAGTAATACTTGATTGAATTTTTAAAACTCCGAATTCTCATTTGTCCGAAATCGCGAATGTCTGAATAAGTATTCGTTAGAAAGATATTGGCGCGAATTTGAAAATTGGCCAATCAGAAATTATCAACAAAATTGTGATTGGTTAATTTTCAAATTCGCGCTAAAATCTTTCTAACGAATGCTTATTCAGACATTCGCGATTTCGGACAAATGAGAATTCGGCGTTTTAAGAATTCTATTAAGTATTACTTCGTGTAAATCGAAATTCGAGTAAATAAAACTTCGTTTAAGTGTCGATTCTATAAAATAGAAATTCGTTCACTTGAGAATTCTATTAAAAGTGCATTCACTCACTTAAAAGTTCTTTTAAACAGGCATTCTATAAAGTAGAAATTTCATCACCTGAAAATCTGTTAAATGAAAATTCGATAAATATAAATTCTACTAAATAAAAGTTCACTTATCTGTACATTATACTATATAAATATTCAATGAAAAAGGAATTATATCAAATAATATTTCGTTTTATTAAGGATTCTATTAAGTATTACTTCGTGTAAATTGAAATTCGGGCAAAAGAAACTGCGTTTAAGTGTCGATTCTATAAAATAGAAATTCGTTCACTTGAGAATTCTGTTAAAAGAAAATTCGACTAAAAATGAATTCTATTAAATAAAAGTTCACTTAACTATACATTCTATTATATAAATATTCGATGAATGGTGATGGTTAATATTACTAAACCCTATTTTTCATTTTTAATAACAAAAATAATTAAGACAGAAAAAACTAAAATTCGCTAGGTTTATTTCAATGATAGTTATAAATTAACAATAATAAATTGTTTAAACAATGTAAAAATATTAACTTCTAATAAATAATTTTTCTTACTCTAACTAGAGCCTATTTATTTGTAAAATTAGGAAAAAATTGTATTTTTTTATGTTTATTTGTAAAAAATTAATTATTAATAACAATAATTTGTTTAAACGATTGCAAATTGTTGTTGTGCTTAATTTTACTGAATCCTTTTTTCATTTTAAATATAAAAAATATATAAGTCCGAAAAAACTACAACTTGCTAGGTTTATTTGAATAATAGCTGTATATTAATAATAATAAATTGTTTAAACAAATTAAAAATAATAATTTGTAGTCAATATTTTTTTTTTCTAACCAGAGCACATTAATTTGTAAAATTAGGAAAAAGCTGTGTCTTTCTAGGTGCATTTGTCAAAAAGTTAATTATTATTAACAATAATTTGTTTAAACAATTGCAAATTGTTGTGGATTGTTTTACTGTACATTTTTGGACCACCCTAATACTGCCGTCCTGATGAAGAAAGTCGGTACTTGCATTCAGGGTGATTTCGAGATATTTAAAGAAACGCGTTTCTTACGAGCAGCACTAATATTTATCACTTATTTAAATAATTACAATTGATATTAACTAATTTTGGTATGCTCTATTTAATGGCGCAAAAAGATTTTAGAAATATTCATTTTTTATAAACAAAATGTCGATTACTGCCCAAATTTAATTTTGAAATCCTAGAAATACTGCCGGAGAGTACGTACTTGCTCTTACGGCTAAGTGACGTCACTACTTTAGGGTCGGTACTTGCAGTCTACTACGTATATTTTGACTTGTTATATTATGAAGTGAAACTGTTATATTTTTAAGATTCTTTATTATTACTAAAGAAATATATAATTGTTATAAATATTGGTTAAAGTTCCAAATAAATTGATTTCTATTATTGTTTAATTACTGAATTATTATTAGTTCGTAAAAACAAAAATTCAGATGCTATTAAGAAAGCAAAATTCAATTAATACTTAAATATAATATTTAATTATACATGAATGTTTTATTATTAATCTAATGATTAATAATAACTAATATTTTAGTACGATTCCGTTTACTAACTACATTAGTCAAATTTTAACTAATTTTTAGTTATTTTTTTACGAATAATTCTTAATTTTTAAACTAATTTAGATTCAGAGAGTAGACTTGTAAAAAAGATATCTTTAAAAAACGATAAAAATTTAGCAACTTCTTCTTATTTTTAAAAATTTTTTTATTAAAAAGTTATTGGAGGATGTCTGATTAACTATGGCGGCGGAAAAATATCGAATATCAAATGCACTCAACTGATTATGAAAATGAAATTAATTTTATAAATAATATATCTTAAAATTAATTAACCTTTCATTTTATTTTAAATTCTAAATCATTAATATTTTATCCTAAGAATTTATAATTAAAAGTATTTCATAATTCTTAAAAAGATTATTTATACACACAATACAAACAAATAACATAAATAGATTACATATAAATTTAATTTTTTTATTTTATTCTGAATAACTTTTTTATATAATTATAGCTTGTATATTCATTATTACAGATAATAATTATGTATTTTATATAAATTATAGATATGCTTAACATTTATAACCTAATATTTATAATATATATTGTAATATAATCCATGATGTAAGATTAAACAATGAATAAAACTTTACTTTAATTTATTTAATTATTAAGAAATAGTTAATTAGATTAATTAAAATTAATATTTTTATTTAAATGATTAATTATTTGAGATGAAACATGAATAATTAAATAAATATTTAACAATAATAACAATTAATAATAAGATTACTTAAGTTAGGTATAGATATATAAGCTAAATTATGTATAATTAGGGTATAATACAGTTGTCTAGAGTAACAATGTAATTAAGTTTGAAGTTGGGAGTCTTGTAAAGAGTGAATTAATTTGTGTATAGTAGTCGAACTAAATAAAAAAGTTTTTATTATTTTTATTAGATAAAAATGTGCTTTTTCCGTTTACAACAGTCTTTGAGAATCAAAACTATATCGCTACCTTAGCCAGTACAAAGTACTATAGTAAAATAAGAAGGCCGCTTTAGGTCATCTTATTTTACTATAGTGCTACTGTACTGACTACGGTTGTATGCAGTAAATGTGAAATAGAACTTTTTGACTTCCTTTTAACGTAGACTATAGTAATCACTAACATTTGTTTTGTATTCATTTCAAATAAATTCGTAATAAGTACATTTAACTTGTGGAATGATAACAAAAAAAGCTTTTTAATCATTACAAAAAGTGGTCACATATCCGAGCAGTAGTATTCAACTATTGTAATCATTACAATTAAACTTTTTTCCGTGTAAAAATAAATAAGTCAATATATAGCTTTTATTTTTTATTGTCAGATATTTTAAATAAATGTATAAAGAAAAGAATGAAAGCTAAAAGGAAAGTAAAAATAGACCAAAAAATTTCGATATTTCAAATATTATTAGTGTTTTATATATACAAGATTTTACATCATACATCATTAGAATTTTTAAAAAGTATGATATTACAATAGTGTTTGGAACTTTTAATAAATTAAATTGATTTTTATTTATTTTACCAAAAGATAAAGCTGTCAAGTTTGACAGAAGTAATGTTGTCTATGAGATATCTTGCAAGGACTGCGATTCTAAATATATATTGGTCATACTAAGCAATATCTAAAGAAAATAATATTTTAACACAGAACACAACAAGAAAAACAAAGAAAGATGTATCCGCTATTTCTAAACATCAAAACGCGCCAATAAAAAGTAAGGATAATAATGATTAAAATACTTTATAATTTATATATATTTTTCAATTGTCTCTTCCATATATTACATATTATATAAATAATGTTATTTCTTCCTTATGTTACAATTTCTTTTATTAATACATCTAAGACATAAACTCTTTTTGACAAAAAGTTTGTTCTGTTTATTAAAGTTATAATATTTTCTTCTTATTGCTTCCAAAATAAGTGGTTAATATTTAACAACTACAACTCTTTTCATGCATTTTTAAAAAAGTTAATAAATAACAACAGTAGTATGTTTAAACAATTGTTAACGTCTTAATGTGATAATAAATATAGGGGAGGCCGAGGAGGAAAGTAACAAAAATCAGTTTTTTGATGATAGCATTAAAACTATTTGTCGGATAAGTTCTGTAAACATATTAATCGAAAGCTTGGACTTTCACCTATTAAATAAAATTGAAATTAAACATTAATAATAATTTAATAGTTCACTGCAAGACTTTTTAATCAGCTCTTTATTTGTTACTTTCCTCCTCACCCCTGAGGTGGAAAGTAACAGCACGAAGGAGGAAAGTAACAGTTTAAAATTAAAGCCAGCATTTCAAATATAAAACTGCTATTAATTTAGATTATTTTTATTATGAACATATAAAAAGACAAAGTGATATTAACTACATTTTGTACATAATTGGCAGATATTTTTGCACTTTTTTGAAATCAAGTGTTTTTGATCTATTTAGTTTTCGTTGAATAGCAATAACATTAAAAAAGCACCGTTTCGTAAAAATTCAAATCAAAAGTACAATATTTAGTCTTTAAAATATAAAATAAACATATAAAATCACATAGTTATAAAAAAGGAGGAGGTTTATAAAAATAAAGCATTAGATGAGGAGGAAAGTAACAACGTGTTACTTTCCACCTCATCCCTCTTTTCCTTTGATTTCAAAAAACAAGTTTAAATTACACAAAAGTATTTCGCATTTTTTAATTATGCACTAGCACGACTTAAAGATAAATAAAAAAGCTTCAAAAAAACGAAAAGCATATTTAAAATATCTATAAAATAAAAAAAATATGATATTTTGAAAATTTAGGAAAAAACTTACTTTTGACGTAATTTTTGCACAAAATGTCAGTATCAGATATATAGCTTCCTGTAGACCCCTAACATAATTTGGGGGAGTTAGAGGGGGCAAAACTGACTAAAAATTATTTTTTAGAAGGACTATGTCTGTCCGCTCATTGGTTAAGAAGTTCTAAGCGTTGTTTTTTATGTATCAGAAATTATTTATTAAAAATTAAATTATTAAATTTATTTGTAGCCCTGATCATGGAATGGTACCAGTTCGAAACGTTGGCAATAAAAGTGTTTTAAAACAAACTGAATCCACCAATAAGCCATTCTATCTCATCAACATTATCAAATCTGATCGTTAAAGTATTACTAATTGATTTTTTAATTATAAATTTTCATGCAAAAAATGACTTTAAATTTTTTAACATTTAGAAAAAGGTTTAAGGCTGGGTTTATTGTTCAGAACAAATGAATATTTTTTCTGTTTAGTTTATTTTGCACCACTTAAAAATTACAGATTTTCAACCAATAATTATTATCTATATATATTATATTATAATATACATTATATTGTTCTACACTATATGGTAAATATTTTTATAATAATCTACTGACATCTCCGTTCATGAAAATAATTATTATATTAAATAAAATAATTTCGTTATAAAAGAGACAAAATCTTCAATTCGTGAAAAATTATTTTTCATTTGGTCTATAAATGCTGCAAAATCCATTGAGGTGCAATCAGCAAAACTTTTCTTTTTTCCACAAAAACATAGATCTGCTATAGAAAGTTTGAGCAGGGCAGAACATTCAATTTCTTAAAAGTATAAAGTGCTAAAAAAAAGAAATTATATAAATTATACAATTACGTAATAGTAAATTATATTATATTATTATCAATTTAGCACTATTTCACTGCAATATTGACAGATCAATGTCAATATTGTTGCTTCGAAATTATCTGCTATTTTAAAGTGTTTGTGACCCTTGTCTTATTGACCAAAAGCACCTAAGGAACAAAAAATGTTAGGTTATGTTTGTGATTTTAAAGAGAACGAGCGCTGAATACAAACCAGTGACATTTTGACTCAGTCTTTATTGCTTCCAAAATATTCAATAAAAACTCATTTTCATTTTGCATAATTAAAAAGAAACTTTTAATTCATTAAGACCCAAATGCACTGAATTTTTCTTCAACTTTAAGCTCTTATAATTCATACAAAAATAGGAGGAGTAGGAAGGGGGTGGGGTCAAATGTTCTTATAAATATTTACAGTAAAACTATTGAGTGCACAATGTATGGAGAAAGGAACTGTGTAAGGAAACTATTTTTCCCCTTGATATTCATGTTTTTATTGTGAAATATTAGAAAAAAATCACGGTTTGTGAAAAAACGCATTAATCTACTAAAAATTATTTTTAACAATGATTTTTAATGAAAAATTCTGAAGGAGTATAAAAAATTATACAAAGAATTAGTGCTTCCTGCAAAAATTTAAGAGGTATTTGTGTGTAATATAATATTATAAGAGCTTGAATTTGGACGAATCCAGTGTATTTTGGGCCTAATGGGTTTGTAACACTCCACACTTGACATTAAAAATATATTTTATATTGACATTATACTATATGTAATATTTGTTAAACACAACTTTATTATATTACTGTAACTATGATTATAGGGTAAAGGAACCACATGCCGAGTTTGAACCATTTGTCGAGTTACCATGGCAACAACCTTAAATATTACCAAACATAATTTATTTCTTTGTCATTTTAAATTTACTATAATAATTATGTTTTACACTTAAGCACACAATACACATCATATTTTCCATTTATACAATGTCTATATTAATATTTATAAATAAAAATAAAATTTGTTTACTCGACAAAAAATGGTTCATCCTCGACAATTGGTTCCTTCACCCTATAATACCTACTAACTAAAAAATTATATCAAGAAAAAATAAACTTACAATTCTTTCACGGACGCAACTACTATTTCGGACATACAAATTGTTTATTTCCGCAAACGCAGGTCCTGCCACCTAACTTGTAATGCTGATGTGGAGTGCAGTCTGTATCAGCAGAAAAATAAGAATAAATTAATTTTCTAAATTTCCACAACTTTTTAATGATATTTTCAAAATTTATTTTTCTCTCTAAATTTGAATAGGTCAAAATTTACAATTTAGATGTCAAAAGTCTTCCACTCATTTAATAAATCCAAATGCACTCAGAAATAAGTGAAAAATAGGCTTATTAAAAGAGTGGCAGACTTTTGACATCTAAATAAGTGAATTGTCACTTATTCAAATTTAGAGTGTTTAAACGCTATAATTTTTAATAGCTATAAGTTCAAATTCTAAAACCCTAAGGTTTTTAGATTAAGGTAAAAAAGAAGAGACAAGAACAAGTAAATAGTTTTTTTTGAAAATCACGGATTTTTACATTTTATATTTTGGAAAACATTTTTTAATTCCAAAGCTTTAGTTTTATATGTGATTGTAATAATAGGTCAAATTTTAAAAACCTAGAATTTTGAAAATTTATAATTTAAAAATTTGGGCACTTATACAAAAATAAAAAAATACGTATCAGAAATATTTATTAATATAGCGGAGAGTCGGGTAAGTTCGGCTAAGAAAAGTTTAGAGTAAAAAAATATCATTTATTAACAGTTTTTAAATACACTAACCGTATCACAGTCAATAATCAAGCTTTGAGAATCAATTGAGATAATTATTAGAAGTTTTTATTTATGAAAACATTACATAAATTATAATTAATGTAGCGATGTCAAAACTAACGAATTAGTCGGAGGTTCGCATAAGTTCGATAACGTGGGACGTAACCTGCACGTATTGTTAATATTTACAAATATTTGTTTAATTTAATTTAATTTTTAATTTATAATACAAAAAGATTTATCCATATCTATAAATAATATGTATGTATATGTTTTCCGAAATTCATAAAATTATGCTACTTTGGCAGTGTGAATTTGACACTTAATTAATATTTCTATTAATATAAAACTAATTGATATAAAATTTTGTATAAATTATAGTAATATTATAACGCATCATTATTAAAAACAATTTTAATAAATTATTGGTTTTAAACCAAATTATTAACAAAAACAGACTTAGCCGCCAGCCAAACTTACCCGACTCTCCCCTTTATGTAATATTTGTTAAACACAACTTTCTTATATCACCTTAATTATAATGTTGAGAAGATAAAATGTCTTCAAATCTCAAACCTACATAATTTTTATTTTAAAAATCCAAAAATTGTATGCCATTTTAATTCTAATTAAAAAAAGAAATATTCTGGATATAATTTATATATCTAGTAATAATAAATCTAGTAATCAATGTTCAGATACTCAAAGACTGAGTCAGTTATATTCTCCACTTTTTCAATTACAATAATATATTTACAATTACATTTATTAATCTTTTTTAAATATGTCCTTTTTCTTAATTCCTAAAACCTTCATATAAACCTTCTTTCTTACTCCTCTGTTGAAATAGACTAAATAGACCAATAAGCCATTTTTTCTTCTCAACATAATCAAATCTGATTCGTAAAGTATCTAAATCATTTTTTAAATATGATACTATATATAATATTAACTAATGAATTTATTTAAAAACAAGTTAACTTACAAGTCGGTGGATAACATGAGGCAGTAACACAGTCTATAGTGTTTCCATCATTTCTAGAGCAACGAAAGAGATCTTCTCCTTCTAGTATGCACAATTCTGCATTTGGTGATTCAGAATATCTGGAACTCACTGTAAAAATAATAGTCTTTAAACATTATTTAATAATAAATGTATGTTTAATATAAGCCAAAGAAATATGCAATTTCAGAAATATTCTCTACTCAATTTCAAACGCTTAAAAAATGAACCAAAACGTATGAAAATAA
Organism: Ganaspis brasiliensis; assembly: GCA_037103525.1. Lineage (NCBI taxonomy): Eukaryota > Metazoa > Arthropoda > Insecta > Hymenoptera > Figitidae > Ganaspis > Ganaspis brasiliensis. The sequence goes on along the minus strand of JAZKLR010000239.1, from coordinate 128,750 downwards.
ACCAACTAGTTTATTTTGAGAATAAAATATGAAAAAGATGTGATATGCAAGAAAAAATCAATATGAATAATCTCGTTATTATAATAGTTTTTGAATTTAAAATATTGTATTGGAATTGTTACCAGAAACAACTGCAACAGCAATTAAGGCAAAAATTGCTAAGAATTTCATGATTGAAAGTTGATTTTGAGTTTTTTAAAGACTTGTTTTCTTAATTCTGGTTGATGAAAGTATGCACCTTCGAAACTCAGGATCCTATTTATAAGCAAAAAAAACATAATTTGTCTGAGTCTATTGTGGTGTGGCTGGCCACGATTGGATACACTGAGCTCAATCGTATCATTCACGATGGATTCACGATGGACTCGGACGAATCGTATCGCTACAACACGGTGGGCTGGGCCCTGTTCAAATCATATCGTCGAGAGTCACAGCACATCATCTTATATCATATCGCGGTGCGTCGTTCAATTGTGAACGGGATGTAAACCAACAAGAGCTACTTTTACTTTCTCATACAGAAGAAGTAATAAGCTCTTCCATTCTTTTATTTTCCTCGAATGCAAGCCCTTCTTATTATTTCATTTGGCCCCCTTATTTTATTATAAATAAATCAATAAATAATAAATTTAAACAATACGCTATTTCAGCAAAAGCACAAGCAGATGACAATAACAAAAAAAGTCGATTCTGGAAAGTAAAAAATGTTTTTAACACTTATTTTAAACGTTATAAATTCTTTAAAAAATCGATTGTTTCAACAAATTGTTATAAACAAATAGAAAAAAAAAAATTTTGTCTGAAAAAATAATTTTGAAAAGAGGAGCATGTTTTAAATAATTAAATGTAACATTATAAATTGTTTAATACAATTTTTATAAACAATTGGAAAAATATTGAAATTTTAATCAAGAAAAAAATTCTAAAAAGAAGAGAATGTTTTTCATCATTAAATTTAACATTATAAATTTTTCAAAAAGTTAATTGTTTTAAGAATGTGTTATACACAAATAGACAAATATTATAATTTTTCTTAGAAAAAAGAAATTTTGATAAGAGGAGCATGTTTTAAATAATTTAAATTAATATTATGCATTTAAAAAATTAATTGTTTAAACAAATTGTTATAAAAAAATATACAAATATTAAAATTTTTATTAGAAAAAAAAATTCTGAAAAGAGGACAATGTTTATATAATTAAATTTATCATTATAAATTGTTTAAACAAATTGCTATAGACAAATGGACAAATATTAACATTTTAATCAGGAAAAAAAATCTGAAAAGTGGAGAATGTTTCAAATCATTAAATTTAACTTTATAAATTGTTCAAAAAGTTAATTGTTCAAACAAATTGTTATAAACAAATAGATAAATATTAAAGTTTTAGTCAGAAAAAATTTTTTGAAAAGAGGAGCATGTTTTAAATAATTCAATTAATTATTATAAACAATTATTATAAATTGTTTTAAAAATTATTTGCTTAAACAAAGAGTTATAAATAAATAGACAAATATTAACATTTTTACAGGAAAAAAATTCTGAAAAGTGGAGAATGTTTTAAATAATTAAATTTGACATTAGGGGAATGGGCCCTCATTTTCGTTATCAGTAGAGAATATGATATAACGATGTTTTTTAATATCTTATTAATTTTTACGGTTAAGCTATTAAATTTAATTTTTTAAAACTGTTATTTCTTGAGAAATACAGTAAAATGATTAAAAATTAGTTTAAGAATTGTTACACGATGTTTATTTTTTATTCACTACATTTCTCAGAGACTTTTAAAGATGGTGTCCATTTTGGGACCACTTTTTTTTAGAAAATATTATGTGCCCTAAAAAACAATAAAAATCATGTTGAACATGATTTTAAATTTTGAACATATTCGGCCTGTAGGATTTGAAATAGGAACAGCCTAATGTAAAATTGGATTATATCATATATTAGGGGTAAAGATCTAAGAATTAAAGCTTACATCATTTAATTCCTCAGCAATTGACTTTCGACTATCAGCTGCAGAGACTTTTACCATATTACAAATAGACTTCCTATTTACAGTAAATTTATTCTCTGGAGGAAGTGCTTCCAAAATCGGATCAATTATATCGCGAAAAGCAGCATCATCCATTAATGAAAAAGGACGACCATGTTCTAAAACGAGGTCTACCAATGACTTTCGAAAACCCTCTGGCGAAATTGAAATATTTAATTTCATTTAATCCTCAGAATTCTGCGTTTTGAACAGGCGAGCATTATTTTCCGCTCTTAACATTTCTCCAAATTTTTGAGGATGGAATCTCTTTAAATGTACCTTCAAAGTTCCTGCATGTTTCTGTTGATATTTAAAAAATAGATTTATTAATTAGAAAATATAAAAAGACATTAAACAATATAGAAATTAATGATAAGTAAAAAAGTAAAAAATAAGGAAAATGTAGCGGAAAGGGACAAAATAACTGAAAATAGAAGATAATAAGCAAGTTAAAAATAAGGAAAAAGTAGTGAAAGTGACCAAAAAACTTGAAATAGAAAACAATAAATAGATGCTTATGAGGAATTAGTAAAAAAAAAAAAAATTTAACGAATTTGACTATAACAAACCAAAATGACACTACTGATTAAAGAATTAAAATATTTAAAAAAAACCTAGAAAATGAGAATAAATATAAAACAAAGAAAATAAATATTATTAGTTTAGAAAGTTTGGAGAAAAAATGTAAGAAATTTTGAAACCTAGAAAAATTTTAGCCTGAGAATTGAAAAAGTTAAAAAAAAATCAATTGTAAAAGTTATATAGGTCAATCGATTCGTTTTGAGATAAGGAATCTGATTTTTGTATTAATTAAGTTTATTTTATCATGGAAAATGTTTTTGTCAAAAAATGATTTTTTTTCGATGAAAAAAGGTGCTCCAAAAAAATTTGATAGGAATCCTGTGTCCTAATTTAAATATTCATGACCTTAATAAGTCATCCAAATTTTATTAAAAAACGTTGAAGTGTTCTCACACACACATCTGGACATTTGCTTAAAAATAAAAATTTACGCTTGTTAGATGAAAATGAGTCAAGACATTTCGCTTCCAATTAATCTATCTGTCTAGTGTTTTCAAAAATTGATATTTTTCAATTTTTTTTCTGATTTTACTAACGTTTTAAATGCTCTGTCTTATCAATTTTGAAAATTTGACAAATTTTAAAAATTAACTCAATGGCAGCCAATTCTTAAAAATAAAAAAATCGAATTTATCAAACACATAATTTTTTTTTAAATTATTTTTGTAGTTACTAGAAAAAAATAATTTTTTCCAATAGGTTTAATGTCTAATAAAACACCGTGAAAGGCGCAAGATTTTTTTTTTTTTTTTAAATACTAAAAGTCATTATTTTTCTGATTTTAGTAGCGTTTAAGATGCTTCTTTGAAAATTTATAAAATTAAATTTTTTTTTAAAATAACAAAATGTTGATCATTTTTTAAAAAATCAATAAACTCGATTATGTCAAAAACATCATCTTTTACTTACAAATTTTTTTTGTTTTTAAATGTAAAAGAGAATTTTTTCCAATAGTTTTAGTGTATTCACTAAGATTCCAAAAAAGTCTGTATAATTTTTTTTCTGAAAATACAAAAAGTCATTATTTTGGCAAATAGAGAGCTATAATTTTTTCGTTATTTTATTTTAGCAATATTTTTTTAATATTTTTTTTAAAATTTTTTTGTATTTACCAGATAAAAAAAAGAATTAAAAATTACATTTCGTTTAATAACAAATATATATTTCGAAAGCAAATAAAAAGAATTCCAGATGATATCTTTGCATTAGCCAAAGTAATGTCTTTTTGAGATTTAGAGAAAGATGTAATGTTTTTTTTTTGGATTATGTAATGTCTTTTTGTATGTTTAGAAAAAAAATTATTTATACTTTTTCGATATCTTAGTGGATATACCAAGCCTATTGGAAAAAATTTTCTTTTACATTTAATAACAAGAAAAAAAATTTTTGAAAATAAAAAGATGATTATTTTTTTGAGAAAATCGAGTTTTTCAAAAAATGACCGATATTTTGTAAATTAAAAAAAAAATTAATTTCTAAGTTTACAGAGAAGAAGCATTTAACACGCTATTAAAATTAGAAAACAAAATAAATATTTATGAATAATATATAGCGCTGTATTAGCCAAAGTTAGGACTTTTGTCATTTAAAAAAAATGTTTGCGCTTTCATGCAGGATTTTTAGAGCAATTTTTTTTTGTTATCTAGTAACCACTAAAAAATTTTCAAAAAAATAAATAATGATGTTTTTGAGGAATTCAATTTTTTTGATATATAAAAATCGGGTCGACATTTCGTAAATTGCAAAATTTTTCAGATTTTTGAAATTTCTAAGAAAGAGCATTTAAAACATCAGTAAAATCAGAAAACAAAATTGAAAAAACTAGAAAGTTTTTAAAAAATTGTTAGCGTTTTCGTTCAAGCACTCTTTGTTCTAAAACTGTCAGATGCTCGTAAGCTCGTAACTATACGTCACTGGGTTTAGATTTCGAAGATATTTTCTCATCAGCACTTACAATTATACAATTTAGTTACAATTAGACTACGTGACAAATTCTTCATTTTGAACATTTCAGTACACCGCACGTGTATATTTCAAGGTTGCTTTTATCAGTAGAAAAATTCGTGCTTGAAATAATTTTTTTACTTATAGATAAGAATTAAGTGTTCATAATTGAATCTAACTAATGAAAATGCTCCATCTGTTTAACAAAGTTCTTGTGCAATGTTTTTAAATCTTTACGATACTAATATCAAAGATATCAGGTTTTATTAACGTAACTATTATCCACACTGATGATAATCACATGAACACAAAATTTTATTTTACTTAAATGCATGTGATCCAAAAATTTAACGGTTTTTAATTTTTATGTACTTTTTCTGCAGTTAAAGATTAATTACCTTCTATATCATTTTATCCTTGTTACTGAGGTTTCAGTGAATGGCAGAAATAAAACACCTTGACACCACAATTTGCTTTGATATAAATTGATTAAAACACGTTTATTGAAAAACTATTGCACTGTACATAACTGAGTTTGAATAACTAACTGATACTGGTTAAGATTGAAATGTGGAAAGTTACACTATTGATTTGAACAATGAAAAATACTAAAATAGCAAAACGACGCTTGGTTTAGAACATAATGCGATTTGTCACGGTCGGTCACGTCTATTTTGTCCGCTGTCGAAATTAGCACTGACTATTGAGCACCCCCGCAGCCTAGCTGCTGCCTCTGTACCTGGCGGGTCCTTTTCGTCCGTCAGTAGATTTTCAAGTCTCTGTACACAGGTAGTGTAAGGGTCAGTAAAGTCAGCAATTTAAATGTCAAAATTACAGTACAGTAATGTCCAATAATAATTTAATTTGTCAAGTCAATACTGTAAAACATGAATGTTAAATAAATAATATACAACTATCGTCGGGAATTTTTATACATTAAAAGGTTTTTCAGTGCGTCCGCCACATTCCCCCTCCTGTATATCTAGTATAGATATACATTAAGGTACTTCAAGGACGCATAACCTAGTCGCCGAACGTCTTAAAGTTCCAGTAGCCGTCAAAACATCGACTACTCGTACACGGCCATCTCTGCCTGGATAGACAGCCGTAACTCGCCCCCGTTTCCATTGGTTTCGAGGCGAATTTTCGTCCCAAATGACTACCAGGTCGCCTACTCGTAAGTCGGGTCTTTCTCGGTGCCACTTGGCACGCCGGTTAATGGATGGCAAATACTCTTTGATCCATCGCTTCCAGAATTGATCGGCTAGGCATTGAGAGTATTTCCATTGTCGTCTTAGTGTTTCAGCACCTGTAACAAAAGGAAGCAAACAGGGTGGACCATGAGTTGGCCGGATGGAGCCTGGTTGGAGCCCAAGAAAGTCATTGGGCGTGAGGCTCTGGTAATCTTCCGGGTCGTCCGAAACGTAAGTCAATGGTCTGCTGTTGATAGAGTATTCCGCCTCAGCAAGTAAGATTTGCAAAACTTCTTCCCTTGGTGCGCGTTCGTTCAAAGTAATTTTGAGACTCTTTTTAACAGACCCAATTAGTCTCTCCCAACATCCTCCCATGTGTGGGCTTGCAGGTGGAATAAAGTGCCACTCTATTTTTTCCGTAGAAATTTCTCTCAGGATCTTGTCGTTGTCTAGTTCTCGGACCGCTTTCTTGAGTTCCTCACTTGCGCCTCGAAGATTGGTTCCATTATCCGAATATATTCGCTTCGGTTTACCTCGTCTCGCCATCATACGTCGCAAGGCCATTATCATAGAGTCTGTATCGAGTGATGCGGCTATTTCCAAATGGACTGCCCTCACTGTGAGGCAAGTGAACATAACCCCATATCGTTTCTCGTGTCGTCGGCCGACGGTGACTTGCATCGGTCCAAAATAGTCAACGCCGGTGTCAGTGAAGGCTGCAACGTTGTTCTGCAGTCTCGGTGGTGGTAATGGTGCCATTCTAGGTGCCATTGGTTGTGCTCGTCTATGTCTGCACTGTAGACAATCATTCCACGATCGTCGAACTGCTGTCCGAATCTTCGTTATCCAAAATAGTTCTCGAAGGTCGTTGACAACTCTCTCTCTTCCGTGATGCCCGGCCTTCCGGTGGTAGTGTTGAACCAACAATTTTACGAGATGGTTTCCACTATCTAAAATGATAGGTTGGTATGTTGATCCATTTGGGTTTGTTACTCGACCGTCTAATCGAATAAACCCGTCCTTGAATACGGGAGAAAGGGAAAAGATCTTCGAAGTTGATGGGACTTCTTTCTTCCGTTGTAGTTCTCCCCACTCTGCTGGAAACGATTCTCGTTGTGATTGTCGAATTAAACAGTCCTCTGCTTCTTGAATCTCTTGTCCATTCAGTTCCCACACTTTGGTCAGAATTGTCTTTTTCTTACAACATGCGATGAATCTTAGCACCCATGCTAAGACTCGTGTTGCTTTTTTCCACGAAGAGTATCTGCTGCTGTCCAGTAGAGGTTGCTCTATGTGAATTGCCAAACAGAATTCTTTTCGCATTTCTTTGGTAACTTCAGTGTCTTCTTTGTCCAGCTTGATCTGCTTAGGCCACTCACTCTCCTCGTGTTTCAGGAAATTTGGTCCATGGTACCAGCGGCTTGAGTTACACAGCTCATCTTGTCTTTTGCTTCTTGTCGCTTCGTCGGCCACATTTTCATCTGTAGGTACCCATCTCCAGTCCATCGGCGAGGTTAGATCCAAAATTTCTGCAATTCTATGGGCCACGAAAGAATGATATTTTCGGGCATCCGACCGTATCCAGCCTAGGACAGTCTGTGAGTCTGACCAGAATACGATGCGATTAAATTGCAGACTATGTTCCTGTTTGATAAAAGTTGATAGCCTAACTGCCATTACAGCACTCTGCAATTCTAACCTGGGCACTGTGAGTAGTTTTATAGGAGCAACTCTTGTTTTTGACATAACCAGAGTAGTGTGTACTCCTTTTTCCCCCTCCAGTCGGAGGTACGCGGTTGCTGCGAAAGCTTGAATACTAGCATCACAGAACACGTGTAGTTCGATGTTTCTCAGTGTCCCGATGTCGCCAGCATAATGTCTTGGTATCCGTAAATTTTCTGTCTGATGTAAGTCTTTCAACCAATCATTCCACTGATTGGCTACTTCTACAGATACCTTCTCGTCCCACTGTGTGCCTTCTTTCCAGATATATTGTAATAAAATCTTCGCTCTTACCGTCAGGGGTGCCAACCAGCCCAGCGGATCGAAAACAGACATTACTGCTTTTAATATCTGTCTCTTAGTTGGTGTCATCTCGCCCGTCGTCAATCCTTGGTCCAGCTTAGGAAACTTTGTTGAAAATAGAAAACTGTCATTTTCCGAAGTCCAGTTTACCCCTAATATTCTGGTGTAGTCTTCCAAAAGGGTGAGTCCTTTTCCCACCGGTGCCATGATGTCGGTCTTCAGTGAGGCATTCAGTTCGGCTGAGCTCGTCATGATGTTGCGCATCTCGAAACCGCCCTTTTGATGAACAAACATAACCTCACGAAGTCGTCGTGTGGCTTCATCAACAGTGTCAACACTATCAAGATAATCGTCCATGTAGTGCTTTTTGGTAATAGCCTCGTAGGCATCGGGGTATAATTCTCTAAAGAATTCCGCGTTGCGATTTTTCACTTCTAATGCGAGGAATGGTGATAAAATAGCCCCAAAAATCATGACTTTCATTTCTAAAGTGTTGATTTCCTGGGTGTTATTATCTCGCCAAAGAAATCGCTGACTCGAACAGTCTTCTTCTCGAATGCGAACTTGGTGAAACATTTCTCGCAAGTCTCCGCAGATCGCTATCTTCTTTTCACGAAATTTGAATAATAGCCCCGGCAGTGGCAATAGTAGGTCCGGTCCTTTAAGTAAACGGTCGTTTAAACTGACTCCATGACTTTTGGCAGCTGCATCAAAAACCATGCGTAATTTGTCTGGCTTTTGCGGATTGTAAGCAGCGAAGTGGGGTAAATACCACGTCCGTTCAGTCTCGCGCTTTGCTTCTTCGTCGGTGAGCTTCCGCGCGTAGCCCTTATCAATATAAGACTGCATATTGGCTTGGTATTTTTTGCCAAACTCCTGATCACGTTTCATTTTATTTTCAATGGAAATCAGTCGTTTAAAAGCATTTTCTTTACTGGAAGGCAGCACCTCGCGATCGGTTTTCCACAATAAACCTACTTCCCAGCGATCGTCTACGCGCCGAAAAGTTCTGTCTATGATATCTCGAGCCCGCTGGTCTTCCGTAGATGCTAAGATCTTCTTGGATGGTGATACGCCGAACGATTCCGTGGTCCAAAATTCACGAACTAAATCGTTGAGCTCGCTATCATCTTGCTTGTGACGAATGTGACCTATGAAATCTCTACCGGTGCGATTATTACAGTCAGTTCCGTGTATAACCCAGCCGAGTGGTGTTAGTGTAGCTAAGAGTGTTTTCGGTTTTCCGGAAACTTGCTTAAAAACTCTATGGAATTGTATGTGATCTTGCCCAATTATTATTGTCGGAATCGCGTTTACTAAATCCGGTATGTTAAGATCTTTTAAAAAGGTCCATTTCTCTTTATCTATTACCGTCGTTTGTTCCGGCAAGCGCAGCTTTGTCGTCCGCACATTTTTCAAGGAATACGATTTTCCGGTTGTCCCGCGAATTTCGAGGTTCACTTGTCTCGATTCTTGATAGTCAGTCACGGTATCATCGTACCACTTCGTGGTTAACGGTTGTATCGGTCCTTTTAATTTTAATTGGTCCGCAATGTCAGATGAAATTAGTGTTATCGTCGCTCCGCCATCGAGGAAGGCGTAAGTGTCGATTTCGCCACCAGGTCCTGTCAGTGTCACTGGCAAAATTGGCAAATATACTCGGTGTTCCCCTTTGTACGCACAGTTGACGCGTTCAATCTCTTTTCCATCCGATTTTTCACTAGACGAACTCGGTTTTTGTTCACTATTTTCTCTCGGTGGTCGCGTCTTAAGAAAATCATTATGCAACGTTGTGTGGTGCTTGTGTATACACCCCGACACAGTGCATCCCTGTGTTTTGCATTCACGAATATTATGGTCAGTCGTCAAACATCCGAAACACACTTTCTTTTTTCTTACCCATAGCCACCGATCATCGACGGATAATTTGAGAAAACTGTAACACGCACTTGTCTGGTGCCCCTTTTTCCCACAAAATAGGCAATTTAGTCTAGTATCTTTCCCGTTCGCAGTTTCTTCTTCGCGGCACGTTAACACTCGTTTTTCGTTTCTATCTTTGTCCGGCTGATAGAGGGCGCTCGCAAATTCGGCTTCTTCAGAAGCCCACTCTGCAAGCTCTTGCAAGTTTGGGCGATTCATTGCCTTTGTTGCTATTTTTGCCCAACTTCTTTTTAATGACGCGGGCAATTTGCTTACTAATTGTTTAATTAATATCGGATTCGATAAATAGGAGGGTTCATTTAAAGAGTCTATCGCGGCCACTAAGTTTGTCACTGATTCCGCGAATCGAATCATCGTAATTGGTCGGTCTTCTTTGACGCTTGGTAAATTGGTCATTTTACCCATCAAATCTTCAATGATGTAATCTGGCCGGCCAAATCGATTTTTTAATATTGTCATAACCCGGTCGACGTTTGTTGTTGTCAATAACCACCTAACAGCCTCTAGCGCGCCCCCTTGTAAACATTTTTGCAAACGGAGTATATTTTCTGCTGGTGAGAATCCGCAAGCTTCCGTTGTTTGTTCGAATATTTTTTCAAACAATATCCATTCCGATGTTGACCCTTTAAATACCGGCAAGTCTTTACCGATGGCTTGTCGTGCCATGTACGTATTTTGGGCGTACGGTACAGTCGGGTTTAACCGTCTTCGGTCGTCAGGTGGTCGCGACTTCACGTCTGTCTGTTCTGCGCATGCGCGTGAATTTATATTTTTCTCGTACGCACTTTTTTGTCTTAACCACTGCGACACTTTAGAGTTACCCGAAATTGCAGTATAAACTGATTTTCCACTAATAACACTTTCTCTAGATTGTCCGTTATATTCATGTTTTTCTACTAATTTTGCTTCTTTTAAAAGGGCTCGTAAATCAATTAATTGTCTTTCGCGGTCAGCTTGTTGTCGTTCGCGTTCGGCCTGTTGTTGTTCGCGTTCGGCCTGTTGTCGTTCTAACGCGGCTAATTCTTCTTGTCGTTGTAATTCGATTTCTAATTGTTGTCGTGCTATTACACTAGAACTTTTAGAAATCCGCGAGTTTATCGATCGTGAGTCTATTGAACGCGAATACTTTGACCGCGAATGAGTTTTACTATTTTCGCCCGTTTTGTCGTCCGGGTGGAGTCCCGGTGCGTTAGCATTATCATTTTTATTACTACCGTCAATTTTATTATTTAAATTGTCACCATACCTAGGGGGTGGTACACCCTTTGTTAATCTGTCACTACGTCGAACTCCATCCCCTGGTGTGAGTGTTTTGTCGAGGAATGGGTCAGCGTCGGGGGCAGCGTCCCCCCGTGTGTTTGGTTCGGTCTGGTTGGCGCTTGGACCTGCCCCGCCCCCTCCCCCTGTCGTCTTGGAATGTGAAGATCCGGGCATCGCGTAGCCTGTCCTTGTCTTTCACTTGGCGCTGTCCGTGCAACTTCCTTGTCTATAGCTTTCCACTGTACGCTGTAGCACACTATAGTCACTACGCACTGGCACTGTAGAGTCTATCTCTCTTCGTCTGTGCACGCTCACACTGTCTAAGTAGCACGCCGGTGTTCTAGTAGTAGTGCTTGTCTACGCACTCCACTACCACACTCACTTTATTCACTGTCCTTGTCTATCTCACTATGTCCCACTCAAGCGACGCCAAGCTTGGCTGTGCTGCCACGTCACGCGCGTCACTTTCTACCACACAAGGAAACCGTCTCTCACTTCACACACGTGTTCACATACGTACTGTCTGTCCGCACGAAACAGTCTCATGCATGAATGGATCCACCGTGTAAGGATCCGGCTCGAAGGACCATAATGTTACTGAGGTTTCAGTGAATGGCAGAAATAAAACACCTTGACACCACAATTTGCTTTGATATAAATTGATTAAAACACGTTTATTGAAAAACTATTGCACTGTACATAACTGAGTTTGAATAACTAACTGATACTGGTTAAGATTGAAATGTGGAAAGTTACACTATTGATTTGAACAATGAAAAATACTAAAATAGCAAAACGACGCTTGGTTTAGAACATAATGCGATTTGTCACGGTCGGTCACGTCTATTTTGTCCGCTGTCGAAATTAGCACTGACTATTGAGCACCCCCGCAGCCTAGCTGCTGCCTCTGTACCTGGCGGGTCCTTTTCGTCCGTCAGTAGATTTTCAAGTCTCTGTACACAGGTAGTGTAAGGGTCAGTAAAGTCAGCAATTTAAATGTCAAAATTACAGTACAGTAATGTCCAATAATAATTTAATTTGTCAAGTCAATACTGTAAAACATGAATGTTAAATAAATAATATACAACTATCGTCGGGAATTTTTATACATTAAAAGGTTTTTCAGTGCGTCCGCCACAATCCTCATCAGGCTTATTTTGAAAAAAAAAACACAAAATACACAAAGATTTAGAAAATGAACTGTTACTTAATCACATAAAATACAAATTATAAGTAATAAACATTTTTTACCTAAATTAAAATTCGACGTTATATAGCTATGAATCAAAATTTAAAATAAATTCCTTTTAATAAAATATAAACTCGTCATAATAGTAAAAGCATCTTATCTAGACTAAACCTAAAACTAATCGAAGTAATTAGACAATATTTTGGTAACCTCAAAAAATCCAAAAGCTAATTACCTTTTCCGAGAGTTTTTTCAATAATAGGAACAAAAATCTTTTTTAAAAAAAGTTTGTTTTGCCAAAAATTGGTGCCAGAAAAATGAAAATTATCAAAATGCTTAAGATTTTGTCGAATTTTGACAGAAACTCTATTTATGAAATTCGCTTACGTTGTTATATTTATTTTACTCCAATTAATATCAGAACCCGACCCAAATTTCATTTGAGTTATTTATTTTTGTTAATTTTTGCGTTTTTTTAAGTGTCAGTATTCGGATAGCAAAATCAACGTCCAGAATTCGAGAGTATATTTTTTAAATAAATAGTAGATTAATTATATTCAAATTTGTTTCAAAATTTTGTTACAAATAAGCTATGACGCTCAATATTCCCTCATCTGTAGAACAAACCACATACCTGAACACATACATATTTTGTACTCAGGTATTTTTAGAAAGTTTAGAGAATAGAAGAAACATAACAGAAACTTTCAATTTTGTGCCATGTACAGACAAAATACTGATTTTATTTAGAAGGACTACTATACTTAGACACAGGGACAATGCCCCATCCCCTTAAAATAATAATCATTTTGATCTTGGTTCCAATGTAAATTATGTAGAAGAGGCCGAAGAGGAAAGTAACAGAGGTGGAAAGTAACAACGCTTAGAACTTCTTAACCAATGAGCGGACTGACATATAGTCCTTAAATAATAATTTTTAGTCAATTTTACCTCCTCTACCTCTTCCAAATTATGTTAGGGGTCTCCCGGAAGCTATATATCTGATACTGACATTTTGTGCAAAAATTACGACAAAAGTAAGATTTTGCCTAAATTTTCAAAATACAAGCACGAACGCGCGCGTGTTATTTAGTGTTTATTAATGATTAAAGATGAATCAAAATGATTACACTGAGAAAAATGTTTAGTCATAGCAACGAAAATTTGGTTGAGCCAACCAAATTATTTGGTTGTTATTTAATCAACCAAACTATTTGGTTGAGACAACTAAATTATTTGGTTCAGTGTTGTTTGTTGGCATAACAAAAACTTTTGCTTGTCACAACTATATTTTTTTATTCGGGATAACAAAAATTTTGGTTGGCATAAAAAAATTTTTATTTGGGAGCTAACTAACCCAGGTGCGAATTTTCGGTCGGCCAACACATATAATTACATAATTCACATGTTATTAATTTAATTACACAAATATAATCAGATGAGAATGTCGAAATTTCATATTAATGAAAACCTGAAACAGAAAAATTTCATTAGTCCTGAAGATTCGATCCCGGGTTTTCCAGCTGCCAGTCCAGTAGGCTAACCACCAGCCCATGAGAGATATGAATGACCAATATGGAATAAACCTTATAGCTAGACAGTTCAGTAACAGACACCGTTGGCACAATTATCGAACCCAGGTTCGGCCGACCGTCTGGTATTGGTTTTTATTTAGATTTTATTTATATTATTATCGGCAGCTTACTTACAAACTAATCACCAATTTTTTTTAATAATTGTTTGGTTGTCACAACCAAATTATGTTTGGATGTCACAACCAATTTCTGTTTGGTTGTCACAACCAAATTATGTTTGGTTGTCACAACTAAATTATGTTTGGTTCAACCAAATAAGAGCAACAAAATAATATGGTTGTCCCAAACAACTTGATGTGTTACGCCAACCAAATCGTTTTGTTATACCAATCAAAATATTGTTGTCGCAACCAACAATGGTCAACTAAAAAATATTGTTGGTAAAACTAAACCTTTTTTCTCAGTGTAATATTGTTTATAACGGGGCAAATTTTCTCAAGTGTCCAGCGTCAAAATTAAAAGTTGTTAAATTTGACTAATATTTGCACAAACTTTAGTGCTATGGGTAAGTACTTTTTCTACCAAATATTATGCAATTTAATTTAAAATTGTAGAGGGGCGAGGGGGTTGAAGATTTGGGTAAAGTAAGAACATTTAGTTTTTCAAAATATCGTAGCCGCTAAATAACCAAATGAAAAAAATTTTCAACTGTATGTTTTCGAAAGGTTTTTTCCTGCTCTTTCACATGGTGAAAAAGTATTTTTTATCACACTTACATCAAAAGTTAGATTTTACGGCTTGTTTGGAAACCTTTAAGAGCTCATTTCACGGCCTAGGCCGTAAAGTAAATGAACTCGCAATCTGATTGGCTGATGCTGGTCAGCTGACCTTTACTTTATGGTACAGCTGCCCAAACTGGCCCAAACGTCACGGCTGTTCATGGGTTTCGCTGCCCTCCGGGGGCATTTCTAAGTCTGTCGACCTACTCCCACCTAGAAATGCCCCCTGAGGCCGTTTTTTACGATAATCACCTCTCCCTAGGTTCGAATTCTCAGTTTTTTGTGTGATAAAAAATGTTATATGACACTTGGACCTTTTCGGCACTTAAGTTCTCGTGTATCGTACAACTCGCCACAGCCACATCAGAGCCTCGGCTACTTTTCGGTGGAGCCTCGGCTTCATATCTTCACCTCACCTCGGCTTCATATCTTCACCTCACCTCGGCTTCGCCTCGGCTACGTTCGATGAAGCCTCGTCTCCACCTCTACTTCGCCTCGGCTGCGATTGGACTTAGCCTCGTATTACGATACGTACTCGTACTATAAAGTGCCATTTAGGGTCCTTGTGTCATAAATAACTATTTTTAAAAATCGAAAGTTAACCCTTTCTTTTGAAAATTAAAAATTTTTTTGACTTTTTTTTCAAAATGGACCCTTTTTTTCTTTTTTTTTTGTCTTAAAAGAAAGCTCAAGTTGTGTACTTTAAACATACCAAAAGAACAAAATGAAGTTTTTTGTTGTTTTCGAATTATTAATTAATTAATTAATAAAAATTTATAAAAATTAAAATAATTTACGAAAAAATTAAGTTCTGGCAATTCTGAATGCACCACTTTGAAGCTTATCAAAATGCGCATCCAACGAGCCCTATATGAAGTATTTTGGATAATTTTATGATTTATAAATAAATATTTTTAAAAAATTAATTAACAAATAAATATCATCCATAAGAATAAAGGTAGAGTGCTAAAAAAATGGCGCTAATGTATGTAACGACGTGTTACATGGGGTGGGGGGGGGGGGGGTCAAAATTTTCCGAAAAAAACGTTACGTAATATGTGAACGCTCCCTAAGTCCAATAGTTTGGAAGTTCAGGGGAGGGGGGAATCGACCATTTTTTAGCTTTTTTTAAAAAAAATCTTTTTTTTTCTTGCTGAAAAACGCTATGATAACAGCCTGCAAAAAGGTTATCTATAGTTTTTCTGTAATCTACACGTCAAACCACATATGTGAACCAAATTGCAGCACTCTAAGTACAATAATTTGGCAGATAAAAGGCAGGAATGGTACAAATTAAAGTAAATAGGAAAGTAAATTTAATAGGAAGGTTTTACAAATCTACATTAAATAATATCTAGCTAAAGTATTTCCAACCATTGAAAATTTAAATAAGACATTTTTATATCAAAATTCATAACACTACATTAAACCCGCACTAAAATTCAAACATCTATAAATTAAGTTTGGATAAAAAATGTTAAATATTTTCTCCAAGAGGAAGCAGAAAGTAATTAAATCGAGTTTTAAAAATGATGCACATAATATTAAATATTAGGATCAAAAAATTTTAATTACTATTATAAAAAGATTTAAAATAAGTAAAAAGAAATTTTGGTCTGTTGGAGCCAAGACGTTTAGGTTTGAAGTTTGTTTTTCATTAGGTGGAAAATAAAAAAACAAAAAACACTAAACACATGAATTAAAGGACAATCTCTGCCTTTATTCTAACAAACGGTGTGTTTACATTAAGAGCAAGAGACAAACTGTCGAAAATGAAAATATAAACTTAAGAAGGAACGAAAGTAATACAAAAATATATATAGATATAGACAAGTACAAACATCAAAATAGAAATTAAATTAATAGGAAAACACGATGGATAACAAATTATTCAACGGAGAATTTTGATTGTAAAAGATGCTTATAGTCTTTGTTTAAATTATCAAAGTTTTCTTTAATGTTGATGCTATTCGGGTCGTGATTAATAAAAACCATTTGGGAAATTGTACGCTTCCGCCAGTCCCGTTCGTAATCTACAATTTTCGTACCTTGAAAATCAAATTCATGATTGCTATTTTTACAATGAATGTTAATAACGAAATTCGGATTCTTATTCTTAAATAAATATATTAATTATATTGTAAAAATGCAAGTACCGACTTTCCGACAAGACTGTTTTCGACTAAAATCCTTGAGACAAGAGTCGGTACTTGCAATACGTCCCATCGACTGAGTCAAGTGAGACCACATTTCCTAGCAGTACTAGCCAATACGGCCTGTGCTTCGAGGAAAGTTCGTAACTACGTCATCATTTTGGAGCAGTAAGAGCCAATACCGAGCATTTTTTCTGATTTTGCTTGCAAGTACCGACCTTTTTAGAATGATCTCCCGAAAGTAGAGTAATTGAAGACTAATTATCTCTAAATCTAATTATTATTGATAAACAATATTACTACAGCTAGATTACTTTTTTCGTAACGAATCCAGTGATATAAAAAACTCATTTTTCATAAAAATGTCATATACCGACTTTCTTCATCAGGACGGCAGAATAAACAACTAAAATTACTTACCTGTCAAAAATTTATCTCACATCCTCTTCGCCTTGACTCAGGACGATCTTCTCAGTCGGCTTTACAAAACCAAACTATCCCCTCTCATCAACATCATTTTTCAAAAAGAGGCGAACCTTACCCACAGAAATTACCAATCGAATCATTTGGTAATTTCAAGTAAACGCCCAGAATACCCTTACTCCTTAAAGGTAAAGAAAAGGTTAATTAATAATCACCTCATTGTAATTTTGACAAAAGGCTAATAATGAGTTTATTGTAATTTCGACAAAAGTCTAATAATGATCTCATTGTTATTTGGACAAAAGGAGAACAATAGACTCATAGTAATGCAGACAAAAGGAGAACAATAGGAGAACAATGCCAAATCTCCGCCCATTTTGAATCAAAACTTTTCAGCTAAAGGGAAAAGGGACCCTGTCAATTTTGACAAAAGGCTAATAATGAGCTCATTGTTATTTGGACAAAAGGACAACAATAGACTCATTGTAATGCAGACAAAAGGAGAACAATAGGAGAACAATGCCAAATCTTCGCCCATTTTGAAACGAAAATTTTCAGCTAAAGGGACACTGGCAAATTATTATATAGGATTATTACTTAAAAGTGTTCACCGAGGAAATTTTCCGTTGAAATAGAACTTTAAACAGAAGTACCAAGTGTTGCACACCTACAGAACGGCTTTGAAGTAGGAGTACTTGCATTTGCCTAAACCACACATTAAGTTTGCTCGCCAGTGAAGAGAGAGAACTGTAGAAAGACCTCTCCTGAGTACAACCGGTTTATCGACAGTCGAGTTCTAATGGTTTGCACAAGCCAGTTACCGACAGTGAAAATCATTATACCTCGACGTCAAACCTACCACTGAAGTTACCTCACGAGCCGAAAAAAATCCCAGGCTCCCTGGAGCGCGAAACAAGCAAGCTTGACTTGGCGCGACCGCAGAGTCCAGGACCTTATCCAACTGAGCTAACTCCGTGGTGATTTATCAACATTAAAATCGTTATACTTTTCACTTATCAGATCTGTACTAGTCTGTAATTATGTTATATAAATGTCACATCAGAAATATAATTTTGTTCTTCTTGAGCGTGTCAAAACAAATACCTACATTTTATAGCGTCCCAGTGTGGGATAAATTATATGTAACAGGCTCGAACATGATTGCACAGACTTGAGAAAGTTGTTTAAAATTTCAAAAACTTTGCTTCTGCTTTTATACACCGATTTATATCTATAATAGACTTTGTAGTGAAGCAAATGTTTATTGCATAAATTTTAATTTGTTTTATTATTCGTTAAGTTCCTTCACTGCCTTATTATGTTCTCGAGTTTTAAATATTTAATTTAAATAGGAATACCTAGCCAGAAAATTAAATTATAATCCTGTTCCTTTATATGGGCTTAGCCTTCACTATTTTTTGGTGTAAACTGAGTACAACTGTACGAAAGGGCAATTCTTATTTTGTACGCCTGTATATATGTTAATAAATAAATTATATTTTACACTTTTACAAATCATAATGTTGACTTCATACTGCGTGGTTCCTTCTTGTGATTCAGATGCGAAACCTAAAAGGCACTGTTTTCCGAAATCTTCTGATCTTTGTGAATGGTAGGTGCAAGCCGTGAATAATTCACATTTGTCAAAATTATCATACGATGCGATTTGTGGACAACAGTATTGGATTTGCAGCAAGCACTTCGCCATATATTCCAAACTCTTTGTTGGACGCAGAACATTAGAAAAAAACGCTGTTACAACCTTTTTTTTCCAGTAACAAAGAATAAGGATCTTGTTACAAAAGAGAATATCTCCATCGACTTTATAGCGACAGATTGTAAATCAACGTATTTTCAAAATACGTTAAATTTTCTATTGTCTCCTATAAAGCACAATATAGTAGCAAGTACTAGTGACATCAGTCAAAGTTCACCAAATTCTCCGAATGAGTCTGAAGTTCAAAAACTTTTGTTTTCTACAAAAGCATATGCTGCGACCAATTCTTTCTCTTTAAAAAGTTTCAAATCTGCAGGTGCAGATCTAGTTAGGGCTGAAAAAAAAACACTTACTTGATCAAAGCAATTTCAACGTCATTTCAGATGTTTCTTTAAAGAATTTCAGTATCTTCCACCGGCAATCTTGTCAATTCTGTTTCAGGATTATTAGATACTGCAAGTGTTGAGCAGACATTTTCAAAAGAAAAATCTACTTTTGATGTGTTTAAATTACCGTTCTTAAGTACTCCGTTTCTTCTGCGTTACTCTTACCGGAAAAGTCACCTTTAAGCAGCTTTTCTGATACTTCTGTTTCAAGAATATTTGATAGTGAAAGTGTTGAGCAAATATTCTCAAAACAAAATCCTACTTTTGTCTCCTTTGAATAGTCATTTTTAAGTACCGTCGCTAATAACGCGGTACGTTTACCAAAAAACTCACCTTTCACCGGCATTTCTGCTACTTCTGCTTTAGAGTTCTTAGACAGTGAAAAAGTTGAGCAGATATTTTCAAGAGACAATCCTAGTTTTGTCTCGTCTGAAGTAACATTTATAAACACTCTGTTTCTTACTGTGGTTACTATTTCGTTTAAGTTTCAATTATTTTGTTTAATATTCAATAATTCTGGGCTTTTCGAATTACTTTCAATTCTTAATTATATTCCTCAAATTTCTATAAGATTCTTCAATTTTCAGTTATTTTATTCGATTTTCAATTATTTTCTACAATTTTTTCAATTCTCATATCATATATTCTCTTCAAATTTTATAATTATTATTTCACATTTTCAATTATTTTGTTTTGTAAAGTATTTTTTAAAGTTTATTTACATCTTTCAATTTTCAATTCCATTTTTCAATTTTAAATTATTTTTCTTATTTTGTAATTCGTTTGCAATTATGGATTATTTTTTAAAAATTTAACGTAATTCGTAAATTTTCAATTTGTTTCTTAAATTTTTTATTACTTTCTTTAATTTTCAATTAATTTCTACAATTTCAATTATTTTTTTCGATTTTAAATTCAGTTATTTAATTTGCAATTATTTCCAACAGTTATTCCTATAATTTTCCTAATTTTTCAATTGTTTTGTTTAAATTTAATATTTATTGTTTAATATTTGAAAGAATTTTTTTCAATTGTGTAATCATCTAGTCATTATTCGAATTTTGTTTTCAATTGGCAATTATTTTCGCTGTAATTTTACTAGTTATTAAATATTTTTTTATCTCACAGGCACAAACATGTCGCTTTTTGATACCTGAAGACAGGGTTAAAAGTCATTCATTTGTTCGACCGCATCAAAATGATGTCTATATTTACCCTTGGAAAAAAATATGAATGACACATGTGTTTCTTGCCCTTGGTTAAAAATAGACGTCAGTTTTATGCAGTTAAACAAATGAATGACTTTTAGACCCTGTCATCAGGGTATCAAAAATCGCCTTGTTTGTGTCTTCGGAATAAAAAATATCCTAAGTAACATGGGCAAAACATTAACCTCTTGTTGCTTAATATACTATTCTATCATAAACTTTTTAACGACCTCTTTTTGAAGACAGTTGAATTGAATTATTATTAAATTTTACAGAAAGACGAAGGACCAGCAGTGTCTCGGCTATTGACGCGATAGTCACTTAATTTTTTAAAGTTAATCTCGTTGACTCTTCCTTAAGTTGTAAATTTAAGTATACCGTCCTTGGTACGTCAAAAAAGTCCGAAACTGCTGCAGGCGATTAGAATTCGAAAGCAACTCAATCCTAGGTTTAAGGAAAGTAATAAAAGAACACACAATTCACATAAACCTTAATATATTTTAACATGAAAAGATAAAAATTACAAACTATTTGTTACAAAACTGTTCAATTAAAAATTGTAAAGAAGCTAGGAATTTTGCGACTTCCTAGTTCAAATGCCGACAGACAACTGACCTGACTTCACCCTGTAAGGGTGGGGCAAAATTCCTCAAAGATCAAAAATTGTTTGCCTTAAAGGATGAAGCCCTTAGTTTTTATGATTTCCAGCTGTCGAAGACTGACAAATTTGTGAGAAACTTGAATTTTGCTCAGAAAGGCCTTGGAGAAAAATGTTTCCCATATGGCACAAAAAAAACTGCTAGGAATTTACAACCGTTCCTTCGAGAACCGGAAATCTTAGTTTTCACAAATATCTGTAAAAATACGTTTAGACATTTCAATCTATATTTATCAAATCAAAAAATTATTAGTTTTCTGTTATTATTAGGTTCATGAATACACATTAAACGTATAAAAGCAAAATAAATTTAAATGATACTGAACAAGCAGAAAGTTGCTGTCAATTTCTTACAAATGCAGTTTTTAACACTTTGTAAGAATTTTAAATATCTGTCGACAACGTAGCAGTCCATCGTACAAATGCAGTTGCGAAATGCAACAAAGTGGTCGAAGGGAAAAACGTTTTCAGAAGATGACAAAAATATAGACTTAGCTATATTTAAACGATCTCCAACAGTGTACCGTTTTCTATCAGATATATTAATCTTACCTTCTGTTTGTACTGTTAAGTGAAATTTGAGCAAAATTGAGCTGAATAGAGGCATTAACAGCAATATTGCGCAGTTACTGAAGAAGTGTGCTGACAGCAAGACAGACCTAAAGGATAAGGTCGACATATTAATGTAGGATGAGACACATTTAAGAATCGAAATTCACTACGACCAGAAAAAGGATAAAATCATTGAATTTGAAAACTTTGGAGATCGTCATAGTGATAAATTTGCAAATAAGATTCTAGTTTTTATGATTAGAGCTCTTTAGAAGAATACTAAACTTGCCATCTCATATTACTTTGCAAATTGTTAAACCACATTCGCAGATCTCGTAAATATTGTTCATAAGAACGTCAAAATGCTCCATTATGCAGTATTCTGTATTGTAACAACTGTATGCGATGCTGGGTCATCAAACAATAAAGCTATTAAATATTTACGAGGCAATTATGTTGTCGAGTGCCAGAAGATAAATAAGAGTATAAATAAATGTTTCTACGAAATAGACAAAATGTAAAAAATTAACATCAGTCCCCCTCTAAAATAAAAATAACAAAAATTTAAAAATCTATTAACAAAATCATACAAGAAAGAAGTAAATAAAAAAGGAAAAAACGATGCAAAAGTAAACAGAATTTTAAAAATGATGAAAAACGACAAGTTTAACAAAAACAGTTTAAAAAACAAGAAACTGTTTAATGAAAAAAAAATAATATTAAGAAGAGAAATGAATACTTCACAGACAATGAATTGTTATAAAAATTTCTAAGCAGTAGAATAGTAGAAAAATTATTATATAATAAAAAAAAGGTTAAGAGGATTTATTGCTGGATTACTTAGAGACAAAAGACAACAGTTCGGTGACAAAAGAGTTTGTTCGCTGGCAATATTTTAAGAAAGCCTACGAAATTGACATAAATAGCCGATTATTTATGCGACACATTCCAAAAGTCACTTAAACTCACATCCGAGTAAATAAAATAAAGAAAATAAAGATTTCTCACTTCTGACAACTGTTCAGTCGGTCAATGGCGGAAAACATTTGTGTTATAACCAACAAGCGTATATCACCACATCATGAACTTTTAAAAATGAAAAAAAAGCCATTTATACAGCTCAATTCACATATTTTCAGTTCAGAAAATAGATAACATGTGTTATCTAATTGGAGACGATAAGTTAGCTCTAACGGGAAATGATACCTCTCGCAGACTGTCCCGAACTCTGCAAATGATACCAAACCTTTGCAAAATTCTTACAGAAAAGGGTTTCCCTCATCTTAAAACGGGTTACGTCAACCAGGATGCCCTGAAGAATTTTTTGCTGTTTAATAGCTTATGGTGTGTTCAATGTTAGCCCTTCATGTTTTTAAGCTGAAGCAAAGCTAACGGCTTTATTGGTCGCCCATTTAAGCAACACAAAGACTCCATCGGAGCCAATTGCATAAATAATAAGGAAACAACCTTGGCAGCGTTGGGAACTTTTGCCTCTATAGAATACAGGAAAACCGAACACACGGGTCAAAGATGCCATGAATTCGATACAGCACCTCATCAGGAGGAAAAGAAAAAAGTAAATGGTCACCTGTAGCAGCTTCTAAACGACTTTTATCGTCTGGACAATTCGCCAGAATTGTTCTCTCAAATATCAAAGGTATAGAAAAATGCAGTAGGTGCTTCGAGGTTTTTTTTTCTGAGGAGAACAACGACAACGTCGATATTTAAAAGAAATTTAATGTTACTGCACAAAAAGTTGCAAATGCCGACTATTTTGAGAGAGGATTTACGCGAGGCGTGGAACTTTAGGAGGCTAAAATACCCTCTTTTGTAGTGTTGGATTTGAGCGAGAAATACGAGAAATGATCGATTAAGAGAAAAATTTGATGTTTTTTTGTTTAAATTCTCATCTCACCTCGTCTCATTGGAACGAGTATCACGTTTCTCAAAATTTAGTTAACTAACAATGACAAACTTCATGAGTTTGCAAACAATATTGGTTATGACATAAATTTTGTTTGTTAAATGTTATTTACCAAGTTATAATCAATGATTGATAACTCCTTAAGTAGTTCTAAACCGTAATATTCAAACATATAAAGTTTTACAATCCGTCTTTTCAATTTAATTTGATTTTATGTAATAAGTGATCATTTAATATCTTATTTTTGCTCCCAATAATTTTATTTACGTTTTTATATGTATCAAAATGTAAACTTATATTAGGAAAATCCACAAATTTTATCTATATATAACCATTTTAGAAATGGAATTGATTTTAGAAATCAATATACACTCAAAGTCCCATCGGTGGAATTTCGATCGGTAGAACACTGTTTACTTAGTTCGCCGAAGTATGTTGATGAAGTGGGATGAAGAGCATAGCAGGGACTCTGAAGCGAAGAATCAAATGTTTAAAATTCTCATTCAAAACGTGCGGAGTTCCAACGCCGATCATCCCCACCGATAGAACTTTGAGTGTATTGCTTACTAATCAAATATTTTAGCAAGTATTCTTACTTTTTCTTCATAATAATAAATTATGAGTATTTTATAACTTTTAAATTTTTAAAATTAAAGTTTGACTACTGATAAAAAGGGTTTAAATATATTACAAATTTTTTAAATAAATTACTTTATTTAAATAAAATAATAATCATATTTTTATTGATTTACTTAAGAGAAATGCATAACATATATTTATATATTACAATAATAATTACAAAATTGGTTTTTTCGCAACTAAGTTTATTTCATAAGCATAAAACGATTATTCTTATTATTAAAATTTAAATGCATTCAAAACTATTTGATTATTAAATAGTTAACATTTTACTCCTGCTTGTATTTTAGGCGCCAAGGAACATGAAACGAGGGAGTTTAAAACATTGAGCTCTCTGATCGATTCGTCGTTTAATCTATTGCGATGCTTTCTGATAATTAAAGAGCTTCTCGAAAAAACTCTTTCTGATGCGACAGACGTTGCTTGGATGGATAGAAAATCTCTAGCCATTAGCAAAAGATTTGGAAATAAATTTCTATTTTTTTTCCACCATTCTAAGCTGAAGTTGAAGTTTCAGAGTCACTATCGTAAAATGATAATATATCAATATCATCTGAATCTTGCTGTTGAGAACATTGATCTTTATTTTGTCTTTCATTGAATATAACCTATTGAATAAATGAATTAAAAAAAATGTATTGTATTAAAAGTATTTTTTAAAAATGTTAAATAATATAGAATTGAATTATTTAATTTAAGGGGTTACACCACTGTAGACGGCAAAAAAAAAGTGTTTTTTTGCGATTTTTTTTTTGTAGAAGGAACAGAAGGAGGATAATTCTTTTCAAGGATATTGTTAGACATCTTTAAAAGTTTAAAAAAAAAATTTTTTTATTTAAAAAAAATACAACATGGCGGAGTAAGAGCAACTTCTGTTAGACGGTTTTTTTAAAAATAGCTCTACTGCAAGCAGTACACAGGGTGTAAAAATTGATCTGTAACAAAATAAAAAAATTTTTCTTAATCTACATTAGAATGACTACAGAAATACGTGGGGGATTTTAAAAATATTCATTTTTGTTAAAAGAAAAGTCACATTTGTTTTATAGTTTTTTTATCTTACTTTATATTTAACTTCCTTTATTTTCTTTTTTTATTACTGTTTTTATTATTTTAGTTTATTTTCATAATTTTTACATTTCTGCTTAGCATAAACATTTTTTCGAATTTTTCGATGTTTGTTAATTTTTTTTAAAGATACAATTAAGCATTTTTTATTATTATTAAAAGAATAACGACACTTTCGGACAGTCTTATATTTTTTTATTTAATATTTTTTCGTTTCGAGAAACGAACCGTTCTCATTCTCAAGGACTGTAATATAAATATAACAATTGTATATAAAATTTTTTAAGAAAAATTATTACAATTCTTTTTTTAAATTTTATATTAATAAAAGTTCACTCACCATTCAAACTAACAATATGAGGTACACATGAAACAGAACATAGACAAAAGAAAGAAAAATTATTTTTCTTGCAGTTAAAAATTAAAACCATTGTAAATATATTAAGACGATCGTCATTACGTAGACCTTAATCGCACGAATGAACAGTAATAACTGCCTTGCTTGTAAATAAACAAATTTTCAAATTAAAAGGATGGATAATTAAGTGAATTTTAATTTTTAAAAACCATAGTTTAAATTTTCAAGACATTGAGATAAAATTTTTTTAAAATTTGTAAAATTGAATTAAATGACCGACTAAAAAATTGTAAATCCGTTTTTTTATTAATACTATTTTCTTCTTCTTTTTTAATATAAACCATTTCGGCAAATTTTCTTTTTTGTATATTAGACTCATTGTGTAAAACTTTAATTTCATCCCATAAAAACTGATGTGAAGTGACATCAGGGTCATTTTGTTTTAGGTGACATGTTATTACTTTATGATATTTTTCATTTTTAAGGTTTTTGTTTAGTATGTGTTCTTTTCTTCTTACACCCAGTGGTCTACCTGTTTCTCCAACATAACATTTTCCACATTTACAAGATATTTTGTAAACTACTCCTGTTTTTTCTAAAATGTTACAGGGGTCTTTACCCAGTTTCACAAATCTATTAAATTTGGAGTTAACTTTGAAAATAGTTTTTATGTTATGTTTAGAAAGCATTCCTTTTATTGTCGGAGAAACCTTTCCATAATATGGAATTGTGATAAATTTTTCTGTTCTTTCGTCATCATTTTTATTTAAAGATTTTTTAGCAGAATTGTTTCGATTGTCAATAACATATTTTCGTTTTGTAATCTCTTTATTAACTAATTGTTGTGGGTAATTATTCAAAAATAGAAATTGTTTAATGATTTTTAGATTTTCATCATGGTAAGATTTGTCAGACAGAAGTAATGCTGTATCAACAAGATTTTTTATAATCGAAATCTTATGTTGTATCGGGTGGTTGGACAGAAAATTTAAAAATCTTCCTGAAAAAGTTTCTTTTCTATACCAGTTGGTCTTCAAACAACCATCCTTATCTTTTATGATTTTTAAATTTAAAAAATGTATACTATTGTCAATTTCAGTTTCATATGTAAATTGAAGTCTAGGGTGGTAAGAATTAAAGACTGACAAAGTTTCATCAATTTTATTTTTCGGAATAAAAAGAATGGTGTCATCGACATACCTACGATAAAAGGGGATATTAAATTTAAGTTTTTCAAGACAGATACATTCCAAATCCTCCATAACTATGTCAGTAATTATGGGAGAAATTGGAGAACCCATCGGTGTTCCAAAAATCTGTTTATAATTTTTTTTCTCAAATTGAAAGAAAGTATTATTCATTAAAAATTCTATACTATTAATAAAATCATTCATAGGAAGCAAAGTATTATTTTTTATAAGATTCCATCTTTTTTTGATACTAGATTTCACTAATTCAAAAGGGATGTTTGTAAAAAGGGATTTTACATCAAGTGAAATCATTATAAAGTCATTAGGAACAATAGTTTTGTCAATAATTTTTTTAAAAAGAAAAGAGTTTTTTACCGTTGAAATAGGATTAGGAATAGATTTTGATAAGATATCGTTAACAATTTTTGCCATGCGAAAATTAGGAGAGTTGATACAAGAAACTGGTCATAAAGGAGTGTTAGGTTTATGAATCTTCGGAAGGCCGTAGATTTTTGCTATAACTGTATTATCAGTGATGATATCTTTTCTTTGTATATTTTTTCCTAAAAAACCTTTGAGTCTAAATTTATTTAAAAGTTTAAACGTTTCTTTTTGTGATGAAATTAGAGGGTCGTCAGTAACTAATTCATAAGTTTGATCATCATTAAGGAGTTCACACATTTTATTATTGTAATCTTTTTTATTTAAAATGACCGTGATATTACCCTTGTTCATCAACACTTACAATTATACAATTTAGTTACAATTAGACTACGTGACAAATACTTCATTTTGAACATTTCAGTACACCGCATGTGTATATTTCAGAGGTCGCTTTTATCACTAGAAAAACTCGTTTTTAAAATAATATTTTTACTTAGATAAGAATTAAGTATTCATAATTGAATCTAACCAATGAAAATGCTCCATCTGTTTAACAAAATTCTTGTGCAATGTTTTTAAATGTTTACGATACTAATACATCATATCCTCAAGGTTATTTTAAGTTCTATTTATTGAAGTCTTAAACTAACTTTGGCAAACAAGCTCAGGGGCGGTTCAATCTGAATTTTTTACCCGGGCAAACCATAGGGGCGGGCGCTTTTTAGTGCCCCGGGCCTGTTTTTGGTACCCCATTTTGCATTAAGGCAAAATGGTGGACAGAGGGCAGCAACGATCAATCTGGGATATATCAAAGAGGGAAATTTTTATATAAAATGTTAAAATTAGAATTTAATTTAATTTTAAAATCTTGGACACTTAAGTCTTTTATATGGTCGATTCTTGCGTAACTGCCCGATTTCAAGATAAGTTTTGGTAGACAAAAAAATTTTTTATTCAATGTTTCTCTGCATTTATTTTTCTTATTAGGGTATAATATATAAACTTTTGTTTGGAAAATGATAAAAAATTGTAATTTTGAACATAAATATCTTAATTTTGAGCATTGCAAGGGGTACTAAAATTTTAACCAGATAGAAGGCACATATAAAATAACGTTTTCTCACAATTTAACAAAAATCCATAGAAAATCGATTTTTTTCAAGTACAAAAACGACCTTAACCGAAGAACTACCGTAAGTCGTAATCACACATAAAACAAAGTATTAAAACGAGTCTAAATTTTGGATTTCTTTAAAGTGTAAACGAAAGAGGCCGCTATCAGCTGAAATTCAGCAGAAGAAAATAATATGAAAGCAATAGACACAGTGGGCTGAAAAAAAGCCACACTAGAAACTAAAATTTATCCTGAAGCCAATAAATGGGCTGAATTTCAAACCACACACTATATTTTTCTATTGTTAATTATTAAGAAATCTGAAATTAAGCTTACATTTGAATTATAAAATAGTTATCAAAACTTAAAAAAAAACTTTGTAAAAATTAAAAAAAAAATTATGAAAATTGAGAAAAATACGTGTCTTCTTATAAAAATGATTATATTATGCAGTGCCGTCCAGCAGGATTTTTGTTCTTGCATAAAGTTTTATATTTTGTAAACTAATAAAGATAAAACAATAAATGAGGGCTTTTTTTAAAGCTTATGTGCTCTACTTTTAGAATCTCTGATAAGTAAAAGGAAAAGAAATTTTCATTACTTAAGGGCATGTGATGGATTATGATGTCACTGCTATAGACAAAATTTGTCCGTAACTTTTCTCTTAAAATATTAAATATTTGGTAAAATTACTTAAAATGACATTAGAATTTTTTTTTAACAAAAATACTGATTGCTACTGACTATTACTAATTACTACTGATTATAACTTATAGAGACGGACAGATCTATGTAGTGGTACTACTCACGGACAGGAGCAACTAATCAGTAGTAGTACCCAGAGTAGTGAAGGTGGGAGGGCTGGCTACCCACAAGTTTGACACACTGGGTAATTGTTTAAAAAAACATCACTTTTTCTAAATTATGCATACGTCCAGAACGGTTGATTTTGGAAATAAATTATTGTCAACAAAAATGTGCCTTCTTATGTGTAGAATTAGAAAAAAATATTTTAAATTAAAAAAAAAATTTTTTTTGATCACATTTTGAGTTTCAAAATTTTGTTTTTAATTAGTTATAAGTGCAGAATGGTTGATTTTAGAAAAAAATTATTCAGAACAAAAATGTGCCTTTTTATGTGTAGAAACAGAAAAAAATGTTTCGAATTAAAACAAAATTTTTTTGACCAAATTTTGATCTTTTTAAAAATATGTTAAAAAAATGTTTTCTACCACACATGCACGAACAGCTCGTGTTTTCTTTCGCCTTAAGCGGGGCAGAACTCACAGTTTTTAGGTCACTGTTCGGAAGTTTTTTTATCTCTAACGTCACTAACCTGAAAACTGCGAGTGCTGACCCGCTAACGCCAACGAAACACGAGATTTTCGTACATATGTGATAGAAAATAGCATATGCACCTCGGGAGACCGATTTTTTGTCTCGCACAATGTTCATTTGTGCTTGACAAAAAAACACGGACTTCCCTCCCTTGATGCATAATATACTATTCTTTTTAATTCTGAATATTTTTTTCTAAGTCTACCTAAAAGAAGGCATATTTTTGTTCAAAATAATTTTTTTCTAAAATCAACCGTTCTGGATTTATGCATAATTTAAAAAAAGTGCTGTTTTTTAAAACAATTACCTATATCTTTGTTAAAAAAAATTGCAGAACAATTTTTAAAAATTCGTTTTAAAGGTGATAAAATTACCTTTTAAGTGCATTATCTGCTAATAAAAAATGATGATCTGTTTACAAAATACAACAGTTTAAAATTTACCATAAAAATGGAATTTTGTGACTATTGTTAATATTAATTGAGTAATAAAAAAAAATTTCTTTTAATCATTAGATATTTTAAAAGTAGACCACATAAGCTTTAAAAATGCCCTCATTTATTGTTTTATCTTTATTAGTTTACAAAATACAAAAATCTTTTTGTAAAGACAAAAATTCTGATGGGTGGGCAAATCCTGCTGGACGGCACTAATGTATATAAATATAATAAATTATGTGTTGTTGGTATGAATTTTTTCATAGTTTTTGATAGATAGATAGATAGATAGATAGATAGAATTGACAAATTGAAAAATTAAGAAGTTAAAAGTATCTAGATATTAAGAAAGTCAGAAATAAAATAATTACATTGTGAAAGCAATGATTGGGAATATATGAAAAATAATTTGATATCCAATACAATGACTTGAAAATTCCAAAAAATGTTAAAAAGAATCAAAAATATTTTTAGAAACTAAATTTTCGTAATAAATAAAATTTAAAGGAAAACAAATAAAATCTGAAAAAACTGTCCTGAAAGTACAAAAAACGTGTCTAATAATATTATAACGTAATAATTGTAAGTAATAAAAAAAAAAATAAAGATGCAAAAATAGCTGCCTATTAAAAAACTAAAATGTGAAGAAAATAACGAAAAATTTAGAATAAAAAACTAGTATTGATAAAAACACTTATAGCTGCGAATTAAAAACTACTTAGCTATAATAAGAAAATTACGAAATTATGCTGGAATGCAGACAAAATAACTGAAAATGTATAGAAAAATGATACATGAAAAATAATAACTAAAGATTCTAAAAGATAATTTTGAAGTATAAAGAAAACTGCCTAAAAGTCAAAGAATTACTAGAAAGTAAAAAAAATATATGAAGATACTTTTACTTAACAATGTTGCTAAATAACTAGAACGTTAAAAGCCAACTAGATCTTGTAGAAAAAAAAGAAATTTTAAAAGTAACATATATACAAAAATTAATATACATGGAAATAACACAAAAAGAATTTAATTTTAATAAACAAAATTTAAATTAAAAGACAATATAAATAATAAGACAATGAAAATAATAACAAAAATTTGTAGAAAGTGAAACAGATAACTAGAGATAAGCAGTACCGTAACTAGGGTGGTGCCGTCGGTGCCGTGGTATCAAGCACAGTCCACTGGGGGCACAAACTTGGTGGGACGCAACATATTTTTTTTAATAAAAAAAATTATTAAACCAAAAAAATTAGATTAGGTACTTTTTTTAGGCAGTTCGAAGTTGAATATTATAAATGTTACTAATTGTAAATACTTTATTAGACAAAAAGTGTTTATTTACTGTATTTAAAACATCATTTTAATGGAACTTTTAAAATCAATAAATATAAAAAATATTAATAGGAAGGAAATAATTCGTTCAATTAGTAAAATTTAGTTTTTAAGTCAAAATTTCATGAATCAATTTATTTGAAAAAATTAAAAAAAATATTTAAAACTTGCGGAAATTGAATTTATAATTTAGGGGAACTAGCGCCGCTGGCGGCCGCGCGATCCTGTCATTTAGTGAATTACAGTTATTTAATTATGCTAAAATATACTTGAATGTTTTTGGAATATCCGTCTGCCGTAGTTTCCATCTTGCTCGCTCCGACAGTAAAGAGTAGAAATTGTTTCTGTCCTTTCCTGTTTCATGCTCTGGTCCCGTATCCGTATTCTATCTGTTTAGGCCTTATTATTTGATTTTGTAAAATTTCAATTACAACTAATGTAATTTTTTAACTTTCTGGAATTCTCGTAATGAGTAATATGGTACTACTTTATACAACGTTATTCGTAACAGAATTTAACTCCCATAAATAAAATTTCCCCTGTCTTAGCCCCCTTCCACGAGATAATTTTTATTTTAATACGATAACACTTCAAACGTCATTACCGTGCATGTCCCAGCATACACTTTTAGTACTTAGAAATTTATTATCTTCTCATTTTTCAAAGAATATGGCTAAAACAATTATTGGATCATATTAAAGATATATTAAGGTATTAAATAAAATATTTGCACTTGTTGCAAAGAAAGTAATTTTAATTAAAAAAATTGTATAAATTTGTCCCACAATTTCATCTTCATGTTATGAACGTCATTACCGTACGCTACTTTTTCTTTAAAATATAAATAGTCAAAAGAAAATAACAATTACCCACAAATCAAGCATACCAAATGATTAAAAACCACTGTAAAGTTATTACTAAAAAGCTTATTACTATTTTCTAATTTAATAATAAAGTTGAAAATTTAATTTTGACAACATAAACAGTCCCCGGTAAGAAGCGTTGAATAGAGAATAATTGAAATTTCTTTGTTTTAACCTGAAAGTGCAGAATATTGTATTCTTTTGAATAGGCGAATTTTCCGTTTCTAAAAAACACTAACTGGGAATAGAATATGTGAAAAATTAATTCCCTTCAATACGTATTTCAACTTTTTAATTCTCTGCTGATATACGTTTTTCCAACTTTTTTATTCTCTTTAATCGTAATGGAAGCGAGCATAATTTTATTTCAACCAATTTTTAAATTCAAGCATGAAACATCTATTATTTTCTTATACTAATTCTTTATAGAGAAATAGATATTCAGAAAAGCCTATTGACTTTTTGGTTTAGTACGTTTGTCTTATGGAAAATCAGAAACGTGAATATGCTTCTAAATGTTATGATTTGACGATCACAGATTAAATAATTTGTTGCGTGTATTATATGTGTTTAAGTTTTGAAATAAAACGACAATTAAAGACAGTTAATCGTGTATTTTTAATAGATTTTTTCGAATTTACTTTAAATTTCTTATGTAATAATTATACTACCTCAAGGTTCTAAAATTAATTAATTAGGGGAGTGGGCCCCAAGATGGACAGGGCCCCAAGATGGACATTTCGTATAAAATTTTTGTTTAAGGTGATAGCGCCTTATGCTTTCTGTCATTTTTGTTGTTTGTATAGACGAACATTTTGATGCACATTTGAAGAAAAAAAACCAGTTGGTTTTTCTTCTACACATACCACGTAATTTTGTGTCTAAAAAAGTTATGTAACAGTTTTTTCGCAAGTTGGTAAAGCTATTTAAATTTATGATTTAGAATGAGTACTGAACGTTATAATATTCTTTATTTATCGTATAATAATATTCTAAAATGATTTTACTAATTCAGTATTCATATATATTTTTTTACTGGGGATTATAAAATGGTGTCATGTACCCTAAGATGGACAGGCCTAAAATCTCAATGTATTTTTTTGCATATTTTTGATTTTACACTTTTTTCAATAATTTTTTGAGCCAATTAATTAAAATTTTTTATTTTCCACCATAAAATGTGATTTTATTGTTAGAGAATTTATTATATTAATATTTTTCGATATTTTATTACTTTTTACTGTTAAGCTATTAAAGGAGTATTTGCCTACTTTGCTTACACGGTCAAAGTGGACAGTAGAAAATGTTCCATTAAAGAAGGGAGATGTGGTTATTGTAGTGGATTATACCGCACCAAGGAATACATGGAAAATGGCTCTTGTAATACGAATTCTACCTGGCTCGGATAACAGGGTTCGTGTAGTAGAAATACGAATGGGAAAGAAGAATTTATTAAGACCTTCCTGCAAGCTGATCAAAATAGCTTAAGTACGAAAAACTACGTTTCGTACGGATGGGAGAATGTTAGAGATTGAAATAAAAGTGCTCGTTTAGTTTGTGTTAATCTTTGTTGTTTCAGTTCTTAGTTTGACAAATTTATAATTGATGTAATAGAATAATTTTTCTTTAAGCTTGTTCTGGAAATTTCATCGCTACAATAATAATAATGTATTGAAAATGTATTTATGTCTGTATATTATACTTGTGAGAGAGGGGGACACGCCTTAGTATGCAAGTATATTGTTTTAAAAAACAGACTCTGATATCGGATTGAAATTTCCAACGATGAGACCAGTGGTCTTGTGAAAAACGGAAGAGATCCCAAATTATTTGAAATATTTTATGTTGTGCAAATAATGGGAAACTCTTAACGATTAGACTAAGAAGTCTATTGAAAATCGGGGAAATTTCATTGACAAATGCAGAGAAGGTAGACTTTACGAGCTTACCTGCCTATTAGCTGACCCTTTTGGGAAGAGGCGTATAAAGGCAATAAAGTCATTTTCTGAAATCGGTAATTGAAATGGTTTAGAGTCGACTGAAGGGCAAGTTTTAAGTCAGTTAACGTCGAGAATTATTAAGACTTAGAAGCGTTTGTCCACCTCTCAAAGCAAATATTAAAAATTCAAATAAAATTAAAATAAAGAACTTTACTTTTAAATGGTGTTCTGTGCTCCTTTACATCCTCTCAACAACACAAATACTTTACTACTTTCCACAAAAAAAATCGCACATAATCTAAATTGACTGGAAAGATTAAGGAAACTGTCCTATAATGTTTCCAGGTTATAGCAGGAATTTTCATTCCTTAGAAACCACCCCTAAGAAAATTGAGGTAGTAAAATTTCCAAATACTTTACTACTTTCCACATAAAAAATCGCACATGGTCTAAATTGACTAAAAAAATTCAGGAAACTGTCCTATAATTTTTCCAGGCCATAGCAGGAATTTTCATCCCTTAGAAACCACCCCTAAAAAAATTGAGGTAGTAAAATTTTCAAATACTTTACTACTTTGCACAAAAAAAATCGCACATGGTCCAAATTGACTGAAAAGCTTCAGGAAACTGTCCCATAATTTTTCCAGGCCATAGCAGGAATTTTTATCTCTTAGAAACCACCCCTAAGAAAATTGATGTAGTAAAATTTTCAAATACTTTACTACTTTCCACAAAAAAAATCGCACATGGTGTAATTTGACTAAAAAGCTTCAGGAAACTGTCCTATAATTTTTCCAAGCCATAGCAGAAATTTTCATCCCTTAGAAACCACCCCTAAGAAAATTAAGGTAGTAAAATTTTTAAATACTTTACTACTTTCCACAAAAAAATCGCACATGGTCCAAATTGACTGAAAAGCTTCAGGAAACTGTCCCAAAATTTTTCTAGGCCATAGCAGGAATTTTCATCCCTTAGAAACCACCCCTAAGAAAATTGAGGTAGTAAAATTTTTAAATATGTCACTACTTTCCACAAAACAAATCGCACATGGTCTAAATTGACTGAAATGCTTCAGGAAACTGTCCTATAATTATTCTAGGCCATAGCAGGAATTTTCATTCCTTAGAAACCACCCCTAAGAAAATTGAGGTAGTAAAATTTTCAAATACTTTACTACTTTCCACAAAAAAAATCGCACATGGTCTAAATTGACTGGAAAGATTCAGGAAACTGTCCTATAATGTTTCCAGGTTATAGCAGGAATTTTCATTCCTTAGAAACCACCCCTAAGAAAATTGAGGTAGTAAAATTTTCAAATACTTTACTACTTTGCACAAAAAAAATCGCACATGGTCCAAATTGACTGAAAAGCTTCAGGAAACTGTCCCATAATTTTTCCAGGCCATAGCAGGAATTTTTATCTCTTAGAAACCACCCCTAAGAAAATTGATGTAGTAAAATTTTCAAATACTTTACTACTTTCCACAAAAAAAATCGCACATGGTGTAATTTAACTAAAAGGCTTCAGGAAACTGTCCTATAATTTTTCCAAGCCATAGCAGAAATTTTCATCCCTTAGAAACCACCCCTAAGAAAATTAAGGTAGTAAAATTTTCAAATACTTTACTACTTTCCACAAAAAAATCGCACATGGTCCAAATTGACTGAAAAGCTTCAGTAAACTGTCCCAAAATTTTTCTAGACCATAGCAGGAATTTTCATCCCTTAGAAACCACCCATAAGAAAATTGAGGTAGTAAAATTTTTAAATATGTCACTACTTTCCACAAAACAAATCGCACATGGTCTAAATTGACTGAAATGCTTCAGGAAACTGTCCTATAATTATTCTAGGCCATAGCAGGAATTTTCATCTCTTAGAAACCACCCCTAAGAAAATTGAGGTAGTAAAATTTTCAAATACTTTACTACTTTCAACAAAAAAAATCGCACATGGTCTAAATTGACTGGAAAGATTCAGGAAACTGTACTATAATGTTTCCAGGATATAGCAGGAATTTTCATTCCTTAGAAACCACCCCTAAGAAAATTGAGGTAGTAAAATTTCCAAATACTTTACTACTTTCCACATAAAAAATCGCACATGGTCCAAATTGACTGAAAAGCTTCAGGAAACTGTCCCATAATTTTTCCAGGCCATAGCAGGAATTTTTATCTCTTAGAAACCACCCCTAAGAAAATTGATGTAGTAAAATTTTCAAATACTTTACTACTTTCCACAAAAAAAATCGCACATGGTGTAATTTGACTAAAAAGCTTCAGGAAACTGTCCTATAATTTTTCCAGGCCATAGCAGGAATTTTCATCTCTAAGAAACCACCTCTAAGAAAATTGAGGTAGTAAAATTTGCAAATACTTTACTACTTTCCACAAAAAAAATCGCACATGGTGTAAATTGACTGGAAAGCTTCAGGAAACTGTCCTATAATTTTTCCAGGCCATAGCAGGAATTTTCATCCCTTAGAAACTACCCCTAAGAAAATTGAGGTAGTAAAAATTTTAAATATGTTACTACTTTCCACAAAAAAAATCGCACATGATCCAAATTGACTGAAAAGCTTCAGGAAACTGTCCCAAAATTTTTCCAGGCCATAGCAGGAATTTTTATCCCTTAGAAACCACCCCTAAGAAAATTGAGGTAGTAAAATTTTCAAATATGTTACTACTTTCCACAAAACAAATCGCACATGGTCTAAATTGACTGAAATGCTTCAGGAAACTGTCCTATAATTATTCCAGGCCATAGCAGGAATTTTCATCCCTTAGAAACCACCCCTAAGAAAATTGAGGTAGTAAAATTTTCAAATACTTTACTACTTTGCACAAAAAAAATCGCACATGGTCCAAATTGACTCAAAAGCTTCAGGAAACTGTCCCATAATTTTTCCAGGCCATAGCAGGAATTTTCATCCCTTAGAAACCACCCCTAAGAAAATTGAGGTAGTAAAATTTTCAAATACATTACTACTTTCCACAAAAAAAATCGCACATGGTCTAAATTGACTGGAATGCTTCAGGAAACTGTCTCATAATTTTTCCAGGCCATAGCTGAAATTTTCATCCCTTAGAAACCACCCCTAAGAAAATTGAGGTAGTAAACTTTTTAAATACTTTACTACTTTCCACAAAAAAAATCGCACATGGTCTAAATTGGCTGGAAAGCTTTCGGAAACTGTCCCATAATTTTTCCAGGCCATAGCAGGAATTTTCATCCCTTAGAAACCACCCCTAAGAAAATTGAGGTAGTAAAATTTTCAAATATGTTACTACTTTCCACAAAACAAATCGCACATGGTCTAAATTGACTGAAATGCTTCAGGAAACTGTCCTATAATTATTCCAGGCCATAGCAGGAATTTTCATCTCTTAGAAACCACCCCTAAAAAAATTGAGGTAGTAAAATTTTCAAATACTTTACTACTTTGCACAAAAAAAATCGCACATGGTCCAAATTGACTCAAAAGCTTTAGGAAACTGTCTTATAATTTTTCCAGGCCATAGCAGGAATTTTCATCCCTTAGAAACCACCCCTAAGAAAATTGAGGTAGTAAAATTTTCAAATACTTTACTACTTTCCACAAAAAAAATCGCACATGGTCTAAATTGACTGGAATGCTTCAGGAAACTGTCTCATAATTTTTCCAGGCCATAGCTGAAATTCTCATCCCTTAGAAACCACCCCTAAGAAAATGGAGGTAGTAAACTTTTTAAATACTTTACTACTTTCCACAAAAAAAATCGCACATGGTCTAAATTGACTGGAAAGCTTTAGGAAACTGTCCCATAATTTTTCCAGGCCATAGCAGGAATTTTTATCCCTTAGAAACCACCCCTAAGAAAATTGAGGTAATTAAATTTCGAAATCAATTACTATTTTTCACAAAAAAAATCACACATGGTCGAAATTGGCTGAAAAGCTTTAGGAAAATATTCCATAATTTTTCAAGGTAATATCAAAAACTTGTATCCCTCAGGATCCTTCCCGAATAGGGAATTTTATATGAATAGATGGAATGATAAATTGTTTTGGACTTGTTCTTCTCATAAATGTGATAATTCAGAAACGATTTTTATTGTCTTTAGAATTTTTTTTAATTTTATTGGTAAATAATGGATGAATTTTGTGTATGTTAATTTTTGTTTATTTATAGGTTTATATAAATTTGTAAGACGTATATTTTACCGTTTACGTATTTATTTTTTGCACTTATCTATTTTTTGATGATATATCCCTTCACTTTTTATTTTAGTTCTGTGTAAATTAGTCAGAATCGCAATACAGATAAAGAAAGGCAAATTGTCATGGGTAAAATAGTTATTTTATATGGGCAATGTGATGAATTAAAAAATGTAAGATACTCAAAAACCTATTATATTTACTTTTGAGAGAACTCTTTTTCCTAAATAATTGATAAAATATGTTTTTTATATTTACGTTTTTAAAAATGTTGTTATTGTTGTTGATTATGATTTTTCTTCCCTACTTTGGTTTTGAGACTTTATTTTTTTATTAAAATTTTTGTGTTTATTCTAATTTTGTTAGTTGATTTTATTTTTAGTGTTTACTTATTTCTTTCTTATACTTAGGTTACTTTTTTCATTGATTGGATGTAACCATATAAATTCGATTATAATTTTCTTTACTTTCCTTTTTTTCAATAATTGGACTTCAGATTAATTTTCTTCGTTTCTATTTGTTTGATTGTCAATGTATTTATTTTTTAAATCTGCATCCCATTTGAATTTCCCAAGTGTTCCATATTCCGTTCCGGTGTTCAACTATACTTCCTTTTTATGCGAGCAGGGGGCATGTACTGTAATGAAATCTAGTTTTCGTTGTATGTGTGTTTATGGATGTTTTGTTTAGTTTGACGAATTTTTTTACTTTTAATTAGTTTTTTACTAATCGCGAGTGATAGTGCGCGAAATGGACTTTTCCCCCTAAATGCATATTTGGACTTTTTTTAGTGAAAGGATTTGCCGAACCGCGGTTTTCCGTTTAGCCAGCATTTGTCGCGGAATTCTCAAGTGAGTATTTTAGATTATTTTTTGCTTTTACATGAGCCTTAAATATTAAGTACCTATGTACAAAAGGGCACTGCCCTTAAATTGTTGTTAAATAAATAAATGAAGTTGCTTTAACTGATTAGCCAGCAATTCACTCAAATCTTCCTTAGTGACCGCTCTCCCGGCTATACTCGGTGATGATGACCTTGAACCGGCACAGCACTTTTTCTTAGATTTAAAGCAACTTGGATGAAACGATGCGTTACATTTACCACATCGAATAATTTCTTTCTGGATGTCAACATTACACCCCCGACAAGTTTTATCGGAGTCAGGCACTAATAATAAAGTAGACATCGCACTAATTTTTAGGTTAGGAAGTAGGAAGTTAGAAATAATCCAGTGAAACAACACTCTGCACCAAAGTTTATATAAAAATCGTTGCAAAAAGTATTACTTTTACTAATCGAATGAAAAAGCAGATTTGATTAAGTCACTTTTTAACACAAATTAAGCTTTTATTAACGGAGACTAAGAATCACGTTGTGATACTTTGCACATGCGCAAAGTTTATATATTTATTATATCAGTTTCTATTTAATCAGTTTTTATACAGTGGCAGATTATTTCTACAGTGGCTGGATGACAATTATGTTAAAATGGAAAAAGATCGACTTCAGTATTGTGCAAATCATCAAACAGAATTGCGAAGTGAAAGTTACAGGGGGTTAATAGATCACATTAATGATACAGCATAAAGGAATGATACACCTCTAGGGAAATTGGTTGTGGCACCATCAACATTCATTGGTTTACCTCGTAATATGACGGAACTACATCAATTTTCAATTGCTATTGTCGCAAAACATGGTAAACCGGATTTGTTTATGACAATGACATGTACCCTCTCTTTCCCACACCCAACCGGAAAAACTAAAAAACTAGTTTTCTCTCTCTCCCTTTCAGAGGAAAGGGAGTATTCTTCGAATCATCATTTATACTGGAACAACCAGATGCTATGAAAATTCAAGCAAGAAGAGCAAGTCTCCAAGCATCATCACTCAACAGCATATTAACAGCTCATCAGCTTTATACTTGGTCAAATCAGAATAAAGAAAGAAAACTTTTTTCTATTACACTACTAAAATTCATGAAACAATTAAGAAACGATTAAATTCACGTTTCAAGAATGCAACGGCAGTTCCAAAAAATTAAAAAAAAAACACGGTTTTATTCCAGTGTCAGATACGACAATAAAAATAAAAAATATTCCAGGGCTAAAGAGTGTGCCACTTTTAAATATAAATAAATTGAAAATAAATCACAAGCAGTCCATTTCAGGACTTCACTTTGATAAAAAAAAATTTTCTAAGCGCGTCATTTAGTTATTTTAGTAGATTGATTTCCGACTTATTCAGTTCACATTTATTACTTTTTAAATTTTACCGACAAATGCGTAATCAGCGACTTGAAGAAACTGCTAGTAACAAAAACCCCCGAGTAACAATTTTCAGCTTAATTCAGTAATTTTTTAAAAAAATGTCCGCCATATTGGATCTGCCATTTTGAATTTTTAAATTCTGACATTGGATTCGTATTCAGCGACCACAAAAACCCCCGATTAACATGTTTCAGCTGAATTCAGTTAAATGTATTAAATTTTGAAAAATGTATCCGCCATATTGGATTCGCCATTTTGAAGTTTTAAATTCTGACATTGGATTCGTATTTAGCGACCTTAAAAACATAAAAATTAGAGGTTTTAAATTTGTTTAGTCACAAGATGTAAGATTCTTTAAAGTTTTTAAGACAAAAGTTTTCACATTATGGCACTTATGTGTCTGTGGTGGCCACCATTTTGAAAATGTAGAAATAAGCCACTCGGCATTCGATTGCACATAAAAAATGCTAAATTTTAACCTATATAGCTTTGCAATAGCTTAATATTACGAGTGGACAAAGTCATTTGCCTTTTCACATGGAATGACCCATATATTTATTTAATGTTAAAAAATTTATAATCAAAAATATTGTTACATTTGGCGCCCAAACAGGGAAATGAAATGAATTGTTCCTCAGATATAAGTTATTATTTTAATGGCTCAAATTGGTATTTTTGGTTCTAAATATTGCTATAATTGGTGGTCAG
This sequence comes from Ganaspis brasiliensis, assembly GCA_037103525.1. Classification (NCBI taxonomy): domain Eukaryota; kingdom Metazoa; phylum Arthropoda; class Insecta; order Hymenoptera; family Figitidae; genus Ganaspis; species Ganaspis brasiliensis. The sequence continues at coordinate 87,400 of JAZKLR010000239.1, read as the reverse complement.
TGATATAAAACAAAACCAAATTTGAGAATCTTAATACTAATTGTCGATTAATTTGAATAATATTTTTATTGGGTGGTTTGTCAATAACCCTTCGAAATATCTATAGAGAAGCAATTAAAAATAGCAACTGATCAAGTTGAGAAATTAAAGGCGCGTATATTAGGGGAGAGTCGGGCAGCCCCGGCCCCTTAAGCTTTTTGGTCAATAAATTGTGTAAATATTTTAAGAACAATAATTAAATTATTTCATGGAGAAGACAAACTATTTGTCCACACTTGAAATGCTTCTAATAATAAAATAAACATATTAATTAAGAGGAACGTAAGGACAAATATGGGGTGTAAAATACTAACCCTCAAAAGTTCATCGGGTAACTCCGGCCACAGAATTGTCAGAAAATAATTTATGGATATCATTTAAAAAATAAATTCAATAATTTCGGAAATTACAAATATATCATTTTTATATGACGCTCCATTTGACAGTAATTTTTTTAAATTGTCCGAACACTTTATGGTTAAATTTACAGAATAGTAGTTTTCTATAAAGAGGAAATGAAATAATTGAGTCACTATACTAAAAAAATTAGTTGAATTAAATTATACGCCATTTCTAATTTGTTTCAATGATTAAAAAAAGGTATTATACTTAAAATAAACAGTGGCCGCGGCTACCCGATGGCCGGTGCTACCCGACTTTCCCCTACAGTTAAAAAAATCTCACTAAACAGATAATTTGGTTGATAACTTGAATTTTTAGTTGATAATTTAAGTGCCGATATTATAAATTTACTTAAACTTAATCAAGTGCAAAATGATCAGTTGAGTGTTTTGAGAGAGCAATCAAATAGGGGTTCCGAAACTGATAGTGATAAAATTATAAAAACATTAAGAAAGGGATTTCGACTTCTGGGTAATGACGTTAAACTACCCACGTTTAGTGATTCTCTGGATCCGCAAGCATTTTTCAATATGTTAGAAAAGTGTTTTCAATTAAAGCAAATGACACATGATACTTGTATATTTTATTTGAACGAGGTTTTTATTGGAAAATCAAAACTATGGTTTGATTCGCATAAGTTTGGGTATTATGACGCGTTTAAGAGAGAATTTCTGAAAGAATTTGATTCAATGCCAGTACAAGCTATAATAAAAGCAAAATGGCTATCTAAAATTTTTAATCCGGCCACCGATCAATTGAATTCGTATTTTCTCAGTCAGGTTAGGGATGCGCTTTGTTTTTCTCTTAAGTTGGATGATTATATGAATAAAATTATACGGAGATTCAGCAACTACCCGTACATGCAAGAGAAATATTGTCAACAATCGATTTTAAAGATTTTAATAAGATTTCTCAAGTTTTATCTGAATTGGATCTAACTTTTTCCGATCAAAATGATTATTTTAAAAGGTCCCAGCGGGATTCCGATCCAGGAAATAAGATGGGTGATGATAATTTATCAGCTAATCGGGGGAGAGCTCAGAGTAGTGGGTCGAAGGGAGGAGAGTTGTCTCAGGTAGCGGGTACACGGATGATACGTTGCTCGCCATATGAGTCACGTTCACAGCAATTTGATGATAAAAATCATAACAGAGAGCGTGAATTTTGATGACCGGAATCTGGAATATCTGGAATGGTTACCCGTAGGGGGTTTTTTAATTCTTAATCAAAAATGTGATTTATCCAGCTCTGATGTTATTGGTCAAGTTTGTAGAAAATCGAATCAGTTTGGTTCTGGTCAATTTTTGGAAAACTTGGAAAATGATTTGAGGTTTCGAACGCGTTTGGCGGATTCATGCGTCGCCTTTGGTGGGAAGCTTGCTGAGAATTTTAGACACAGACGAGACGAAGACAATTTCAGGTATATTCAAAGCTTAATTGAAACAGATTTTATTGACTCTAATAATGAAAAATCGGGGGAGGAAAATGCATTAAATGAAGTTGAATTTATAAATGACCGAAAGAATTTATCTGTGAGGCAGCATGATTCGGATTTGTTGATTTCGAATCAAGTATTTAAATTATCTGACTCCGATGTTCCTGATAAATTTTGTAATCCATCAAATCATTCTGAATCTGACGAATTTTTAAAAAACCCAGAAAATTATTGGAAGTCGGAAGTTTCGATTCGTGTGGAAGAAAGTTTTGATTCGTCGAGTTTTAACGGTAATTCGGATAATGGGTCTGGTTTAATTGAGGAAGTTAAAGGGGAGAATTTTGAGCCGAGGAGAGGCGAAATTTCGAACAATGTTATTGATTTAAACATAATTAAACTTATATTTATGGAGAGTGACTACAAACAAATTTTAAAGAAATAAAAAATTAATTTTTAGAGAAAAACAATTTTTTTATTGCTCAAAATATGTAGTTTCAATATTTCAATATCAGACTAATATGTCACAATCATAACCATTATGCACTTTTTTTTATTACAAACTTGCACTTGTTATTTTCGTTTTATTCATTCATTTATTGTTCAATATGTCACTTTCTAATGTCAACTTTTTTTTTTAATAGAAGAAGGGTATCATTATACCAATTGACAAAGGTGGTAGTAAGAACGATGTTCGCAACTATAGACCTATTACTATTTGAGTACTATACCCAAAATATTCGAAAATCTGATTTACGACATTATTTATGTCTATTTAATTAAGTTTATTATTCCTGAACAACATGGCTTTGTTAGAAAAAGGTCTGTGACCACTAACTTATGTGTTTTTACTAATTACGTACTTGACGCCTTTAAAAATGACCTTCAGGTGGATGCGGCCTTTTTGGATTTTGCCAAAGCCTTCGATAAAATCAATTATGTAATTCTCGTGTTAAAGCTTAGAAACTTGGGTTTTTCAGATCTTATTTTAAGATGGATAAAGATATACTTGTCTGAAAGATCATTATCAGTTCATGAGAAATCATCTTACTCTCAAGTTTTTTCAGCAACATCAGGTGTTACTCAAGGATCAAATCTTGGCCCCTTACTAGCAAGATATTGCGCGCGCACATGCGCGCGTGAAGTTTGTAATGATGATTAATGATAGATTAAAGAGGAACCGGACAAACAATCAGAACAAATGTTAGTCCAAATGAATAATTTTGATTTTTGATATAGAAGACACATAAGTTAATTTATTTTTTTTTAGGGGAATTTGTTGAAAATTTAAAGAAATAGACGTTGGGAACGATTACTCAATTTGAGTTTTAAAATAACGGAAATTGAAGAATCGTTTACAACGTCAATTTTTTTTAATTTTTATCAAATTGCAATTTTTAACGGCTCATTTTGTAAAAACTGCAAGTGTCAACACTTCCCCTGAAAAAAATTACATTAACTTATGTGACTTCTATATCAAAAATAAAAATTATTCATTTCGACTAACTTTTGTTCCGATTGTTTGTCCGATTCCTTCTTAATGTGGTAAAATAAAGTTTAAAATTTTTGTCAAAGACAATAGAAAAGTTTGATAATAAGAACGAAAGAAATACTGTGCAGTTTTGTAAAAAGAGAAAATTTTATAGGTGCCCAAACAGCACGTAATATTACATAAACAATTACTTAAAAACATTGTATGTAAATGTTCTCTCATTATTGCATGATTATCTACTACACTTTCAGGTTTAACATTACAATATACAGAAGTTGCAAAAGCAATTGCATAAACACCACAATCCACATAATTGGGTTGTTTGTGAACAGTGGAAAAAACTACATTAGGTCTAAACAGATATAATCTAGCTAGATATTGACATTGATCATTATTTAAAAATTTATTATTCATGCTGTCATAAACAAAGAGAGTATTTGAATCATAGGAAGTACAAATCCAGTGACCTTTTTTTTTTTGAACCACTGAATAGGATTTGAATATGTTTCTTATCTTTTCGAATGGGAATAAGAATGTTTTGATCTTTTTCATCTAATATAAAGTATATTTTTTTATTTGTAGAATCCATTGTATTTTTTTTACCTAAACATAGGGGAGAGCGGGGCTACTTGGCGCACTTTTCACTCTTTGTTGATTGGTTCTGCCAATTTTATGTACATGGAAAATATATTGCACAGAAACTTTGCTTAACATCTCAGCTTTGATTTCAAAAAATAAAAGTTCCAAAAAAAGTTGTACTTTTTTTTTTAGAACAGACTTTTTGGAGAAAACCAAAGTGCGCCAAACAGCCTCGGCTCGGAGCTGCCTGGCGCACTACCCGGGGTTACTTGGCGCATGAATTAAAACGTGTGATTAATAATCAAGCAATATGTTTCATTGTTAAAATAAGTCTTCTAATGAAATATTATCTTGAAAAATGTGAATTAATTCAAAATGGAAGGTTCATCTTGTTCAAAAAGTGAAGTTAACAAACCTAAAAACTACAAATATCTGGAAACGTAAAATTATGAGATTATTATAATAATAGTAATATATATTAAACACTTTTTTATCTTAAAGGGTTATTCTTGGTACTTATAATAAAATAAAAGTGTTACCACATTGAATTTAATAAGTTTTTATTAGTCACTAGATGTAGCTTATAAACTTCTAGCGTTCCGAGCGCGCCAACCAGCCCCGACCCTACTGCGCCAAGTAGCCCCGGAGAGACTATTTATACATTTTCTTCGTTTTTATGAAAACTGTAAATATAAATCAAAAATTTTTAATTGTTTCTTAAAAGCAACTGTTCAAAACACAAAACCTTAATTTTGATTTTTTTCTGATTGCATTTTGTAAAAAGACATAACAAAAAAATTAAGGCGTTAAAATTTACTTTTCAGTACCAAAATTGGTTTTTTAAATTTATAATCCAGAATAATCAATCGATAATAATGAAATTATGTGTGAAGTTACAGTTTATCAAGTACATTAATTTGCTTAATTAATTACAGCCCCGGTCTCCCCTATTATATTATAAATTATAAATGATTGAATTCTAAACACAGAAAATATGGGTTTATTATAAAATTTTATTATTTTACAGTGATACTCTGATTTGAAATATTTATACTTGTAAAAATTTTCACTATTTTTCGAAGCTTATTACTTTTTTTGAACCTCCTACAAATTTAAAGTTTTGAATATAATTAGTGATGCATGTCGAGCAAACGATCTGATCGACTTCACATCTGATTGTCTGCTGTTTGCTCGATTGTGATTGAACTGAACAAATTACTTTTTATTTACCTTTTAATAATTAGCATAACTTATGAGAATATCGTTAAGTAAGAATCCTTTCTGTTTGTTGATATATACTGACATACCGAAATTTTAAAAAAGTAACCTCTTTTATGATTAATTGCAAACTTAAAAATTTTACAAATTAAGCAAAATAACCTTGCAAAATTTGAATATAGAATTTATTTTGTACAAACTTAAATATGTGTTAAGTTTGAATCTTTTAAAAGCTTACAGAAGAAAGATACGATGTGTTGAAAAATGTCATTTTTCATGAATTTAAAATTTAATTTTATAATAAACAAAATTTTTTTTTAAGTTATTGTTCTGAATAAGAAAAGTTAATGTATTAATTTCAAACCTCGTAAGTATCCAAATTTTTTATTAAATAATTTTATAAAAAATATACTTCTAAATATCACAAAAATTGACAGTCTTTGTAGATCAATCTTAAATCCATTTTTCTTATTATAATTATGCTTTATATAAATAATAAATTACCATACACAAATCTTTAAAATACCTATATATTGACATTCTTTTTCAGCGAAATTTTATTTAAACTTATATTTAGTAATTTAAAAAGGTTTGAAATATGAACTGAAAACGCTGCACTTTCACGTCTTTAACTAACATTTTGTAAATGCCCGAACAGCACCGGATGTTTGGGTGAAAAAGACAAAATTAACAAAATCTTTATTAGAAATAAATTCTATGAAGTTTAATAATGACTTATAAAACAAATTTATTTTTGAAACACTTATAGCAGCAACATCCCTTAGACGAAAGTCAATGAAATTACCCACGTGACAGATAAAAAATGTTGACAAAAAGAAATGATTCTTACTTAAAGATACTTTAAAAAATTATGCTATTTATTAAAAGATAAATAAAAAGTAATTTGTTCAATTCAATCATAATCGAGCAAACAGCGGACGATCAGATGTGAAGTCGATCAGATCGTTTGCTCGATATGCATCACTAAATATAAATTAATATTAAAATAATTTGCTTGCCTATAAAGTTTGACAAACGTGTTTTAATGACTCTAAAAATTATAACATCTTTAAAAAAAAGCATCAGATTTAAGGTTACAAATGAAGTTGTGAACCTTCATTTTTTGATTAATAATTACACGAAAAGAAAGAAAATTTATACCATTTTAATATGCCTACTGAATTCAGAAAATGTTGGAGTGTCACATATTTTAAAATTAGAATTATTAAAAATATGGTCGCAACAGCCCTTAGACGAAAAGTCAGTGGATTGACCCATTTGAAGTATTCAGAAAAAGTACGTTTTTCCCTAACCTGTAACCTAACATAATAAAATTTCAACAAGTTTTATAAACATTCAAATCTTCAGTCTCTCAGTGCAGTTTTGTCCAAATGTACAGTTATTTTGAATGACGTCTATCACATTTTACAACCTTCTTTTAAATTCACCAGCGGAGAGTTATCATTCAGGTCTGGACGTTAATCATTCCTGTCTAGAGAGGGTTCACAACTGTCTATTTCATTAATGTCCAAGACATTACTGAGTCCTTTCCAGACAGGAATGGTTCATGTCCAGAAAGCAATGAGTGCTGTCTAATTAACATTTTTTATTTGGACAGGAACCACTCCTGTCCGGACAGTATTCAGTCATGTCTCATTTTCTCAGTGTAAAATTCCTCACTTACCATTTTTAAGGTAATGCATTTGATTTTTAAATTTTGTTTAATACATTGGTTTCGCCATTTTGAATTTTAAACATTTAATTCCAGACTTGTAATCAGCGAACTCAAGAACCCCCATATACTAAGTTTCCTGAAAAAATCAACAACTTTTTAATTTTAATAGACGCCATAGTGCATCCGCCATTTTAAATTTTGAAAATCTGATATCAGTTTTGTAATTAGCGACCCCGAAAACCCCCGAGTAACAAGGTTGAAGCAAATTCGATTAATTTTTATACATTTCTTTTGTACTAATGTTTCATTACGTTTTCTTAGCTAATTATTTTTATCTTTGAAGCGCATTTGTAAAAAAAACTAATAAAGCTAGAGGTGTGGGGTTTATTGCTTTAAAAAGAGCAAATCTTTTTTATAAGAATCACCGAAAAAGTGAAAATTGATTTTTTTGACCTCAGGTCCTCTTTAACTTACCAGGTCACATATATTAAAAATTAATTTAATTTAATTTGTTTATTTATTAAGAAATAGCATTCCTAAATACTTCAATTTAATAGATTCACAGTAAAAAGTAATAAGATATCGAAAACTATCGATATATCAAATTCTTTAACGATAACATCACATTTTGTGTTGGAAAATAAAAAATTTTAATTGGTTCAAAAAATTATTGAGAAAAGTGTAAAATCGAAAATATGAAAATAAATACATTGAGATTTTGGGCCTGTCCATCTTAGGGAACATGACACAATTTTTTTATTCCCAGTAAAATTTTCTATACAAACCCAAAATTAATAAAATCATTTTAAAATATTATTATACGATAAATAAAGAATATTATAACGTTAGTTATTCATTCTAAATCATAAATTTAAATAAAGTTACCAAATTAAGAAAACTTTTTTTTCTTCGTCTATACAAACAACAAAAATGACAGAAAGCATAAGGAGCTGTCATCTTTAAATTATATACAAAATGTCCATCTTGGGGCCCTAACCACCTTGGGGCCCTCTCTCCTACATAAAAATAAATGTCAACTACACCTCTATGACACCCTACATTAATATAATCAAAAATAATTTTAAAAAATCTTAAATAACCTTAAACCCCTTGAAATATCCCATTGACTTTACATGGGAAAAACGCACTTTTTCGTAAATTCGCTACCAAATCCTCAAAAATTACTTAAAATAGCAATACAGTGAATCACATCTTGAAAAGTTCTCAAACAACAATATTCCATAATTTTTTTAATAATTTATTAATATTAACTATTTATTATAGGGTTATAAACAACCCCCGTAAATGCAAAAAAATGACAAATTTGTTTAAATTACAAATTAATAGTTTCTTAAGAATTGTTTAACAAAATTGTTACATATTGTCAATTTACGAATGTTTATAGATATTTTTAAGTATTTTTCATTTGTTTAAACAATTTATTATTGTTAATTTACAGCTTTTATTCAAATATTTCTAGCGAGTTGTAGTTTTTTTTGACTTTACTATTTTTTACATTTACATTTAAAAATAGTATTTAGTAAAGTTAACCACAACAACAATTTGCAATTGTTTAAACAAATTAATGTTAATAATAATTAACTTTTTGACAAATGCACCTAGAAAGTCACAACTTTTTCCTAATTTTACAAATTAATGGGCTCTGGTTAGAAAAAGAAAAATTATTGACTGTAAATTATTATTTTTAATTTGTTTAAACAATTTATTATTATTAATTTACAGCTATTATTCAAATAAACCTAGCAAGCTGTAGTTTTTTCGGACTTATATATTTTTTATATTTAAAATGAAAAAAGGATTCAGTAAATTTAATCACAACAAGAATTTGCAATCGTTTAAACAAATTATTGTTAGGGAAGAGGGCCCCAAGTTGGACACCCTTTCGTCTTATTGCTGTAGAATCCAAACCAAATAAAATATATTAAAATATTTTATACCGGATAGAAGTAGAATTTATAAGGTAACTTATGGCCACAGAGATAAAATTTTATTTTGAACATAAACATTTTTTAAAGCGTTTTTTCTAATTGTTAAAATTTTCGGTCTTAAAAAAAGTGGCCCCAAGATGGACACCTTCTTAAAAGTCTCTGAAAATTGTAGTAAATAAAAAATTAACATCCTGTAACAATTCTTAAACTAATTTTTAATCATTTTACGGAATTTATCAGGAAATAACATTTCCTAAAACTTCAATCTAATAGCTTAACAGTAAAAAGTAATAAAATATCGAAAAATATAGATATATCAAATTCTCTAACGATAACATCACATTTTATGGTGGAAAATAAAAAATTTTAATTAATTGTCTCAAAAAATTATTAAAAAAAGTGTAAAAACGAAAGTATGCAAACAAATACATTGAGATTTGAGGCCTGTCCATCTTAGGGTACATGACACCATTTTTTAATCCCCAGTAAAAATTTATATACGAACACTGAATTAGTAAAATTATTTTAGGATATTATTATACGATAAAGAAAGAATATTATAACGTTAAGTACTTATTCTAATTCATAAATTTAAGTAACTTTACCAACTTGAGGAAACTGTTACAAAACTTTTTTAGACACAAAATTACGTGGCATGTATAGAAGAAAAACCAACTGGTTTTTTTTCTTCAAAAGTGCATCAAAATCTTCGTCTAGACAAACAACAAAAATGACAAAAGGCATAAGGCATAAGGCGCTGCCACGATAAACAAAAATTTTATACGAAATGTCCATCTTGGGGCCCTGTCCATCTTGGGGCCCACTCCCCTATTAATAATTAATTTTTTACAAATAAACATAAAAAAATACAATTTTTTCCTAATTTTACAAATAAATAGGCTCTAGTTAGAGTAAGAAAAATTATTTATTAGAAGTTAATATTTTTACATTGTTTAAACAATTTATTATTGTTAATTTATAACTATCATTGAAATAAACCTAGCGAATTTTAGTTTTTTCTGTCTTAATTATTTTTGATATTAAAAATGAAAAATGGGGTTTAGTAATATTAACCACAACAATTTGCAATTGTTTAAACAAATTATTTTTAATAATAATAATTAATTCTTTACAAATGCACCCAGGAAGACAGAAGTTTTTCTTAATTTTACAAATAAATGGGCTCTGGTTAAAGTAGGAAGCATTATTGACTATAATTTATTATATTTACTTTGTTTAAACAAAGTATTGTTCATTTATAACTTTTATCCTAAAACTCCTAGCGATTTGTAGGTTTCTTAACTTTATAACTTTTTATATTGAAAGCAATAAGCTATTCTGCAAAATTATCCGTAGCCACAACTTTTAAAATTGTTTAAACCAATTATTGATAATAATTATTGATTCTATACAAATGATCCTTGAACGACACAACTTGTAAAATAAGGAAAAAAATATGTCTTGGTTTATTTGTAATTAATTAATGATTATTAACAATAATTTATTTAAATAATGCCAAAGGCAAGTTGAAGTTAATTTTGCTGAAAATCTTGTGGTATTAAGTATAAATAATTAATAGGATAGTAAAAATTAAATTTCGCTGAGGGTTTTAGGATAAAAGTTGAAACTAAACAATTATACATTTTTTAAACACAGTAAAAATGATAAATTATGACAAATAATTTGAGTTATTCTAACCAGAGACCATTAATTTGTAAAATTAGGAAAAAGTTGTGTCTTCCTAAGTGCATTTGTAAAGAATTAATTATTATTAACAATAATTTGTTTAAACAATTGCAAATTGTTGTGGTTAATATTACTAAACCCTATTTTTCATTTTTAATAATGTTACGTTCGTAACCTATATATATACTTTATATATTGTTATATACATTGTTATTATTCAATTCTTATAGATATAAGAATTCTTATCATTGTATATCATTTTGGTTAATATTGTATACGAATATTAGACAAGAGTAGATGTGATTTTAAAATTGAAAACGTTTGAGAAAGGAAGAGATTATGTTAACATAAGACAAACGCAAGTCTAGGACAGCTACCTCTTGGTGGAGGGTAGTACAAGTCTAGACACCTGTAAAGGGAACGGGGAGAAGAGACAAGCAAAGACAAACATTTTCCAAATTTCAAGAACTACGATATACTTTCACTTTAATGCGGAGTATTACAACCTAGAATTCATGCAGGGGAAGGAAGAGGAAGGTTAAGCTAGGACGGCCATCTTTTTCCTAAGCGTCCATCTTTTTTTGAAGCGGACATCTTTTTTCTAGGCAGCTATTAGCATTCCCAATTTTCCAATATAAATTGGAGCATCAGGTTGACTAGTTCAGTTCGAAGTTTTACAAACTTGATAATACACAGTCTTACCATCTAGTCATTAGTTATTCACATTCAACTACTCAAATTACTTGCAGTATTACAGTCTTACTGCATAGTAACGTATTGCTTTTAATAAGTGATAATTCTATTCGGTCCAAGTTGTCACTCTACAAAATAACGGAAATTCACACCGTTTTGTGAGAAAAACAAACTAAAAGTCTCCTGCAAGAAGTTTCTATTTTCTACAAAATTCACCTGCATCGACATCTAAGATTAGGATCCTCGTCTGTTTACTCAACGGCTAATCTACTGCAAGGTTAATACTATTTCATCGCTTGCCTTCTACAAATCTGCGAGTAAAACATCTATCTTTCCATCTTCGAAAGTAAGGCTCAATTTATAAAATCATTTTTGTAAATCTCTCTACTCATTATAATAACCTCATAAATAAATATTCTACAATAAACTTTAGTACTCTCATTGACTTAATCCTCATCCCAAATCAAGTTCTTAATTGAAATTGATTTAAAAGGAGGAACTAGGGAATATTGTAAGGGTTTTTGTACATCAAAACGTAACAGAAGCCCTTCACAATTTTGGTGCATCGGCCCGGGAAATAAAAAATAAGTCAATGAGAAAAAATTTGTAAAATTTTTTTTTAGAAACAATATATAATTCAATAATAAAAATTCATGAAAATTTTTTTAAATATCAATTAAATTTTAAATAAAATTCAAATTTACCGAATGATTTATTTTTCAAAAATCAATGAGCTAACTAAATTAAAAGTGTCAATAAAAAGTATATATCTTTAAAATAAAATCCTTAATATCATTTTAAAAATATTTGATTTTGTATAAAAAATTTCTGTTGTATATGATCCGTAATAGCTTGGAGCATTTTCAATTTTAAACTATACAAATATAGGGGTTCGATTCCTCTTAAAAATACGATAGAATCTGTACAACATAATCATTTATCTTTTTACAATTTATTCGTTAATGCAAATTTATTGACATTTTTTCTAGAAGAGTGAGAATATTTATTTATAAAAACTTTTGCATAAAATACTTCTTTTTATTACATTTATATGCAAATGATTTTGTTTTTATAAAACTTATAATTTTAAGTATCATCCAACTCGAAATTAATGTCTAATTCAAATGAAAATAATACTGATTCTCAACATTTAACTCGCTCAAAAATAAAAGAAAATCCCAAACTATCCTTAAATTCCGGAATCCCTAATATCAAATCAAAACCATTTACTAGTACACCGAGGTATTCTAAAACAAATCCAAATATTAATTTTTCACAAAAAGAAAAACAATCGGATTCAGGATTCATTTCAACTCAACTTTTTGACAGTGACGATACTTCTAACAGTGATAATAGTGATAGCGAAGAACTTACGGCAGAAAAAACTTTAATTGAAAGTCATTTAAATAATTTGGAAGAATTTGGCTTTAATAAAAATCAGTCTGAATTAAATAAAACTTTAATAGAAGAAATTGACGATAATTTTGAAAATCAATCCGTACCTAATTCTGACACATCTTCCAATAATTCTGAAATTTCATTTAATCTCGAAAATATGGCTTTACCGAATAACCAGCAAGTTTCTTTACGCGACGCTTTGGAAACAATTCCATTATTTAACGGAAAAAATATACCATTATCGATATTTATTGAGGGTTGTGTAGAGGCAAAATCAATGCTTCCAGAAAATGTAGATGTGGAAAAGAATTTAGTAAAATTAATTCGGGGTCGAATTTCTGGCGAAGCAAGGAAAATTATATTAGGGCATAGTTTTAACACAGTACAAGAATTGGCAGAAAGACTAAAAACAGTTTATGCACCCGCGAAATCAGTATATCAGTTACAAGGGGAATTAGAGGCAATGTATATGTGGGAACATGAAAACGTAGTATCTTATGGGTCAAGAATTGCAGAAGCAGCAGAAAGAATTTTAGATGCGCATAGAATTAATAACGAAAATACAGTAGACGAAACATTTAAAACAGGACTAGAAGAAACCATTGTTGATTGTTTTACGCGAGGACTTAGACCAGAATTAGAGTTACGAGTAGGAATATCAGACACATTTAAAAATGCAGTAAATAAAGCAATAGAAGTAGAAAGAAAATTATTATCACGTAATGAACTAAGAAAAAATACGCAAAAAATTGAAAATGAATATTTGTCTAAAAACAATAAAGATTTTGCTAAAACAACAAAGATAAATGTTGCTCAGGATGAAATCATTACTTGTTTACTCTGTGGTAAAAAAGGACATTTTGCAGTAAATTGTTTTCAAATTAATAAATTACTAGGACAAAGGCAAGAAAATTTTATACATTCACGACGAAATTTTACACCCCAGAATCAATATCAAAATCGTTTTAGTAACAGAAATCAAAATCAGCCTTCTTTTACATATCAAAATCAATATCAAAATCGTTTTAGTAATAGAAATCAAAATCAACCATTTAATGCATCTCAAGACCATCATCAAAATTACTATAAAGACCCTCCGCGAAATCAATATCAAAATCAAACCCAAAACCAGTATAGAACTTCACCAAATCAATTCCAAAATCGTAATCAATATCAAAATCAGAATCAATATCGAAACCAAAACAGATATCAAAATTCATATAACAGCAGATATCAGAATAAACAAAACGAACAATTACAAGAACAAGAACCAAGCACAAGTAAAAATATTTAACTATCAAACCCGACACACAGAAACTAAACTGTAACATGTAATTATTGTAAAAATCCAGGACATGTAATTAGTGAATGTAGAAAAAGAATATATAACAATAGCCAACAACAAACGCATCACCCAGTAGAACATTCGGAAAACTCCAAAATTCTTTCTCAGTAGGATGCTCCGAGGACAGATTGAAAAATTTTAATGCATCCGGTAATAATAAACTTCCAACAAAACATATAAATTTAGCAAAACCTAATTCAATACCATACGTTCGAGTAAATACTAATGAACTTAAAACATCTACAACTATGATGATTGACACAGGAGCAGGACCAAATTTATTAAAACTTCGAGCACTTCATAATGACAAAGAAATTGATAAAAATAAATGCATCAAATTAACAGGAATTAATGAGCATCCAGTTTATACATTAGGACAAGTAAAACTTAATATTTTTGGCATTCCGACAATTTTTAATTTATTATCTAATGATGTACCAATTGAACACGACGGTATTTTAGGAACAGAATTTTTTGTCAATAATAAAGTAAAAATAAATTATGAAGAAAGACACATAGAAATAAATAATCAAAAATTTTACTTTGAATCAAACGATTATTTTACAATACCAGCTAGATCAGTTTATAATATTCATGTTAAAATTTTGAATAAAGATAAAAAGATAGGTTTTATCCCTAAACAGTCAGTAGCCGAAGGTGTTTTTTTAGGCAACGCAGTTGTAACAAATACAGAAGGTAAAGCATATTTAAAGGTATTTAACACACGCAACGAGTCTATAAAAATACCTGTCCTTAATATAAAACTGGAAGATTTTAAAGAATTAGAAAATGAAAATCAAAAATGTAATTTCAAAAACAATGAAAATACTGTAATAGAAGAAATAATTAACGTGTTTACAAACAATGACAAATCAGGAAAAATTTTTAATATCACAGGAACAGATAGAGTAGAAGAATTGAAAAAATTACTTAGATTAGACCATTTAAACAAAGAAGAGCTAGAACATGTTATAAAATTAGTAAATAAATACTCGGATAGATTTCACATACCGGGAGAATATTTAGAAGCAACTGATCTTATTAAACACAGAATTATTACTACAGATGACACACCTATTATAACAAAACAATATAGATTTCCACCTGTACACAAAGAGGAAATGACACGTCAAGTAAACGAATTATTAGAACAACAAATTATTAAACCTTCAGATTCACCCTTTAACACACCCATTTGGATAGTACCGAAGAAGGACGACTCTCAAGGAAACAAAAAATGGCGGTTAGTATTAGACTTTAGAAAATTGAATGAACGCACAGTAGAAAAATTTTATCCTTTGCCAAATATAATCGACTTGTTAGACCAATTATCAAACGCTCAATATTTTTCCGTTTTCGACTTAGCTTCCGGTTTTCATCAGATTAAAATGGATCCAAGAGACGCGCATAAAACCGCATTTTCAACACCGTATGGGCATTATGAATTTGACAGAAGGCCATTTGGTTTAAAAAATTCACCGAGTACCTTTCAAAAATTAATCGATCAGGTACTATTAGGTTTACAAGGAATTGAATTATTTGTCTATTTAGACGACGTTGTTATCTATGCAAATACGTTAGAAGAACACAAAGAAAAATTTTCAAAATTCATGGAAAGACTACGAAGTGCAAATTTGAAATTACAGCCCGATAAATGCGAATTTTTACGGTTAGAAGTATGTTATTTAGGACACATTATCGATAAACATGGAGTACGACCCGACCCGAAAAAAGTGGAAGCAGTGCAAAAATTTCCAGTACCAAAAAATGTTAAAAATATATAACAATTTTTAGGACTCGCCGGTTATTATAGAAGATTTATGGACCAGGTTTCAAAAATTGCAAATCCTCTAAATGAACTTTTAAGGAAAGATATACCTTTCCTTTGGACTGAAAAACAAGAAACGGCATTTAATACATTAAAAAGTAAACTTTGCGAAGAACCACTTTTAAAAAGACCAGATTTTTCTCAACCGTTTATTCTAACGACAGACGCCTCAGGCTTTGCAATAGGAGGCATATTATCACAAGGAAAAGTAGGCAAAGATCAACCAGTTGCATATACTTCGCGAACCTTAACTGAAACAGAAAGAAAATACGATACGTACGAAAAAGAAGCATTAGCAATTATTTATTGTGTTCAACATTTTTGACCATATCTCTATGGAAGAAAATTTACATTAGTCACGGATCACAAACCATTGGTTTGGTTCCAAAATTCAAAAGATCCATGCTCAAGGGTTACGAGATGGAAACTAAAATTAGCAGAATATGATTTTAATGTCATTTACAAAGCAGGAAAAACAAACGTCAATGCAGACGCTTTGTCCCGAAATCCAGTCGAAGAAAATATTGAAGAAGAAAATATTGAAGATGATAATGAAGAAAAAATTCAAGCAATAAATCAAGAAAATATCCACGAAATCGATGTCGAAAAACACACTCAAAGAAGTGTCCAAGCAGAAACTCTTAGAAAAAATAAACATGGTTTTCATTTTAAAGGACCTCAGGAAAGCACAAATTCGGAGCAAATAAAACTTCTCCAATCATTGATAAAAAATATTTTTAATAATCAAACTCTATTTTCAGAAAATCAATCGGAGATAGAAAAATGTCTCCATTCAATTATGCAAAAGATTTGCAAAAAGCAATCTCTACCTCAGGATAATGATTCCTATTCTATTTCGGAGATTATAAAAATTCTCCAATCTATTTATTTATTGGATCCAAGTGATGGATACCAATCTATGGAAAATTATTGCTATATATATAAAGAGATAATCAATCTCTTTCTAATATTTATCAAAATCATATCTAATTCAAAAAATCAAAATACATTGCCTAGTGTCTGCAATGTCGTTACAAGAAATCAAATGAACAAAGTAGATACATTAAACAAAAATGAAGAAAATAAGCAAGTCAAGATTCTAGATAAATCAAATAAACATGAAGAAAAAAAGAAGAAACGAGGAAGACCGAAAAAGGATATTCATTTTAATACCTCCCTTTTCAAAAAGAAAAGAGGAAGGCCGAAAAAATTGTTAAATGAAGAAAACAAAAAACAAACTCAAAAGAAAAAGAAATTCTACAATGAAGTCTATTCTGACGAAGTTATGTCAGATCCTGAATATATAAATCAAAAAACTAAAGAAGAAAAGGAAGGAAATAAAAAACAAATTCAAAAGAAACCGACATTCGACAAAGAAATATATTCTGACGAGGTTATGTCAGATCTTGAATATAAAAAACGAAATCAAAAAACTCAAAAGGAAGAAATTGATCTTGGTTATGAAAACACAGATACTGAATCATCAGAAGAAGAAGACACTTTAGAAGAAAATAAAAATTGCACAAATTTCAACCTCAAGAAGGAAAAATATATTATAGATTGTAGGGATCAGTTACCAATGCGTAAAGATAATTTCGCTTATTTTATTTCAGTTAATGGAGAGCCTAGAGATAATGGCTCCAGGTCTTTAGCAAAACGCGCAAAATTGCCTAATTTTGGAAAACTTCAAATTGTGCGACGATTTTCAATTTCGCCAAAACAGTGATATTGGCAATATCGCTCGTTCATTTTTGGCTAAATGTTTAGCCATTATGGAAAAAAGTTTCATTGATGCAGTTGTGTTTTTTTTTCCGTGAAAAAGTTAATTATTATTAACAATAATTTGTTTAAACAATTGCAAATTGTTACCCTAATAAACAAGTAAAATTACTTACCTGTCAAAAATTTATCTCAGATCCTCTTCGCCTTGACTTAGGACGATCTTCTCACTCGGCTTTACAAAACAAAACTATCCCCTCTCATCAAAATCATTTTTAAAAAAGAGGCGAACCTTACCCACAGAAATTACCAATCGAATCATTTGGTAATTTCAAGTAAACGCCCAGAATACCCTTACTCCTTAAAGGTAAAGAAAAGGTTAATAATCACCTCCTTGTAATTTTGACAAAAGGCTAATAATGAGGTTATTGTAATTTCGACAAAAGTCTAATAATGATCTCATTGTTATTTGAACAAAAGGAGAACAATAGACTCATAGTAATGCAGACAAAAGGAGAACAATAGGAGAACAATGCCAAATCTCCGCCCATTTTGAAACGAAAATTTTCAGCTAAAGGGACACTGGCAAATTATTATATAGGATTATTACTTAAAAGTGTTCACCTAGGAAATTTTCCGTTGAAATAGAACTTTAAACAGAAATACCAAGTGTTGCACACCTACAGAACGGCTTTGAAGTAGGAGTACTTGCATTTGCCTAAACCACACATTAAGTTTGCTCGCCAGTGAAGAGAGAGAACTGTAGACAGACCTCTCCTGAGTACAACCGGTTTATCGACAGTCGAGTTCTAATGGTTTGCACAAGCCAGTTACCGACAGTGAAAATCATTATACCTCGACGTCAAACCTACCACTGAAGTTACCTCACGAGCCGAAAAAAATCCCAGGCTCCCTGGAGCGCGAACCAAGCAAGCTTGACTTGGCGCGACCGCAGAGTCCAGGACCTTATCCAACTGAGCTAACTCCGTGGTGATTTATCAACATTAAAATCGTTATACTTTTCACTTATCAGATCTGTACTAGTCTGTAATTATGTTATATAAATGCCACATCAGGAATATAATTTTGTTCTTCTTGAGCGTGTCAAAACAAATACCTACAGTTTATAGCGTCCCAGTGTGGGATAAATTATATGTAACAGCCTCGAACACAGACTTGAGAAAGTTGTTTAAAATTTCAAAAACTTTGCTTGTGCTTTTATACACCGATTTATATCTATAATAGACTTTGTAGTGAAGCAAATGTTCATTGCGTAAATTTTAATTTGTTTTATTATTCGTTAAGTGCCTTCACTGCCTTATTATGTTCTGAAGTTTTAAATATTTAATTTAAATAGGAATACCTAGCCAGAAAATTAAATTATAATCCTGTTCCTTTATATGGGCTTAGCCTTCACTATTTTTTGGTGTATACTGAGTACAACTGTACGAAAGGGCAATTCTTATTTTGTACGCCTGTATATATGTTAATAAATAAATTATATTTTACACTTTTACAAATCATAATGTTGACTTCATACTGCGTGGTTCCTTCTTGTGATTCAGATGCGAAACCTAAAAGGCACTGTTTTCCGAAATCTTCTGATCTTTGTGAATGGTAGGTGCAAGCCGTGAATAATTCACATTTTTCAAAATTATCATACGATGAGATTTGTGGACAACAGTATTGGATTTGCAGCAAGCACTTCGCCATAGATTCCAAACTCTTTGTTGGACGCAGAACATTAGAAAAAAACGCTGTTACAACCTTTTTTTTCCAGTAACAAATAATAAGGATCTTGTTACAAGAGATAATATCTCCATCGACTTTATAGCGACAGATTGTAAATCAACGTATTTTCAAAATACGTTAAATTTTCTATTGTCTCCTATAAAGTACAATATAGTAGAAAGTACTAGTGACATCAGTCAAAGTTCACCAAATTCTCCGAATGAGTCTGAAGTTCAAAAACTTTTGTTTTCTACAAAAGCAGATGCTGCGACCAATTCTTCCTCTTTAAAAAGTTTCAAATCTGCAGGTGCAGATCTAGTTAGGGCTAAAAAAAAACACTTACTTGATCAAAGCAATTTCAACGTCATTCCAGATGTTTCTTTAAAGAATTTCAGTATCTTCCACCGGCAATCTTGTCAATTCTGTTTCAGGATTATTAGATACTGCAAGTATTGAGCAGACATTTTCAAAAGAAAAATCTACTTTTGATGTGTTTAAATTACCGTTCTTAAGTACTCTCGTTTCCTCTGCGTTACTCTTACCGGAAAAGTCACCTTTAAGCAGCTTTTCTGATACTTCTGTTTCAAGATTATTTGATAGTGAAAGTGTTGAGCAAATATTCTCAAAACAAAATCCTACTTTTGTCTCCTTTGAATAATCATTTTTAAGTACCGTCGCTAATAACGCGGTAAGTTTACCAAAAAACTCACCTTTCACCGGCATTTCTGCTACTTCTGCTTCAGAGTTCTTAGACAGTGAAAAAGTTGAGCAGATATTTTCAAGAGTCAATCCTAGTTTTGTCTCGTCTGAAGAAACATTTATAAACACTCTGTCTCTTACTGTGGTAGATTTACCGTAAAACTCGCCTTCCACCTGCAATACTACTATTCCAGCTAATACTTATTCACAATTATTAGATTGTGGAAGTATTGAGCAGCCGTTTTCAAAAGAAAAGGATTTTCTTTTGTCTAGCCTAAAATAATATTTGTAAGCACTCTCGCTTTCAATGCGGTACATTTACCAAAAAACTCACCTTCCCTTTGCATTTTTGTTGCTCCTGCTCTAGAATTATTAGATTGTGCTAGTGTTGGGCTGCCATTTCCTATAAAAATGACAACTTTAGATGGGTTTGAAATACCATATTCGAGCACTGTCACCTTCTGTCGTTTCCTCGCCGAAAAAATCAGTTAGTTCTAAAACGTTGAAAGGACGTATTCCCTGAACTGATTTTACTATGAAACTAGCGAAAATTTCGCAATCTGTTGTCAAAAGTCGAATGACAACTGCGCATCAAACGGTTTTCGACGATATTGATTTAAAGAAAGCGTATCATTTCTGAAGCCGCAACTGTATTGAAAAGTTATTCTGCAAGATCAACAACAAAATCTTTATGAAAATTTTTATTTTTTCTATTTCTTAATTTTTTTACTATTTCGTTTAAGTTTCAATTATTTTGTTTAATATTCAATAATTCTTGGCTTTTCGAAGTACTTTCAATTCTTAATTATATTCCTTAAATTTCTATAAGATTCTTCAATTTTCAGTTATTTTCTTCGATTTTCAATTATTTTCTACAATTTTTTAAATTCTCATATCATATATTCTCTTCAAATTTTATAATTATTATTTCACATTTTCAATTATTTTGTTTTGTAAAGTATTTTTTAAAGTTTACTTACATCTTTCAATTTTCAATTCCATTTTTCAATTTTAAATTATTTTTCTTATTTTGTAATTCGTTTGCAATTATAGATTATTTTTTCAAAATTTAACGTAATTCGTAAATTTTCAATTTGTTTCTTAAATTTTTTATTACTATCTTTAATTTTCAATTAATTTCTACAATTTCAAATATTTTTTTTGATTTTAAATTCAGTTATTTAATTTGCAATTATTTCCAACAGTTATTCCTATAATTTTCCTAATTTTTCAATTGTTTTGTTTAAATTTATTATTTATTGTTTAATATTTGAAAGAATTTTTTTCAATTGTGTAATCATCTAGTCATTATTCGAATTTTGTTTTCAATTGGCAATTATTTTCGCTGTAATTTTACTAGTTATTAAATATTCTTTATCTCACAGGCACAAACATGTCGCTTTTTGATACCTGAAGACAGGGTTGAAAGTCATTCATTTGTTCGACCGAATCAAAATGACGTCTATATTTACCCTTGGAAAAAAATATGAATGACACATGTGTTTCTTGCCCTTGGTTAAAAATAGACGTCAGTTTTATGCAGTTAAACAAATGAATGACTTTTAGACCCTGTCATCAGGTTATCAAAAATCGCCTTGTTTGTGTCTTCGGAATAAAAAATATCCTAAGTAACATGGGCAAAACATTAACCTCTTGTTGCTTAATATACTAGTCTATCATAAACTTTTTAACGACCTCTTTTTGAAGACAGTTGAATTGAATTATTATTAAATTTTACAGAAAGACGAAGGATCAGCAGTGTCTCGGCTATTGACGCGATAGTCACTTAATTTTTTAAAGTTAATCTCGTTGACTCTTCCTTAAGTTGTAAATTTAAGTATACCGTCCTTGGTACGTCAAAAAAGTCCGAAACTGCTGCAGGCGATTAGAATTCGAATGCAACTCAATCCTAGGTTTATGGAAAGTAATAAAGGGACACCCAATTCACATAAACCTTAATATATTTTAACATGAAAAGATAAAAATTACAAACTATTTGTTACAAAACTGTTCAATTAAAAATTGTGAAGAAGCTAGGAACTTTGCGACTTCCTAGTTCAAATGCCGACAGATAACTGACCTGCCTTCACCCTGTAAGGGTGAAGCAAAATTCCTCAAAGATCAAAAATGGTTGCCTTAAAGGATGAAGCCCTTAGTTTTTATGATTTTCAGCTGTCGAAGACTGACAAATTCGTGAGAAACTTGAATTTTGCTCAGAAAGGCCTTGGAGAAAAATGTTTTCCATATAACACAAAAAAAAAACTGCAAGGAATTTACAATCGTTCCTTCGAGAACCGGAAATCTTAGTTTTCAAAAATATCTGTAAAAATACGTTTAGACATTTCAATCTATATTTATCAAATCAAAAAATTATTAGTTTTCTGTTATTATTAGGTTTATGAATACACATTAAACGTATAAAAGCAAAATAAATTTAAATGATTCTGAACACACTCCCCCTTTTGAGAGGTTTTTTTTTCTAAACTGATCAAAGAAAAGTGAAAAATAACATACTGTTTTACTGAAATAAGAAAGTAAAAATTCACTTAAAGTCCTTAAATAGTTTTTTTCTTGTACGAATGATCACAAAGAAGAGGAGAGAGTTTTCTGATATTTCTTGTGAACTCCCCCTTTGCCGTTATCGCTTTTACAACACGTATGATGCCGTCACTTCCTGGATAGACGTCAATGACACGACCCAAAACCCATTGCCGTGGTGGTAGATTGTCTTCTCGAAGGATAACTAGAGTATCTTTCTTGATATTGTGACTCCCATTGTTCCATTTGGACCACAGATTTTGTTCGTTTAGATATTCCTTGTGCCATCGTTTCCAGAATTCTTGCTGTTTTTTCTGGATAAATTCCCATGCTGATAACCTGTTGTTTGGCGTATCCTTGAACTCTGGTTCAGGTAAGCTTAACAATGAATCGCCAGTAAGGAAATGGCCAGGGGTGAGTGCTATTAAATCATTAGGATCAACGGAAATAGTAGTGAGAGGACGGGAATTTAAAATTGCCTCGATCTCAATGACTAACGTGTTGAATTGCTCTATTGTGACAAGTTCATTACAAATCCGTTTTAGATGATACTTAAAAGATTTGACTCCAGCTTCCCACAATCCTCCAAAATGTGGTGAAAGAGGTGGGATAAAATGCCAGGTAATTCCTTGACCGCGTAAATGTTGATGAATGTTGTCATTGTGTTCTTTTGACTGCAGAAATGAGTACAATTCCTTAATCTCCTTGTTTGCACCTGTAAAATTGGTTCCATTGTCCGAGTAGATATTATCTGGTCTTCCTCTTCTTCCAATAAACCGTTTTAGGGCTGCAATAAATCCTTCGGTGGTCAGGTCAGTGACGATCTCCAAGTGTACTGCTTTAACAACCAGACAAACAAAGACCGCTACCCAAACCTTGATTCGATTTTTATTGCAATATTTTTTCTCCTTTACAAAGAAAGGTCCACAGTAATCTATTCCAAACGTTGTTAAAGTGCTTAGCTTCTGTTATTCTCACTCTTGGAATATTGCCCATCACGTATTGACTTTTTGAAAGATCGGTTCTAGTGCACCTTACACAGTTTTTTATAATGCTGCAAACTTGTTGTCGACCGTTGATTATCCAATATTTTCTTCGCAACGCATACAGTGTAGTCTGAGCTCCAGAATGACAATTAGTGAGATGTTCATTCCTAACAAGTAACGTGGTAATATGGTGACCCTTCGGAAATAGGAGAGGGTGCTTTTAAGAATAAGGAATGTGAGCATTTTTTAACCGTCCACCCACGCGAAGTAAACCATTTTCATCGAGAAAAGGATCCAAATTTTTCCACTTATGAGTTGACGACAAGTGTTGATTCCTTTTCAGTTCCTTAATCGTATCACCAAAGGTTGAAGCTTGCGTTAATTTGATAAATCGTTCATTTGCTGATTCCAATTCGCTAGCTGAAATGAGACCCTTCTTTTTATTTTTGAAGCGCAGACCGAAAGCAAATAATTTTCTCAAAAATCCAATGGACGAAAATTTCAAAATATAAGTTAAGTCGGAATTCTCAACATCGATACCGTGAGTTTCATTCAGTTTAACAGAAATTTCAGTATCTAAAATTTTTGTTGAATCAGAGAGAAGGCATTGAGCCTTTCTCATTTCAGGAATTTCAGGTAAAATTGACAATTCACTAGTGGGCCAGGTAGATTCTGTTTGGCTGAGTCACTCTGGTCCGTATTTCCAGTTCAAATCTTCCGTAAACTCCTGGGGGTACAAACCTCGCGAAGTGTGATCTGCGGGATTGTTCTTTGACCTCACATGTCGCCATTCTCCACCTTCAGTTTTTTATTGTATGCCTGACACTCGATTTGCAACAAATAATAAAAGCTTATGTGGTGGAGTGCGAATTCAGTGTAAGCTGATCATAGAATCTGACCAAAACAATATTCGATCAATTTGATGATTGATCGCTTGACGAACAGATACAAATAAATTAGCCAACAATAATGCTGAACAAAGTTCCAATCGAGGTAAAGAAACAGTTTTGATTGGAGCAACGCGTGCTTTAGAGCAAAGCAAGCGTGATTGTATGTCTCCGTAAGCATTCGTGGAACGTATGTAAATGCAAGCTCCATATCCCTTCTCACTCGCATCACAGAAACCATGCAATTGTATGTTCTGTGCGTTGGAGATTATTACCTTGCGATGAAAAGAAACGTTATTTAAAAGTATTAATTGACTGGCATATTTCTTCCACTCAGTAAAAATGCCTAAATGTATGGCATCGTCCCAGCCTAGTTTTTCTAACCACGGGCGGTGTAAAATCAATCTTCCTTTTATGGTTATTGGGCCTAAGAAACCGAGAGGATCGAATATTTTTGCCACTTCTGAAAGCATAATTCTCTTAGTCATTTTAACGGTTATCGGGATCGGTTCTACAGTATAAACGATCTTATCTGCAATTGAATTCCAAGGAAGACCTAAAGTTTTAATTGTTGAATCTTCCGACATTTTCAATTTAACGTTAACACTACCTTCTGGTAATCCTTCTAAAAGTCGAGGATCATTAGAAGCCCATTGTCGTAAATTCAATTGTCATTTTTCCAGCACCTTAGCAATTTCATTTCGTAAACAGAGCGCAGATTCCAATTCGTCTGTTCCAGTGAGAAGGTCATCGACATATAAATCACGTTTTATAATCTTTGCAGCGTCCGGATATTCGTGACTGTGATCGTCAGGTATTTGATGTAAACATCGAATAGCTAAATAAGGAGCTGAAGATAAACCGAACGTCACAGTGTTTAATTGAAAAACTTGTTCCTGACCATTAACATTTTTCCACCAAATCTTCTGATATTTTCTATCTTCATCTCTTACACAAAATTGTCGGTACATTTTTTCTATGTCACCGGTCAATACATATTGGTGTGTGAGAAAACGAGTTAATAATGAAAATATATCTTCCTGAATTGTGGGACCTGTCATTAAAGTGTCATTGAGCGAAAGGACATTTTCTCCTTTAGCCGATCCATCGAAAACGACCCTTACCTTTGTTGTAAGGCTGGAGGCTTTTATGACAGCATGGTGTGGCAGGTAAAAACCTTCCTCTTTTTGAAAGTCTTCATAAACTGGTGTCATGTGGCCTAAGTCAATGTATTCTTGCATAACCGCTGAATATTGTTCTTCCATTGTTGGATTTCGTTTAAATTTCCGAAGAAGAGTTCTAAAACGATGCTTGGCTAATTCCTTAGATCTTCCCATATCAACTCGCTTTCCATTGAATGGTAGAGCGATTATATAACGATTATCAGAACCTTGGATAGTATTTTGTACAAAGTGGTCTTCGCAAGTTTGCTCTTCTTTAGACCGTGAATTCGCGGATGACCGATTTCTAATTTCTGCTTCAAGATTAGGTTCTTTAAGTTTTTTGATTAAAATCTTCGTTTCTTCATAATCGAACATAATATTCTCTTCTTCTTCTTCATGATTTTTGTCGGGTTCGAGTTAAATGAGTTCAGCGTGAATCCCTTTAAAATCTCTTAATTCGCGCTCGATTTTTGATAAATTAAGATCTGCATATTCAGCGTTAGCGTATTCTCCCCCATCCTTTAAATAGTTTAATAGTTTGGTGATCCTACGCTTTAAATTGCCGCGGCTCTGAATTAAAGTGGCTCGTTTAGCTTTTTGTGCTTCGCTTAATTTTGTCATTTTTTATTGAGATCGAGGACAGGAAAAGAAAAAAAAGAGAAATAATTATAATGGGATAGACGATTTCAAATGACTTGATGAGCTTACCTTTGCTGGTCGTTGATGATTGAAGTTAGGCAGAGAGGACTATCCTTGTCTCTATTCTTTTTTGATCGTTGACTGCAGCTGTCTCACTTCATAAATGGATATCGTTTTTTAGTGCACTGGTCAGTATTCCTTAGAGATAGTTGTGAATTAAAATAAGAAACACTACACAATATACACTTTGCGCTTCTGTCGGGCTTTTATAATTTTGTAAAACACAACACTGAATTTATTCTATATCCGGCTCGAAGGACCATTTAATGTCTCGGCTATTGACGCGATAGTCACTTAATTTTTTAAAGTTAATCTCGTTGACTCTTTCTTAAGTTGTAAATTCAAGTATACCGTCCTTGGTAAAATCAAAAAAGTCCGAAACTGCTGCAGGCGATTAGAATTCGAAAGCAACTCAATCCTAGGTTTAAGGAAAGTAATAAAAGGACACCCAATTCACATAAACCTTAATATATTTTAACATGAAAAGATAAAAATTACAAACTATTTGTTACAAAACTGTTCAATTAAAAATTGTGAAAAAGCTAGGAATTTTGCGACTTCCATGTTCAAATGCCGACAGATAACTGACCTGACTTCACCCTGTAAGGGTGGGGCAAAATTCCTCAAAGATCAAAAATTGTTTGCCTTAAAGGATGAAGCCCTTAGTTTTTATGATTTCCAGCTGTCGAAGACTGACAAATTCGTGAGAAACTTGAATTTTGCTCAGAAAGGCCTTGGAGAAAAATGTTTTCCATATGGCACAAAAAAAAACTGCTAGGAATTTACAACCGTTCCTTCGAGAACCGGAAATCTTAGTTTTCAAAAATATCTGTAAAAATACGTTTAGGCATTTCAATCTATATTTATCAAATCAAAAAATTATTATTTTTCTGATATTATTAGGTTCATGAATACACATTAAACGTATAAAAGCAAAATAAATTTAAATGATACTGAACAAGCAGAAAGTTGCTGTCAATTTCTTACAAATGCAGTTTTTAACACTTTGTAAGAATTTTAAATATCTGTCGACAACGTAGCAGTCCATCGTACAAATGCAGTTGCGAAATGCAACAAAGTGGTCGAAGGGAAAAACGTTTTCAGAAGATGACAAAAATATAGACCTAGCTATATTTAAACGATCTCCAACAGCGTACCGTTTTCTATCAGATATATTAATCTTACCTTCTGTTTGTACTGTTAAGTGAAATTTGAGCAAAATTGAGCTGAATAGGGGCATTAACAGCAATATTGCGCAGTTACTGAAAAAGTGTGCTGTCAGCAAGACAGACCTAAAGGATAAGGTCGACATATTAATGTAGGATGAGACACATTTAAGAATCGAAATTCACTACGACCAGAAAAAGGATAAAATCATTGAATTTGAACACTTTGGAGATCGTCATAGTGATAAATTTCCAAATGAGATTCTAGTTTTTATGATTAGAGCTCTTTAGAAGAACACTAAACTTGCCATCTCATATTACTTTGCAAATTGTTAAACCACATTCGCAGATCTCGTAAATATTGTTCATAAGAACGTCAAAATGCTCCATTATGCAGTATTCTGTATTGTAACAACTGTATGCGATGCTGGCTCATCAAACAATAAAGCTATTAAATATTTACGAGGCAATTATGTTGTCGAGTGCCAGAAGATAAATAAGAGTATAAATAAATGTTTCTACGAAATAGACAAAATGTAAAAAATTAACATCAGTCCCCCTCTAAAATAAAAATAACAAAAATTTAAAAATCTATTAACAAAATCATACAAGAAAGAAGTAAATAAAAAAGGAAAAAACGATGCAAAAGTAAACAGAATTTTAAAAATAATGAAAAACGACAAGTTTAACAAAAACAGTTTAAAAAACAAGAAACTATTTAATGAAAAAAAAATAATATTAAGAAGAGAAATGAATACTTCACAGACAATGAATTGTTATAAAAATTTCTAAGCAGTAGAATAGTAGAAAAATTATTATATAATAAAAAAAAGGTTAAGAGGAAAAAAATAATAAAAAAGGGTTATTAGGAAAGATAATTTACAAAAAGACGTTTAGAAGGGGGGGTGTATGGTATAGCGGGCAAAAAACACTTTTTAAACATTTTTTTACGAAACTACTAAATATTTTTTAATCTTTTTATTAATACATTATTTAGTAACTTTTGAAGTATGTTTATGAATTTTTTTTTAAAAAAAATATCTAGATACAAAGGATTTGCAGCCACTTGAGAAAGCCATGTAAAAAATTGTTCCTTTTCGTGTCCCGGATTAAAAATTGTAGAATCATCTAAAATACATGGGATTAAAAAAATTAGTTATTTTGAAGTATAGCTCCCAACTAACGATGCCCTTTAATTAAATTTTTTTTACGGTCGGTCAAGGTCAAAATAAGTTCTTTAGCCTAAAAAATGAGCCATTTTGTCTCTGTACAATCGATAAAGCAAAAAAAAAAAAAAATGGATCGTTGACTGGTAGTCAAATAGATACTTATGAAGTGTGTAAAATTTCAAACCGATGGGTCTATATCTCGTACAGTTTAACTCCAAATGGGCTGAAATTTTTGGACAATATTTCTAAAGAGTTGTACTTTCGATTAAACTGTTAAAGATATAATTTTTTTTCTATTAATTAGTGTTTAGTACATATTTTGAACTTTATAAACTATAAAAATTATTGAAGAATATAAACAAATAAGGAAGATATGCGTATCGCGGCGTGAAACTATATTTTTCTTTATAAATACTTGCAAAATTCGAGATGTCTGACATGCACCTGTGAACGAAAAATTATTTTATAATAAAATTTAAGATTAGAAAGAAATGTCAACTAAAAAATGTATAAAATACTCTCATTTGCTCAAAAAATTTTTTTTTTAAAAGTCTATGTCACTCTGTTCACAATTTATTATTATTTAAAAAAAACTTCTATTTACTTGTTTCCGATAAAAAGAAGTGTCTATTATGCCCGCCATCAAGAGAAAGATAGTTTCAAGCCGATACGTATATCTTCCTTCTTAATATTCTTGAACAATTTTTATAATTTGTAAAGTTATTTCCTAAAAAAGTTGGAATAAGTTACTCCAAGTTCTTTAAAAGTTATAACACTTAAAAGATTTTTTAAATTGAATTGTAGATAGCAAGCTGTTCCAAATTAGAAAATCAAAATCCTTGTAAGTTCGTCAAAGCAATTTTTTTAAGCAAAGCAGAAAAATACGTTTCATCTAAAATTTTTTAAAAAACAACTGTTTGATGTTCAAATTAATTTTCAGTGCCAGCTGTGCCCAGTCTACCTGATTAGAAGTAAATTTGGGCTTTTTTGCATAATTCCTAATGTTTATAAAAAAATTTATTTACAGATCCAAGGGAAGGAATCATTGAAGTTAATGGTTCTAAAATTTGCCTTCGTCACGACATCAACCACATGAAAAAATGCGAAAAGAATTTTTTATCCAGATACGATTTATTGCTGGATTACTTAGAGACAAAAGACAACAGTTCGGTGACAAAAGAGTTTGTTCGCTGGCAATATTTTAAGAAAGCCTACGAAATTGACATATATAGCCGATTATTTATGCGACACATTCCAAAAGTCACTGAAACTCACATCCGAGTAAATAAAATAAAGAAAATAAAGATTTCTCACTGCTGACAACTGTTCAGTCGGTCAATGGCGGAAAGCATTTGTGTTATAACCAACAAGCCTATATCACCACATCATGAACTTTTAAAAATGAAAAAAAGCCATTTATACAGCTCAATTCACATATTTTCAGTTCAGAAAATAGATAACATGTGTTATCTAATTGGAGACGATAAGTTAGCTCCAACGGGAAATGATACCTCTCGCAGACTGTCCCGAACTCTGCAAATGATACCAAACCTTTGCAAAATTCTTACAGAAAAGGGTTTCCCTCATCTTAAAACGGGTTACGTCAACCAGGATCCCCTGAAGAATTTTTTGCTGCTTAATAGCTTATGGTGTGTTCAATGTTAGCCCTTCATGTTTTCAAGCTGAAGCAAAGCTAACGGCTTTATTGGTCGCCCATTTAAGCAACACAAAGACTCCATCGGAGCCAATTGTATAAATGATAAGGAAACAACCTTGGCAGCGTTGGGAACTTTTGCCTCTATAGAATACAGGAACACCGAACACACGGGTCAAAGATGCCATGAATTCGATACAGCACCTCATCAGGAGGAAAAGAAAAAAGTAAATGGTCACCTGTAGCAGCTTCTAAACGACTTTTATCGTCTGGACAATTCGCCAGAATTGTTCTCTCAAATATCAAAGGTATAGAAAAATGCAGTAGGTGCTTCGAGGTTTTTTTTTCTGAGAAGAACAACGACAACGTCGATATTTTAAAGAAAGTTAATGTTCATGCACAAAAAGTTGCAAATGCCGACTATTTTGAGAGAGGATTTACGCGAGGCGTGGAACTTTAGGAGGCTAAAATACCCTCTTTTGTAGTGTTGGATTTGAGCGAGAAATACGAGAAATGATCGATTAAGAGAAAAATTTGATGTTTTTTTGTTTAAATTCTCATCTCACCTCGTCTCATTGAAACGAGTATCACGTTTTTCAAAATTTAATTAACTAACAATGACAAACTTCATGAGTTTGCAAACAATATTGGTTATGACATAAATTTTGTTTGTTAAAAGTTAATTACCAAGTTATAATCAATGATTGATAACTCCTTAAGTAGTTCTAAACCGTAATATTCAAACATATAAAGTTTTACAATCCCTTTTTTCAATTTAATTTGATTTTATGTAATAAGTGATCATTTAATATCTTATTTTCGCTCCCAATAATTTTATTTACGTTTTCATATGTATCAAAATGTAAACTTATATTAGGAAAATCCACAAATTTTATCTATATATAACCATTTTAGAAATGGAATTGATTTTAGAAATCAATATACACTCAAAGTCCCATCGGTGGAATTTCGATCGGTAGAACACTGTTTACTTAGTTCGCCGAAGTATGTTGATGAAGTGGGATGAAGAGCATAGCAGGGACTCTGAAGCGACGAATCAAATGTTTAAAATTCTCATTCAAAACGTGCGGAGTTCCAACGCCGATCAACCCCACCGATAGAACTTTGAGTGTATTGCTTACTAATCAAATATTTTAGCAAGTATTCTTACTTTTTCTTTATAATAATAAATTATGAGTATTTTATAACTTTAAAATTTTTAAAATTAAAGTTTGACTACTGATAAAAAGGGTTTAAATATATTACAAATTTTTTAAATAAATTACTTTATTTAAATAAAATAATAATCATATTTTTATTGATTTACTTAAGAGAAAAGCATAACATATATTTATATATTACAATAATAATGACGAATTTCGTTTTTTCGCAACTAAGTTTATTTCATAAGCATAAAACGATTATTCTTATTATTAAAATTTAAATGCATTCAAAACTATTTGATTATTAAATAGTTAACATTTTACTCCTGCTTGTATTTTTGGCGCCAAGGAACATGAAACGAGGGAGTTTAAAACATTGAGCTCTCTGATCGATTCGTCGTTTAATCTATTGCGATGCTTTCTGATAATTAAAGAGCTTCTCGAAAAAACTCTTTCTGATGCGACAGACGTTGCTTGGATGGATAGAAAATCTCTAGCTATTAGCGAAAGATTTGGAAATAAATTTCTATTTTCTTTCCACCATTCTAAGCTGAAGTTGAAGTTTCAGAGTCACTATCGTAAAATGATAATATATCAATATCATCTGAATCTTGCTGTTGAGAACATTGATCTTTATTTTGGCTTTCATTGAATATAACCTATTGAATAAATGAATTAAAAAAAATGTATTGTATTAAAAGTATTTTTTAAAAATGTTAAATAATATAGAATTGAATTATTTAATTTAAGGGGTTACACCACTGTAGACAGCAAAAAAAAAGTGTTTTTTTGCGATTTTTTTTTTGTAGAAGGAACAGAAGGAGGATAATTCTTTTCAAGGATATTGTTAGACATCTTTAAAAGTTTAGAAAAAAAATTTTTTATTTAAAAAAAATACAACATGGCGGCGTAAGAGCAACTTCTGTTAGACGGTTTTTTTAAAAATAGCTCTACTGCAAGCAGTACACAGGGTGTAAAAATTGATCTGTAACAAAATAAAAAATTTTTTCTTAATCTACATTAGAATGACTACAGAAATACGTAAGGGATTTTAAAAATATTCATTTTTGTTAAATTGGCGAGAATTCAAAGTAAAAGTCAAATTTTTGACCAAAAAAATGAGTACTTAATTGTGTCTAAAAAATCGAAATTATAAAATATCAAAAATCGGCTACGTATTTCTGTGCGGAATGTTGTTTTAAATAAATGATAAAAATTGAGAGTTAAAATAATAAAAATTGTTTGAATTATACTGCTTGCAGATTTGCAAAAATGTGTTTTGAGAAAAACGCGTTGGCGTCACACCACTGTTGACGACTAAAATACGGTTTTTTTTTGCGAATTTTTTTTTGTAGAAGGAAAAGTAAGAAAATAATAATATTATAGGATGTATTTAGGTATGTCTTACAGTGAACAAAAAAAATATTTTTGATTGAAAAATGTTTTAAAATGGCGTCATTAGGACGTTCTACCGAAGCATGTTTTTCATGAGACGCTTCGTAGCACCAAGCAAAGCTGTTGAAAAATTTAATCTGATGAAAAACAGGCACCAAACTTTTTTACCTGTATTCTAGAGGGTTTAAAGCATCTTTTAAGCTAATAAAACAAAAATCGATTTTTTGAAAATTCTACAGTGGTGTAACCCCTTAAGTTAATTGGTATGCTGACATAAATTAAGGAAACCGATGCTCCTTGAGTCAGGGGCAGGTTGGGCCATTGGAATTTATTCGAAGGTTATTAGTCGAATTAAATACTCCATACAAAAAAATTAATGTACATAGTGAAATAAAAGTTTACACCAAGTTTTATTATTATATCATCATTAATGTGAAGTAAATTTAAGAAAAACTGATTTTGATATCCCAAAGTAATTTTAACCCACTTAGTTGTTTTTTTGTTTTATCCTTTTAAATAATAGTTTTAGGAAAAATTTTAAATATTAAGTTTTGAATTTTAAATAGTTTTTTTTGGGGTCAGTTAAAATATTTTATTTATATTTCATTATCAATAGAAAAAATACAATATTTGAAAAACGCCGTCGGAGTTAGTTGGATAATTTTAACTGAGATTTGTTTGGTCGCTCAAGCAATTAATAACTCGCTCAACAAGGTCTTTTTTATTTAACTGTTACTTTTATTTAATTGGTAATTGTTATTTTATTGTTATTGAGTTAATTGTTATTAAAGTTTAAAAAAATTATTATAACTTCATGTTAATTATTTAGACTGAATATGTTTTAAGAAACGTTGACTCACCTTGCTCCCATATATATGAACCAAAGTTGTGGTACTTTTCAAGACTCTCCTATAATACAATAGACAATTTCGCATTATTTACCTGAGATGAAGGACGATAATAGTTTTCTTTGTAAATCTTTTCAAACATTGTCATTGAATAACGTGACATTTCTTTTCCCCATGATGTTTTGTTAAACTGTTCTTTTTTATGCCTTGGATCTAGAACCAAAATTATGCAGTAGACCCAGTTACTTTTGTTGTAATGTTTCATCAGTTTCTCTTTTGCCGCATCAATTGCTACTATTATTTGACGCTCAATTTCAGTACAGTCTTGCTCTGCCGATGATGATATTGTATCTTCTAATTTATCCAGAAGCAAATTTAAATGCGACGATCACATAAGGTAAAGTTACTTACTTTTCTCCACTTAAAAGATCGGAAATCGTTTTAAAATATCGCAAATATTTGCATGCTTCTCGCAAAACTGACCATTCTAGCTTCGTTAAACATAAATGACTTAAGGCTTTGTTAATTTGACAAATTAAATCTAAAGCGCTTTCCATTTTTAATGCCGTCTGAATTATTTCGAAGCTAGAATGCCATCTGGTCTTACAGTCGAGATTTGGATTTAACATTTTAATATTAAATAAATCGCAGCAGCTTTTTAACTTATTCCTCCATTGCTCTGATCTTTTTAAAGTACAGAAAAGTTGGTGGAGTTTTTTAACTGGACTTTGAGTACCACTGTCTGGCATTGCAGCTTCTATCTCTAATTCTAAATTTTGCAAATCGTCGATATTGCTTTTTTCAGACTCTTCTTCTCTATTTGAACCTAAAGAACTTTCATCTAAATGAAGATCCAATTCATCATTCTCAATATCAATTTTTAGTTCCTTAAGCATATCTTGGGCAGCCAAGTTAATAATGTGGGCCCAGCATTGAAATTGCTGATTTTCAGAGTCAAAGTCCATGAGGTAGGATAACTCCTTCATGAAGGTCGTATTTGCCGAAGTATTATCTGTTGTTATACCCTGCACCTTCTCCAATAGATTTGCAGATTCAACCACTTGGTAAAAAGCAGCA
Organism: Ganaspis brasiliensis; assembly: GCA_037103525.1. Taxonomy (NCBI): domain Eukaryota; kingdom Metazoa; phylum Arthropoda; class Insecta; order Hymenoptera; family Figitidae; genus Ganaspis; species Ganaspis brasiliensis. The sequence goes on along the minus strand of JAZKLR010000239.1, from coordinate 52,770 downwards.
GCGATATCGCGTCCTGCGTGGTTTCCATTTGTAGGGACAAAATCAATCAGAAACGATTGTAGACTCCAATCATCATCAATATAATGAACAGTAATTCCATGATATGAGCGTCCAGAAACTGAAGTCCAACTGTCAGTCGTAAACGAATACTTTGACTTGTTCTCTTGTAATATACGCAAAGCAGACTCTCGCATAGATATAAAACGAATTTTTATTAAATTTTTTAGTGCTTTGCGCTTTGGAACTTCTGCAGACGGGTTTAAATATTGGAAATAATTTTGCGTGTCCTCGTCATCAAAAAAACTGTATGGTAGATATTTCTTCACTACCAAATCCACTGTCATATTATTAAATTGTTCTTGAGAAAATACCTATTTGAAAAATATTAATTAATACTTCAGATGACTTGCTTTAACAAAGTAGAAAATATGATTGATTCTCAGATTTAAAAACGACTGCAAGTTCAGTATAAAGAGGAGGTACTGATAATAATAGCCCCACAAAAAATAAAGTTTTCTGTTTGGCGTACTAGACTATAGTTAATTTTTACGTATTTTGAGTAACTGAATCTGATTCCGAGATCAGAATTCACAAGTAGGTAAGTTTTTTTTCTCTATATAAAGTTTACGGGTGGTATAGACCCGTATAAGTTGACACTTTACGCCAAATCAAGGAGGCGACTGTCCCTATCTACTTACTATATAAAGTTAAAAAATTGTAAATATTATTTTCTTAAGATAAAAAACTAAACAACTTTTGAATTCTGATTTTAAATTGTGGATCAAGTAACCTAAAAACGCAAGAATTAAGGTTAACTGAGTAAACCATTTTTCTAATTGTGTAATCAGTCACCGATAATAAATTATGTTTTAATTTACTTAATCATTAAGAAGATTCACCCAACTGATATAACCTCAAACTAGAAAGTGGGTTTTCATACCAAATAAAATATTAAAATTGACAAAACCAAATTTTGAAAGATCAAGAGTAAATCAAGGGAATTTCCTAGAACTTTTGGTAACAATTGAGTTAAAATAAAATGTTTCTGTTAAAGGGAAGGTTTTGACTACATTTCCACCTATATTAAATAATTATCCTATAAATGACGAGCAAAAATATTTTTATACAGTAATTGTTTGCGAAAAATTTAATGATTATAAAAAAAGAACTTAAAAAAAGTTAAAAAGCTTTTGACTACTTAAGGAGTTTTATTTTTGATCAAATATTAAATATTAAAAAATCCATTCGTAATTTTCTAGAAAATATGTTTCTTATCTAGAAAATAACAGACGATAAACATAGTAAAAATTGTGGAAGGAGTTCAATATTAAAGGGGAAAGGCAAATGAAATTTCAATCCGTTATTCAGGGGTACAATTTTTCATTTATATAATTTTGAAACTAGAATTATGCTATATTATCAAAATAAGAAAATAGAATGTTGACTATTTTTGTTTATTTATTTATTTTTTTGAAAAATTAAAACATTTTAAGGTCAACTGATCGATTGTGGAAAATAAATTTAAAAAAAGGGGAAAAATTGCCGAGAGAAAATAGTAAAAATTGTAGAAAAAGTTCATTTTTCAAAACTTTTCACTTTTTTAAGAATAAAAATCTAAACGTGGATAAAATTTTATTTATTAATTTTTATTTTTGGCATTATACGGTAATTGAGGTTATAAATTATGCTTGAAATAAAAATTTACACTTATGAACTAAATAAATTTCCGCATGCATTGAAAATATTGACAAACTTTCATCTTAAAGCAATTAATCTGAATAAACCGAAAAAAAAATAGTTTTGGAATGAAAAAATCCTCTCAGCTTGAGAGAATTCCGCTCATTTTTTGAAAGGAATCCGCATCAAAGTGAGAGGATCCTTTTATTCTAAAACTATTTTTTTCGGTGTAGATTCAGGATTTGCAGTTTTTCACAAAACTAAATTTTCGTTGTAATTAAAGAAAAAAATTTTTTTTGTTCGTTTACTAAAATTCTATTAAATTATAAAATAAAAAATAATTTTATTTAAAGTGCTTTTAATTTACATTTCTATAAAACAATTTTTAGAGCATTAGTAATGATAAATACAAGGAATTTGAATATTTTTATATTCTTTAAATTAGAGTATACTCTTAAACTTTAGTTAAAAAAGATATAAAATTATGGTTGTTGCAACTACATACAAGATTAAATGTTTAAAGATAAGTCTTTCAGATTAATTTACTTTAAATTGAAAAAAAATATTATTGAGAAGAAATGAATAAATTATTTAAATTATTTAAATTTATAAATTTACTTCAGTTTGTTGCGTATGAGGAGACTCCCAAATTTCAAAATATTCCGCTTCATGAAATTTTTATAGATGTCGTTTAACGCCTGTGGTCTTACCACTTGTCATTTTAATAGATTCTTCGAAACCTTTTTCCGCAAAGCATAATTTGCAACAAGCAACTTTTAATTTGTCTTCGGATTTAAAATGAAAGTATTCTTCTAAAGATTTTCCTCCTTTCTTACGCTTTGTCATTTGCTGGCGAACTCTATTATAACAATTTTATTTAGCAAAACTTAAAAAAAATTTAGTCATGATGATTCAATAATTATTAAACAATTTTGATTTGTGGTTAAATTTTGGTTTGCATTAATTTTAAACTAGTTTTAAATGGATTCAATATGAAACTCATTAAAAATCAATTTAAAAAAACTGTATAACTTTACATTAATTTAAGTTTTAAAAATTTACAGTACAGATAGAAATTAAAAAATTTCGTTAAGTAGGTTAGCTTTTATTTCAAAAATTTAATAATAAAATAAAATGCAACTTTGTAAAAGATCGGCTAATTCCAGATCCTGATGGTTCGACATTTTCACCAGCATTTTCATCTGGTTCCAGTGGTCTTTTCATGGTAGTCGAATTTGTTGGTTCAAATGACATCTTGTGAAGTTAATTGAGAAACAATGAGAAACGAGACAAAATGAGATGATAAAAACAAAAACTAACTGAGTTGATCGACAAATCAAACAAATTCATAATCAAATGAGAACGAACGAGACAAATGAGTTTCTCGTATCATCGTCCAACACTACTCTTTTGCCTGGCATTAAAATTTAAGGCAATGCTTACAAGAGGAGCTAATGAAAATTCTTAGCTTCGAATGGATAAAAAAGCACTTCAAAAAGAACACAATTCTGCATTGTCTCAATTATTGGTGGGCTCATATAAATACAATTTTACTTGGGCAGAAAGTTATTAAAACTGGAAATGCAATTGAAGAAGAAACTAGGAGGCAGTACCTGTCTGGATTATAAAGAATAGGAGGAATGGAACAACAGTAAGTATTCTTTTTTTGAAAATATCAGACTTCGCACGCTTCTACTATTTGATACTATTTTTTATAAGAGGATATTTTTGGATACTTTTTTAGCCAGATCTTACTAAACGCTACTTTTATGGTCAAACAGTAAAATTTAGATTTTTATTATTTAAATTTTAAATTGACAATTGTGTAAAAACTAAAAGCGTCAATAAAAAACTATACATACACTTAGAGAAAATACGAGATCCTAAAGCATGTGACTCGAAGAATCTCGAAGGATGTGATGTCTAAAACTGTAAAAGCATGTGGACATCCTTTAAAAGGATGGAACAAATACTCTCAAAGCATTTGACGCATGCTAAATTAGCTTTTGTATACAAAAGCTACGATATCTTCTGTCACATCCTCTAGTTTCTCGTCTCACATGCTCTCAGAGGTGGCCGAATCGGCAGAATCATTCTGCCAAATCCACCACCCCTCAGAGGTTGCGGAATCGGCAGAATCATTCTGCCAAATCCACCACCCCTCAGAGGTGGCCGAATCGGCAGAATCATTCGGCCAAATCGACCACCTCTCAGAGGTGGCCGAATCAGCAAAATGAAATACATGCAAGCACTTCTGTTTCAATAAACATATATACATCCGTATCAGTGTTTTACTCATTAAATAAATGCGCATTAGTTTTTTATTAATCAAATACATGCGCACTACTTTTTTATTGAGACGGAAACACCCGAACGGTTCCGGAAACACCCGAACGGTTCTAAGAACACCCGAATGGATCAGGAGGTACCCGAATAGAACCGAAAGTACCCGAACGGTTCTGGAACCACCCGAATGGGTCAGGAGGTACCCGAATAGATCCGGAAGTACCCGAACGCTTCCGGAAACACCCGAATGGGTCAGGAGGTACCCGAATAGATCCGGAAGTACCCGAACGCTTCCGGAAACACCCGAATGGGTCAGGAGGTACCCGAATAGATCCGGAACCACCCGAATGGGTCAGGAGATACCCGAATAGATCCGAAAGTACCCGAACGCTTCCGGAAACACCCGAATGGGTCAGGAGGAACCCGAATAGATCCGAAAGTACCCGAACGGTTCCGGAAACACCCGAATGGGTCAAGAGGAACCCGAATAGATCCGAAAGTACCCGAACGGTTCCGGAAACACCCGAATGGGTCAGGAGGTACCCGAATAGATCCGGAAGTACCCGAACGCTTCCGGAAACACCCGAATGGGTCTGGAGGTACCCGAATAGATCCGGAAGTACCCGAACGCTTCCGGAAACACCCGAATGGGTCATGAGGTACCCAAATAGATAAAAGACTGGTGTAAAAAAATAAATTTTTGAGAACGATAATTGAAATATTGACGAAATAATTTAGAAACTAATTGAATAATAACACAAATAATCAAAAGCTGGAATAAAAATTAAACATTTAAATACGATAATTGAAAAATTAAAAAAAAATCTAAGTTTGAAAAAATAATTGAAAATTAAAGAATTTAATTGAATTTAAAAAAAAATTGGAATTTGAAGAGAATAATTCAAAAATGTTAAAAAAATTTAATTACATAAAGAGTAGTTAATTCAAGTTTCAAAATCATCATTGAAATTTGTAGAAAATAATTGACAAATGTATAAAAAATGAATAACTTGATGACAATAATCAAACGAATGACGAAAATGATGGAAATTTGACAAAATAATTTAAAACTGGTGTAAAAAATTCAAAAATTCACGACAATAAAAAAATTGAATAAAAATAATTGAAATTTGTAGAAAACAATTCTAAAATGGCATAAATACTAGAAATATGAAGAGAATAATTGAAAAATGACAAAATACCCAAATAATAACAAAAGTAATTGGAATTTGAAGAAAATAATTGAAAAATAACAAAAGTAAATTGAAACTTGTGTCAAAAATTTAAATATTCATGACAATAATTACATGGTTGCTACAGAAGTCTGAATTAAAAAGTCTCCGACTTCTACAGGTTTTTCACAACAAATTTTGGGATTTTTTGTCTAGAAAAATTTAGAAAAAGTACTAAAATGAATGAAACTCCAGGTTGGTTTTGTAAATTCCCTGACATTTCCAGGTTTTCCAGACCTTTTTCAAAAATCCCTGGCATTTCCAGGTTTTCCAGGTTTTCCAGATTCTGTAGCAACCATGATTAAATATTGAAATGTTTCATCGGAAATCATATTAAAAATGTTTTAGAGTAGGTATTTCTTATTTATAAATATTTGTACGTATAATAACAGTTTTGTGGAAGAGTAAGCAGTAAAAGTTCAAATTATTCTATATTCCTTAAAGATTTTTACTAAAATTTTAATAAATACTTAAAATTTGTATTCTTTTATATAATCTCAGACTTTTAGAAATTGTTTAAACCCTGATTATTGTTAATTTTAAATTTTCTTAAAAATCATCATACAAAGTATTAGTTTTTTTTAAATTCAGCAACATACAATACATACAATAGCTACAAATAATAAGTATATTTAGTTATTCATCTTCATATACTTATTACTTTTATTTATTGTAGACATAAAATGTTGAAAAATTGAGATAAAAATATAACTTTGTTGGCACGGAAAAATACGAGTTAGCTGCGGCAGCTAAAAAAATTAACTGATACTTATTTAGCTATGTTGACTAAATAAGTGTCTGCTAAATTTTGATAGCAGCAGCGGCTAACTCACTTGTTCCGTGTAATTATTTTTAATAAAATTTAAAATAAACAACAATAGATTATTTAAACAATTGATAACAATTTAAGATTATCCTTCATCTTCATGCTAAGATTGCTCTCGTTTCAGAAACGACTGCTTGTCACGCATGTTACGAAATATACTATTTGAGCACTGCCTCTTAAATTTTTACGATCTTAAAAGTTTCGACTTTTGATTACTGAAATTGTTTCTGTATATCTGTAGTCATATTTTGTGAGGCTGATGTGGAAACCAAAAACATACCGTAGGGCTAAAAGTTAAAAACGTAGTGGGGCTAAATGTTAAATGGGTTTTCCCTCATTTTTTCCACTTTCTCTTATGTGTTTCGGTCATTTTTTGTATTCAACAAATTAACTTTAATATACATTTTGAATATTTGTGAATAGAACAAATAAAAAAGGAGTATCAAAAAAAAGTAAATTCTGCAGCGAAAAACCACAAGAAAATAAAACAAACTGAGATCTGTTCATTTTTTTTCCATCAAGTGTGCTTTTCAAGAAAGACAGGTGTTTTTTGTATTAAATTTATCGTTAATATATTTTTTAACTTATATTTTTTTTAACAAGGCTAAAAAGATATCTTCAGTAAGCTAGAAAGTCGTTTTAACTTTTAGCAGCCCTGCGGCTAAAAGTTAAAAAAAATGAAGTTTGTAAAAACAGATAAAACATAAATTTTTCAACAAAAAAATTGTAAAATATTATGAAAAGTTGTTGAGAACAGATTTATCTACAAGGTTCATGAGTTTACACAAATGAATTTAGGAATTTAGTACCTAAAAAAATACTTTCCAAAAATTTAACTTTTAGCCTCAGTATTCCCTATTAAGGCAATATTAATATTCAATTTAAAAATTGAAGAAAATAATTAAAACGTTAAGAAAAAAATTGTAATTAAAAAATAATTTGGAAATTTAAAGAAAATAGTTAATAATTAAAAGGAAAATTACAAAATGACGAAAATATTTAAATTTTTATTACAGACATAATGAAGTGCGAAGCCTAAAATATCTTCATAGACTCTAATATATTATGGTCACCGTTATAATTGTTCTTTACAGGAGAAATTCAAAGTCAACAGCTGAGACAGCTGAAGAATCTAACAGCGATGACGTCAAAAAGCTTCAAGAAAAAAAGCAACAGGTACTACACTGAAGAAAACTAAAAACTTAAACAACGAAAACTTAAAAAAATTCAAAGGCGACAATTCCAAAGGGAATGAACGACAGTAAAAATAGAATACTTTTCTAGAATCTTTTCTATTATTAAGGATCTTTATTTAAAAGTCTTTTACCTAACTCGAATAAATCGAAAAATTTTCATATAATATTTAAACGATTTCACTTTCATAGGTATTTTGATTTTGATTTTAAAATTATTAAATAAATATTATTTATTGCTTCCGATTAAATATTCAATACTTGTTTTAAACAAATTAAAAATAAAGCATGTTCTTAATGAGATATTGACTAAGTTCTTTTTTAATATTATTCTGTATACAATTGTTCACATTTCAAAGAAATGAAATTTTGGGGACCACCTAGTAAAAATAAGATACTTTTGATTTTGTTAAAAAAAATACCGTTTAATTGCTAATATCAAGTTGTCAACAACAAAATACTATTCATATCTTCTTTTTTAAATATGCTGAATCTTCAGAAACGTTTAAATTGAGAAAAGCAAAATACAACAGTTATAAAAATCTCTGAAATAAATATTATGAACAGATGCAGTATACACATACGATAGTTAAAAAGTTAAGGTATTTGTAAATATTTCCTAAATGTTTAACATCTTATTGAATTTTTTGCAAAGGATTGACATAATAATTGATTGACATTTTTCAAAGTATTAAATTTACAGTCATAATAATTACTGACAATTGGTGTAAATAAAAAAAACATAAACATTTTGACGCGCTGAACACGAATCCGTCATCAGAATTGGCCTAACACGTCTAGGTTTGACTCTAACCTCAAAATCAATAAAATGACACTTTTTGTTAATTAGAATCTGAACCCGACTTAACTTTAATACATGTCTAGAGCCAATAGAAAGCTTGATTTATGATCTTTAAAACGCTTTTTTTGAAATTGTTCTACGATTATTTTTAACGAAGTTATGATGTTTTACTTCAAATATGACTTTTTCAAATGTTAAAAACACATCAAATATTGATGTGTTATGGTGTAATGGAAAAAAATGATTTTAAGTAAAACATCGTAACTTCGTTAAAAATAATCGTAGAACAATTTCTAAAAAAGCGTTTTAAAGGTCATAAATCAAGCTTTCTATTGGCCCTAGACATGTATTAAAGTTAAGTCGGGTTCAGATTCTAATTAACAAAAAGAGTCATTTTATTAATTTTGAGGTTTGACGTGCAAGGCCAATTCTGATGACGGATTCGTGTTCAGCTCGTCAAAATACATAGGAAATGACTAGTCTAGTCCGCCGCGCAAGACACTTTTATTTTTTTGTGGGGCTGTGTAATTAAAGGGTATTTCTTTTAAAAAAATTAAAAGTATCTTATTCGTACAATGTGGGTCCCAAAATTTTATTTTTAGGACATGTGAACAATTGCATACAGAATAATATTAAAAAATAACTTAGTCAATATCTCATTAAGAACAGGCTTCATTTTTAATTTTTTTAAAACAAGTGTAGATTATTTAAACAAATTGCATGCGTTTTTTAAAAAAAACTTTTAGCAATCCGACAAGCGCCTTTTTTTGGATACCAATTACAATTTTTATAACATTCTGTTAATTAGAATGGAAATAGTTGGGTTGTTTCCAATAAAATTTTATTGCTAATAATTATTGAAATATCAACTCTTTTTTTATAACATTATAAGGTTTTGTTTATTTTAATGTTTACTTTTAAAATATAAAATTTATCTTTTGAAAATGATGGACGCACTTCAGAAATCATTACTTCATTACATCTTTGCACTTTCAAAACTTGCTCATTATTTGTTTAAGCTTAAGAGAACCTTATCTACAATTTACACAATTTCATAATAATTTATTTCTTTTTTATTTTAGGAGAAATTATGCACATAGTATAGTAATTTGTCTTTTTGACGTTTCTATATTTTAAAAAGCAAAATAATAGGGATAACAGGTTAAGTTTAAAATCTAACTTTGCTGGAGTATTTTTCCAATTCCTCCAATCATTGCATTCCAAAAACCATAAATAATATAAATTAGCGACTTTTTATTTTTATTTTCAATTTGTAAATAAATTTATTATTTACGAATTTTGGAAGGGAAAATAAAGCAATAGTAATTTTAAATTAAAAAATACGTATACATGATTTTAAATTTCCCGACTTTTTGAGCTTGTGGACGGCGGCGGGCAGAGTAAGGGGTTGGTTGGTAGTTTTTATTATGATTGATTGAGGGCGCTATCACTAATTCTCCAAACAGGAATTAACAGACGAAAAGCCCGATGATCACATAGAGAACACAAACGTTGCGTTATCAGACCGACTCGAAAGGGTCAAAGAGCCCTTTGTGTTTTCCATTTATCATCGGAACAAAAGGAATATGTAATAAAATAGGTGGAAGATTACTCTGATATTTTTCACCTCAATAATAAAAAATTATCTTGTACCACCTTGGTCCAGCACAAAATTCCTACCACCGATGAGAAGGTAATTCTTAAAAAACTATATAAAGTGCCTTACGAGGCAAGCGAACAAATTCAATCACCGATTAAAAAAGAACTTGACTCGGGGCTTATAGGAGAATCAAATTTTTCTTACAACTCACCACTTTTGATTGTCCTTAAGAAAATGGACAACTCAGGCGAAAAGAAGTAAAGATAGAAACGAGAATGTCATTAGGGACGCACTTCCACTACCAAATATTTTACAAATTTTTGATAGGTTGAGCAGCGCAAACCTATTCTCCGTGTTCGATCTCTGTAGTGGATTTCACCAAGTTGAAACGGACCAAGTAGATAGGCATGAAACCGAATTCTCTACAGGAAATTGCCATAACTAGTACGTGAAGATGTCTATGAGTATAAAAAATGCCCCTCCTGCCTTCGAAAGGCTCTTGAACAATGTCCTCAAGGGTTTTCTAGGTCTAGAGGTATTTGTTTACGTATTGTTAGATCATATTATTATCTATTCTGACACCTTTGATTACTATGATAAAAGGGCTAGGAGATTAGTCAATCGGCTGCGGGAAGGAAATCTCAAACTTCAGTCTGATAAATGCGATTTTCTGAAAAAGGAAGTTGTATACTTGGACACATAATAAGGAAGGACGGATAAGGCCAAATCCAGACAAAATTTCTGACATTGAAATTTTCCGCAACCTACCACTGGATACTACCGGTATTTTTTTAAAAATCACGCTTAAATATCGAAACCGTTAGTAAAACTCACTAGAAAGGATGCGAAATGGAAATAGTTCGAGTATACATAACAAGAGAGCCCTTGCTCCAATATCTCGACTTTTCTAAAATTTGCAAATTAAGGATGACCGGTGCCATCCTGAACAAGAAAAGGACGGAATGGACATGCCGGTGGCCTATTTTTCTAAGGCCTTGAGTAATTGCGAGCAGCGCTACCCTATAGGCTGAGCTAGAATGCCTTGCTATATTCCACGCAGTAAAAAATTTTCGCCTGTTTCTGCACGGCCGGAAATTTGTTCTAGCGTGTGACTTCGATCCTGTGAGCTGGATATCCTCTGTTGAAAATCGGAGGGCCAGGATTTTCAATAATGAAAAAGTGTTCGGTGGAAAAATTAAAGCCGACTCCAACAACCAAAAATCTTACTCGAGCGTCGGTGCTTCCAAAAGCACCTAAGACTTTGGCGAACCTCTCCCCTGACGAGAAGAAAAGGGATAGTCCGCAGAGAGGAACTAAACAGGGACGGCAAGCCGAACCTTCCTTCACCACCGCTTCTGATAAGGGACCCATAATTACGAGACTTAGAAAAAGACCAACTCTAGCTCTTATCAAAACAATCCTCTTCGTTAACTGAATATTCAGGTTACGAAAGAAAGGAAGACTTAGTTTGTCCGGTTTTCCAATGGCGCCACAGCCTAATACCAAGCCTAGAACCCAACCCAACCCTAAACTAAAAAGAGTGCAAGAGTTACTAAAAGAAATTCCTGACCACGAAACGGCACAAATTGGATTGTTTCCCACTCTCCAAGATCCGAACACGGATGTGTACATAAATGGATCTTGTAGCGGTAACGGAGCGAACAAACCCAAGGTCGGAATACGGGGTTAGGTTCGGACCAAGTTACCCTCCTCATGTAACTAAGCCAGCCAGTGGCTCACACCAGGCTCCCGAGGTGAATAGGTTTTACAAAAATAAATGCAAAATCGACAACTGGGGTCTGGTTTGTACTCATTTACACTCTCAAAATCCGTTTAGAACGAAATCCTAGCTGCTCGGTTTAACCAGAAATACACGTTTAACTAAATCAGCGAAACAGCATTAGTTGATTTGAGATATTTGATAAGTTTATTCGTTAAATTTATATAAAAAAACAACATTAAACACATAAATAACAAAATTTTACCGTTGTGCGTTATGTTATAAAATAAATTACATAAATCCATGAATTAATTACTTCATATTTAAATGTGTTGCGAGAAGAATTCGACTGCTGTCTTTTTTAAATTAGACAAGTATCTTTTATCTTCACCAGTTTGTTCTGACCATATTCCAAGAACACTTTTATTCAAGAAAATAATAGACTTGGACAACTGCTTTAATATCACCTGGATTTTTAGTGTTTCGCCAACTCCTGTTCAATAAATAAAAATAAAATAAAAATAATACTAATAAATAGTAAAAGAAACAATGGTAAAATAATGCCAATAATATTAATAAACTAGCTTTCGAGCCCGCCTTCGGCGGGACTTTAATCCCATTAAACCTAAAATGCATACATCCTAAATCCCATTTACCCTAAAATGCATTCACAAATTAAAACCCATTTATCCTAAAATGCATTTAGCCTAAATCCCATTTATTCCCAAAAGCATTTACCCTACATCTCATTTAACCTAAAATGGATTCAGTATAAATCCCATTTAACCTTAATATTATTTAAGCTGAATACCATTTAACCTAACTCTTATTTAAACTAATTCCCATTTAACTTTAATTGTATTCAACCTTAATCCCTTTTAACCTCATATGCATTTATCCTCAATCTCATTTAACCTAACATGGAACCATCATAAACCCCATTTTACCTAAAATGCAAACAGCCTAAATCCCATCTAAACAAAAATGCTTTTATTCTAAAACCCTTTTAACTTAAAATGCATTTAGCCCAAATGCTATTTAATCTGAAATGCATTCATCCTAAATCCCATTTAACCTTAATCCTATTAAACCTAAATCCCATTTAACCTTAAATGCATCCAACCTACATCCCATTTAATCTAAAATGCATTCAGCCTAAATCCCATTTCACCAAAAATGCACTCCGCCTAAATCAAATTTAACCTAATATGCAATCAGCCTAAATTCTGTTTTACCTAAAATGCATATAGCTTAAAAAAATTTGGCCTAAATCCCATTGAACGAAATTTATAATGTAAAATTTAGGCTAAACGGGATTTAGGACAAACAGTTGTAGGGTGAATGCCTTCGTGGATTTAATGGGTCATAGTCTGAATGCATTTTAGGTTGAATGAGATTTAGTTTAAATAGGATTTAGGCTTAATGCATTTTAGGGTTAATGGGATTTAGGCTAAATAAAAATTAGGCTAAATAAGATTTATTATGTTTAATGGGTTTTAGACAGAATGCTTTTTAGTTTAAATGGGATTTAGGTTAAATGAGTTTTAGGTTTAATGTGTTTTAGACTGAATGCATTTTAGTAATTCAAATTTTCCCAGAATTTTGATGTAGAACCAAATTCGCCAATCATAAGTAAGCTCTTGCACAATTCGTGCCTTCAATAAACCCACTATATCGATATCGAGCGAAAATTCAAAGAATTTTTCACTATTTTCAAGAATTAATTATTGAAACTAAGAAATTCTGCGAAATTCTGTGAAATAAATTCTACATGTCCGATATTTTTTCACAGAATTTCTTAGTTTGAATGCATTTTAGTTTAAATGGGATTTTGGTTAAATGTAATTTAGGTTAAATAAGATTTATTATGTTTAATGGGTTTTAGGCAGAATGCTTTTTAGGTTAAATGGGATTTTGGTTAAATAAGTTTTAGGTTTAATGTATTTTACACTGAATGCATTTTAGTTTAAATGTTTTACCCCAAAAAATTCAGATTCAACATTTATTTTGCATTGTGTCATCTAAAATTATTTTTATTAATGTATTTCTTTAAATTTATTGCAAAATGTGTTGTAAGGAACATAACAAAATTAATGCAAAAAGATTAAAAGCCATCTAACACAAATCAGTAATATAAAAAAAATTTAGGTTTTTCAATTTTTATGATCCAGAAACCAAATTTATACTTATATATCTCAGTTATACGATATTTTTTGTCAAATTATTCTAAAATATGACGAAATAACAGGTAATACTCAATTATAGAAAGTTTATCAGCAGTTCATAAATAAATGTATAATTTAAAAATTTTCGATTTTTTAAAAAAAATGTATATCTTCCTTTCTTATCAATATTTTTGAAGTCTGTAAGTTTATAAACCTAACTTGGGTCAAGACCTAACACTCTGCCAAATTTGGTTTCAAACGGTTCAGCTGTTTCTAAGTGATGCGCGAACAAAGGTTCTGTGACATACATACAGACATGAAATTTTTTATGGGTATATTTGAAATCCTTGATGCTTAAAACGAAAAATTATGCATGAAATTTAAAGTTCTAAGCAATGTACAGACAAAACTCTGATTTTATTAATATAGATAAATCTACCTGTAGTTTGAAAAAATATTCCCAACTCCTTTACAAGTTTTTCACAATTGATATGTACTTTTCTAGTGGAGAAAGAAGCGATAACAATTTTGTTAATGTTTTTTAAAGAACAAACGAAAGGTACTAATTTTAAAGATTTAACTTTGCCACAAATTTTAGATTCTAAAAGCATGTCAGGATGTTTTAACAGTTTAAAAAAAGCAAGAAGGCATGGGCAAGATCGAATATAGAAATAATCGAAGTGCGATTACTAGAATTAAGCAATAAAGAAAGGCATACTTGCAAGGCAAAAAGTGTCGCGTTGTAGATGGAGCTGCATTTGTCCAATTATTTGGCGCTAACATTAAATTCCTACTAAACTAAAAAAGAAAGACAAGTTTACTTATATTATTTATAAAATATTTCAAATGTATGGTTTTGCTTGGATTTAAATTTAAATGAATTTTAATAAATATAAAATCATTCTTTCAAAATGGTTTTAATGTGATTTAAATTTTATAATATATTGTTTTTTAGTAATAAAATTGTTGAATAAAAATATTTGTTTTCTATTATTTTTTAAAATTGAATAAAATTATTATTTCTTTTTTTTTCTATTAAAAAAGGGACAAAATTACTTATAAAACAATTTTTTAATATGATTTTAATAAGATTTTACATTTTTTATTAGTATTATAAAGTGAATGAAATTATCCTAAATGTTTTTATTTGTAAGGAAAAAATTTATAGTATAAACAATTTAAATATTGCATATTAAATTAACTTAAAAAGATTTAATTAAATATTAAATTATTAACCAAGAGGATAAATAATTCGAAATGCATAATATCAAATTAAAAAATTTATTAAACGCCGTTTAAAATACATAATTTGTCAGTTTACTTAAATTCTAATCACACAACTTTTTAAATATATAAATATCAAACTATAAAATTTATAATTCTTCATTTGAAATACATAATTTGGCTGTTTACTTAACTCTAATCACAGAACTTTTTAAAAATATGATCACAAATGCGTAATACTGCAATATGAACAAAAGGAATTGATTTTTCGTTAATTCTTTTTCATAAATAACTTTTTCGAACTTTAATACATAAATTCAGGTAATAATGTCATAATTCTTATTTTAAGATTAACTGCTTAGATATATAACGTTAAACTAAAAATTATATTTAAGTAAAGAAATAAAAAATTTAAAGAAAAAACAAAAAATGTTAAATGATTATTGTTTTGGAATGTTTTAAAAAGTTTATAAGGAAATTGTTATTTGGAATAAAACACAAGTATTAGTTGTAAATTAACACTTAATAGTACATTGTTCAACGAGGCGGAGACGCATGCGATTGTTGACGAGTGTGAAGTTTGCTGCGCGAGCGAAGCGAGCGCAGCAATCACACGAGGCAACAATCGCCGTCTCCGCCAAGTTGAACACGATATTTTTTCCAAAAACTGCACCGAAAGTGTGGCTCGGAGGTTGTTGAGAGGGGACGAATGAATCGATTTCGAGATCCTCTGATATGCTCTCGATAGAAACATATTATTCAACACTATTTTGTGTCGAATAATACATTTTATTTTACTCATTTTATTTTGATAAAAAATAAGGCACTGACAAGTATACTGTGGTAGTAAAAATTGGCAAGGGGGGGTCCGGGGGGCGCAGCCCCCCGCAGGGGTCCAGGGGCAAAGCCCCGGTCGAAGGGTTCGGGGGGCGAAGCCCCCCTTAACAAAAAAAACAAATCAAAAGAATTACTCTTAACAATTTTAGACTAAATAAAAAGTTAGAAATAAAAATCTGTTAAACATTTATTTTATGGAAGATAAAACGAGAGTTGAGAAGTTAAATATTTATTTTATATCCAGAAATTTTAATTATCTTTCTCAAAGAATTTATTTTATGGAAGATAAAACAAGAGTTGAAAAGCTAAATATTTATTTTATATCCAGAAATTTTAGATTATCTTTCTCAAAGAATAAATTTCACGTAATAATGTTTCTTACAAATAATACAGTGTTTTTTCTTTAAATACATTCACACAAAGCTTTTAATTGAGAAGCCTTTTTATACTTAATGTAAAATTAAATTTTTATTCTTTTTAACTAGTAACACATTTTTACTTAAATTAGAAGCACATTTTTTCTTATAATTTAATAGTAACATAGGATTTTTATATAAAAACAAAATGGTAGAAACACATAATTTTAAATTTTTGGAAATTAGTTAGCTTTTTCAAATTTTATATTAAAATTTGAGCAGTTTGTCATCTGAATCGTAGTTCCTGGATTTAATGGAACTTTTATTTCTTCATTAGAAAGGTTTTGCAATTGAATTGCAGATGTTGACGGAATCACGTGGTCATCAGATGACAGTTTAGCACGCTTAGAATTTACACTACTTATTGTCAGTGCAACAGACGACGAAATTTGCTCTGCTATTCTTTTCTTATTAGCAATTGAATTATCAGCATAGCCCTCTGCAACTGTGTTCGATTTCCACCCTCTGTGTCTTTTGAGGGTGGTAATATCGGCTCCAGCATCTACAAGTAAAGTTGCTGATGTTCTCCTAAAACTGTGTCATGTGTATAATTGTGGATTTCCCAGCTTTAAATATTCGGCAATCGTCTGGGGAGTTTTAGAAAATTTATTAATACCGATAACTTGCACGGAGCATTTGCCATTCTGGTAGTTAAGAAAAAATCTAGTTGTTACTGCGTGACTAGGTCGAAGCGCTGCATATTTTTTTACTATAATTGCGAATTCCTTTGTAATTGTAAACGATCGTGGAATAGAAGTTCTTGTTTTAGGAATCTGCACTAAATAAATGTCGCCTTGGGGTTCAATGTCTTGTACGGTAATGTCTTTTAGTTCACTAGACCTACAAGCGCCCGTTATTCCAAATATCATAATCACCTGTAAATAAAATTTTTTATTCGTTATTCTATTATTAGTTTTAGATTTAATATGCATGTTTATTTATTATTTGTTATTTATTTATTTTATAGTTTTTTATGTTATTTTTATTTTTACACGTATTTATTATTTCTTTATACTAACCTTTGCAACTAAATACTGAGAATCAGGAGCTTCAGTTAAAAATTTATTCACTTCTTCTGAGGTAAACTCTTTTGCTTTTTTGCTCCTAAATCCTTTGGATGTATTTTTGAGAAAAGCAATGACTTTTTTATAAGATCTTATGTCGATACTATGGTTAATATTCACCATACTTCGCAACATGGAATACTGGGCCCAAAGCGTTGATGGTTTCCAAACTTTAGATTTATCACTTAAGTAAGCAAGGAAAGTACTCTCTACAATAAAAAGATTAAAAATATTTAATTACTATTTACATAGAAAAATAATTTTTAACAAGGAGATAATAATAATTTAAGAATAAAACTTACCTGAAAAGGATCTTTTACAGTTATTGATTTCTCTCCATTTTTCGAAAAGGTTATAAGCATTCTCATACTTATCATGAGATTTTTCGGGTATTAAAACTTTCTTCGCATCTAAGGCTTTTTCTAAAACACTAGGAGGTGTTAGTGTTTCAGACTGACTTTCCGAATCCATGTTTAAAAATATTAAAATGAAAATTACTATTTATACGTCTGCAAATACGTCAAAATGTCGGTCAGCAAGAATGTAACTGAAGTTAGCTGGCCAGGCTAAACAAATGTAGTTAGAGAATTCAATGCGCATGTGCAGAGTTGAACAATATTTACTTCGATCTCTAGGGATCGGCTCACCAGTGATCGAAATAACTTCACCAACTGACGCGCCATGGATCGAGAAATCGATGCATTCGACGTCTCTCAACTAACCTCCGAAGTCTCACTTCGCGCGCAGGTATTGGAAAAAACAATTTATTCAACAAATAAATATGATAAGAAAGAAGGTAAAACTTATGTCGTTGACTCAAGCGTCTATTCGGTGCGAACGCTCGGTCGTATCTGAATTCACAGCCGCAAAAGGCGTATGACGGACAAACATAAAGAGAGATTTGACAACAATGGTCAGTTCACAAAAATTTGTCAACCTCGCATTTTGAAACCCCGGTTAATTTTAAACAGAAATAGTCGAAGTTGGAAGAGTGCAATAAATGCCAGGTCTACCGATTCTTCAAGACGGAAGGTCTGATAATAAAATCTACCTAGTCCCAACCCTCTAATGCTTAAGTGGTTTCAAAGTACGTACATTGAAAGATCGGAGATAGTTGTACAGAAAGTAAAAATTCAAATTCAAATTCTCACAATTTAGAAATAATTACGTATAAAATTACAGATAATGCAATTAAATTATATTAACCCAAACAATAATTAATTTTTAGATAAATTCAGGAACACACAAAAGTCAATATTTACATATAATAAAAAACATTATTAAACACTATTCTAAACATATTGTTACGCAGTAACATGCCGGCCCACTTGAACTGTATATAAGTTCAAACACTGGAGTCAATCTAATTACAGGATACACAATTTTTTTAATGCACGTTTAAAATTACTTGTCGCTGTCCGGATAGTGATAGTGCGTATGACACCGTCTTGTCCTGGGTGAACCTCGATGATACGTGCGAGCTTCCAAACCATTGGTGGCAGGTTATCTTCTTTCACAATAATGAGACGACCAATGGATACCGTTGATTGATCGAAATTGTTCTTCCACTTGTTTCTGGTTGTCAACTCGTTCAGGTATTCCTTATGCCACGTTTCCCAGAAATGGTGTCGCATGCGTTGAATTAACTGCCAGCAGTTCAAACGGTTGGCTGGCAAATGTCGAACATCGTCCTGTGGCAAGCATGTCAAAGAGTTACCCGTAAGGAAATGACCTGGAGTTAATGGAAGTAAGTCGTTCGGATCGGAAGATAAAGGAGTCAAGGGGCGAGAATTGACGTTAGCCTCTATCTCTACTACGTACGTATGAAGCTGCTCACAGGTTAACAAGGAATTTCCAGCAATTCGAGTAAAATGGTGTTTAAAGGCTTTGACTCCAGCCTCCTAAAGGCCGCCGAAATGTGGCGCTCGGGGGGCGGGGGGGGGGGGTATAAAGTGCCAACTAACCTCTTTCTTTAAAAGATACTGTTGTACATTTTCATCATTTTCCACAGCCCTGATTTGTTCAAATAATTCTCTAATTTCTCTACTTGCACCCACGAAATTATTCCCATTGTCTGAAGACATAGATAAAGGTAACCCTCGTCGAGAGAAGAATCGTTTCAGTAAAGCTAAAAGAGCTTCTGTAGTCCAGTCACACGCTAATTCTAAATGTACTGCTTTTGTAGCTAAACAAACGAAAATCGATACGTAAGTCTTTAATTTGGTACGATTTCGATGACAGTGTTCCTTTGAAAAAAAAAGCCCACAGTAATCGACTCCTAATGTGTAAAAAAGGTCGAGAAAAGGTTACCCGATTCCCAGATAAGTTTCCCATAAGATAATTTTGATCTCGTGGTTTTACCCTAAAGCAAGGGATGCATTGTTTAATAATGTGACAAGTTGTGTTCCGACCGTCAAGAGGCCAGTAGGCTTCTCGGACCCCATAGAGAGTGGCATTGACCTCGGCTTGAAATTTATTTACATGCTCATCTAGGATAATCATACGAGTGACCTTGTGATTTTGTGGTAAGACAATAGGATGCTTTTGAGACTCGGTTAGGGTTGATTGGATTAATCTACCTCCGACTTTAAGAATATCGTGATCCAAAAAAGGGTTAGCTCAGACGGAAGTAATTTGCCGTGTTGTTTGGCTTTTGAATCCGATGTTCGAGCGTTATTAATAAACAGCAGACAATACGCGATGACCACTTGGAGTTTTGTAAAAGAATTATATTTTTCCCATACTTCAAACTCTGAAAGTTCGATTTTTAAAATAACGTTTGATTGCGGAGTTGTAGATTGACTTTTTTCACCTGTTTTAAAATCTAATTGCGGCCAAAAACCTTCATGTTTAGTCAGCCAGCCAGGGCCTTGACGACATAGTTGATTGTCTCTAAAGTGTTGCAGACTCTGTCCACGAGAGACCAAGTCCGCTGGATTGTCAGCACTACGCACATGCCGCCAGTGAACTGGTTGAGTCACAGATTGAATTTCAGATACTCGATTTGCGACAAAAGTTGGGTGAGTGTGAGAAGGACTATTAATCCAATTTAAAACAATAGTAGAGTCCGACCAGAAAATGGTCTGCGTAAAAGCTAGGTGTAACGATCGGGTAATGGTTTTAAATAGATGAACCAACAACGCCGCTGCGCATAATTCTAGACGAGGTAACGATTGCGTTTTGATAGGAGCTACTCGAGATTTTGAACAGATAAGAACGCAGTTATGTTTGTCTTCAAGATCTGTTGAGCGTACATAAATACAGGCGCCGTAGGCCCGTTTGCTCGCATCGCTAAAACCGTGTAACTGTATCTCTTTTGCATTATTTGTCAATAAACAGCGCGGAAATTTTATGTCATTCAATAAAGGCAATTGAAATTGATAATCAGACTGAAGCATATATCGTTCTCTCTCTTATTTTCCTAAACCGGGGAATCGGTTATCTATACTTAAACAGAAGAAAGACAAGGCATCTTAGAGAGAAAAGGACATAAGTTCAAAGAATGGACATTTAAATCCATAAATCATATAAGAAATTAAACGTGAAATTAGCCACCTGTTTTCTTTTATTCTGATTTCTGAAATTTTATTTTAATTTTATTCTGATTTTAATATTTCTAATTCTCACAATTTCTTTTATCGTTCAAATAATTTGATTTTATTAGGGATCTCAGATTTGATTTTATTATTAATTTATAATTTACTATCAAGCTTCATCATTGATTCCTCAACCTACCTGAACAATAAACATTTAAAAATTAAACAAATAAAATAATAATTTTATAAAATTTTTAATTTTAAATCTTTTTGAATAAATAAATAATAAATTTTGAATAATTAATGAATTTAAATATTATATTCCAAATTAATAATTTTAGAAATCAGAAATTCTCTCTTTATTTAAAATTAGAAAATTTAAATGTCTTTCAAAAATAAACAAAATTATTTAAACTGTATCTATTTATATTTAACTTACTTTATCAAAATAAAAATAATGATTAGCCAGACAAACAGAAGTTACTCAAAGCAATCTATACTTTTTCCAATCTAAAACAAATTATTTCCATTAATCAATTTCTTATATTCAATCTCAAATTTCTATTTTTTTAAATTCAATCCTACCTACAGACCATAATTTTGGGGATAAATCTATGCCCTACGCTATTTTCTTTATATGTATGTGACCTGGACTGTGAAAAGGGGGCTTACGTGTCAAAAAATCGTTTTTCATTTATTTGTTGATTCTGATAGATTTTTTGACGCTCTTTCACGTGGTGAATTCTAAAAAAATATATTTTTTTAACACGTAAGCCCCCTTTTCAATGTCCAGGCCACATATATATTTTTTTATATGGTTTATTGACAACCTAAATTTTATTATTTTAGCTCAGAATGTTACCCGGTATGTTAACTAAGAACATACAAAGCTCCAAAACAGGGGATATTTAATTTGTGTCTTTATTAAATATTAATCAAAATTAATATTTAATAAATATAAAAGATACACATTGTCAAGAGACAGTGAGATCCAATAATTTCGAAGAATGTTTGAAATACGTTGAATGTTTGAAAATGTTTGAATAGTAATTCTTCCTAGTTTCAGCAGCACCTCACCTTCGGATAATATCAGAAGAGGAAGAGAGACCCCCCTTGTAAAATCGCCTGTTTATATACTATTGACCCCGGAAATGCTAAAAGTCAAATATCTCCCGCGTCCAAGATATTTTTGGCGCAAATTGTTTCTATTACTTTAATTTGCTCTTATTTATTTTGGACAATCCTTTTACCAATAATTATTCTTCCCTCCAAAATGAAACCGAAAAGTAAACAATTTTAAAAGCTTCTAGAACTTTCTAGAACATTCTGCAAAGAATTTTTACTTATTTATTTAATTTTTCAAAGAATAATTAACTTATTAAATTTCTGTTTTTAGATTATTTTACTTTATCTTATTTCCCATCATTTGACTATATTTTTATTAAAATTCAGACAATATTTCTAGTCTTTATTTACAATTTTTAAATAAACAAATTTATTTTAATTATTTATTGCTAAAACTTTTCAATTCTTATTAAACTAGCTATTTTTTTGTATTATATATATTTTATTTTATTAAAAACAACTTATTTTCTAATTTATTATTAATTTTCTAATAATCTAAACGAAACTCTTATTATTTAGACTTAAGTTAACTTAAATTTCTCTTATAATTCCTTCTATATAACAATTTTACTATAATTTCATGTTTTTATTTACATAACTTTATTATTTATTTTATTTAAATTATTAATTTTTCATCATTTACTCATTTTTCTCTTAATTTCTCTTTAAAATCGACCCATTCAATCTCCCGTGGCTCCGTGACCAAAAGCAACGACCACAACCCCACACGTCGAGAGATCGATCCCCATCACATGTCATAGTTTTTTATTTTTATATTTATATTTTATTATTTATTTTACATCAAATTCCTAATTTTTATTGATTTTATTTATTAATTTATATTTATTTCAACGGTAATATGAATTGAAATGGTCTTGACCATTGAATACCATTTCAAGACCATTGTTCCTTAATTTCTGTTGGAACTGGATCGTCCCAGCCTAACTGAAGCTTCCAAAGAGATTGTATTAAAATTTTTCCGATAACAATTACAGGCCCTACGAGGCCGAGTGGATCAAATAATTTTGAGCACTCAGACAGAATATAACTTTTAGTTACAGGGTAATCTGAACGAGCTAAATAAACCGTATAGACAATACTGTCGCTCATTGGATCCCAATGAATTCCCAGAGCTTTTACCGTTTCTGATGGATCAAGTGAAAGAAATTCATTGGGTGAATTCTCAGAGAGT
Source organism: Ganaspis brasiliensis (assembly GCA_037103525.1). Taxonomy (NCBI): domain Eukaryota; kingdom Metazoa; phylum Arthropoda; class Insecta; order Hymenoptera; family Figitidae; genus Ganaspis; species Ganaspis brasiliensis. The sequence goes on along the minus strand of JAZKLR010000239.1, from coordinate 29,875 downwards.
TTGCGACACAACTCGGGACAATTTGAAGCCCACTTTCGTAAATTAAAACCTCCCCGTTTGAGCAAACTTATTAATTCATCGCGGAGTTTACGTGCGTTTTGCAAATTTTCTGCACCGCTTAAAAAATCGTCTACATAAACGTCGCGTTTTGAGACCTTAGCCGCTTCTGGAAATGAACGTTGTTCATCATCTGCTAACTGATGCAAGCTGTTTATTTTCATCACAGCTTGATGTGGAAGAAAATAACCCGGCAGAGTAAGGTCCTTTTTATCAAGCACAGAAATATGACCTTCTTGAAAATAAGTATCTAGACATTCGGAATATTGATCCTTGAGGTTTGAATCTTTTAAAAACCTTCTTTCAAGCGAGTAAAATCGCTGATAAGCCATGTTTTTTGACTCGCCTATTAACCTTTTTTTATCGTTAAAGGGCAGTTTAACCGTGTATCGGCCTGAATTGTCGCGGCTCACATGAGTTGAGTAATGATTTTCCGCGGCCTGTTCTTCGCTTGAAAGAGGTTTAGATTTTGTTTCTTCACCTAATTCCCATAAGATTTGCAAGTCATAGAACCTTATCAAATTACAAGATACAGAAGAAATTTTTGGGGATAACGAACTTTGAGCACGTGGATGGACATAACGACCTGTAAAAACCCATCCAAGATCGGTTTCTTGAAATAATGCCGACTGACCTGGAACTCTAATTTGACCTGCGCGCAATAAATTATAAAAATGCTCTGCGCCTATTAAAATATCAATGTCTGACGGTTCATTAAAACTTGGATCAGCTAAAAATATGTTCTCGGGGATTCTCAAAGACCCTTTATTAAATGGTATTGCCGGCATCGGTTCTGAAATTTCATTGAATATGAAAAAGGACATTACGAGCTTCAAATCGTCGTATCTCGATTTGACCTCTGAAGAAGTAACATATTTTATATTTGATTGGAAATTTTATACTCCTTTTAATCTGATGCTTGTCTCCTTTTTACGTAAACCTAATGAATTGGCGAATTTTTTTGTCATCGAATTGCATTGGGAACATGAATCCAAAAACGCGCGACAGGGCCGATACTGGCCTTTGCTATCTAAAATGTCAACTATCGCTGTTCCCAGCACTATTTGAGCCGGCGGTGGCGCTTGGCAGTTTACTAACATGGTAACATTTTGACAAGTGAGTTTTTTTTCGTAGTGTCTGGTTCAACTGTTGGTTCTTATTTAAAATGCAAAAGAATGTGGTGCCGACGACGGCATTTCTGACAACGATATTTGCGACAATCTAATGTTCGATGGTTGGAATTAAAACAGTTGTGACAAATAGAAGATTGTTTAACCAGATCATAACGCTCCTTAGGGGTTAACTCTTTAAATTTATCGCAGATCCCTAGAAAGTGAGAGCCTTTGCACGCGGGGCACGGAGGTTGTACTTTTTCCACCGGACTTTCCGTTGTAGTAGCCAAGCAAGTTTGAGAGTTTCTATGATTCCCTTTGGAATGATTATTATTTTTGTAATTTAATTGCGACTTAGAAAACTCTTTTGCTCTTTGAAAGGATTGTGTATTTTCTATGGGAGAGCGACGTTCTAAAAATGAAATTAGATTTTTGAAGGTTGGAAGCTCCGTACTTCCTACTGTTTCTTCCCACTTTTCTCTTAGGTGATTATTAAGCTTTTGTCGATTTAACAAAATTAAAAATACATCCCAATGCTTTACTGGCTGATTGAGCGCTTAAAGCGCCCTAATCCTTTTTTGTACATTGTCTAAAAGGTTGCGAACAGTAAATTCTTTCGAGATAGAAGGAAGATCAATTAAGGCCTGCACATGACTTTCCGTAATATATTTTTTATTGTCATATCGAGAAGTTAAAAGTTCCCACGCGACCTGATAGTTATCCCGAGTAATTTCTAAAGAGGAAATAACTTCTGTTGCTTCGTCTTTTAGGCAAGCTTTAAGGTAATGGAATTTTTGAATTAGAGAAGTTGAAGGTTTGTCATGGCACATGGAACGAAAGGAGTCATGAAATGTTAACCAGGTATCAATACTGCCATGGAAGGTAGGAGCTTGAAGCTTGGGAAGCTCAAATCTAGCGTTAAAGTTCATAGATGCCTGCTCAGCAACTACCGAATTGCTATTACTTGCTATACTTTGTTCGTTTGAAACCGTGCGGGGGCTCGGTACGTTTCCCCGACCTTCATTTAAATTTACTGTGGAACCTGCGCAACTTTGAGATACATTAGAGCCCAAAGTTGGCAATGGATTCTTTATATATTTTTTAATAATGCCACAAATGCTGTAGTATCGATTTTCAAATTTCTCTTGTTCCGAATCTAACTTATCTAAATCTCCTTGCTCAACGAAGGTTTCCTCTATTTGATCTTGAATAGTATGGAATTCATCCCACAGATGCAGGTGTTTTTCTAGCCTATCTTCTAAATTAAGGGCGGCGAAATCTGTTGATTCGCTGATAGATGGTAAGATTTTTTCAGAAGAGGTTAATTTAGCCTTTATCTTACCCCGTTTTCTAATTAAGGGAGCACGCGCTACCGCTCCAGGATCTTCTGTTATTGTATCATTGTTTTCGCTATCGGACATTTTGATAATAATGTATTTTAGAAATTTATTCTATAAGCAACTTCATTGACGAGACAAAGAAAAGGTAATTTATAGGATAGCAAAAAAAGGAATGATGAAGAACGGTAAAGTTACGAATAGCTCGATGAACTTACTTTGCTCCGCAAGGGTTAAAGATGGCGGACAATAGTCGATTGCCTGCTGATGACGCCGCGTCTCACAGTGGTACGAATCGCAAATCTAGCTGGACAAAAATCATAGCGCAGAAGGTTTTGAATTGATTTTCACAAAACTTGGTATCCAAAAGTTTTCCGGGTCTCTGATTACGAATCTGACGTCAGATTTTGAAAATTCAAAATGGTGGATCCAATATGGCGGCCAAAAATTCTAAAAATTGACTCATTTTCACAAAAGTTGGTACCTAGGGGTTTTTCGATGCTCTAATTACGAATTTAAAATCAAATTTTAAAAATTCAAAATGGCGGATCCAATATGTCGGACAAAAATTCTAAAAATTGGTACATTCTTACAAAAGTTGTTACCTAGAGGTTTTTGGGTGCTCTGATTACGAATCGGAAGTCAGATTTGGAAAATTCAAAATGGCGGATCCAATATGGCGGCCAAAAATTCTAAAAATTGACTCATTTTCACAAAAGTTGGTACCTAGGGTTTTTTCGATGCTCTAATTACGAATTTAAAATCAAATTTTAAAAATTAAAAATGGCGGATCCAATATGGCGGACAAAAATTCTAAAAATTGGTACATTCTTACAAAAGTTGTTACCTAGAGGTTTTTGGGTGCTCTGATTACGAATCTGAAGTCAGATTTTAAAAATTCAAAATGGCGGATCCAATATGGCGGACAAAAATTCTAAAAATTGATTCATTTTCACAAAAGTTGGTACCTAGATGTTTTTTGATGCTTTAATTACGAATTTAAAATCAAAATTTAAAAATTCAAAATGGCGGATCCAATATGGCGGACAAAAATTCTAAAAATTGGTACATTCTTACAAAAGTTGTTACCTAGGTGTTTTTCGATGCTCTAATTACGAATTTGAAGTCAAATTTTGAAAATTCAAAATGGCAGATCCAATATGTCAGACAAAAATTCTAAAAATTGGTTCATTCTCACAAAAGTTGGTACCTAGGGGTTATTCGGTGCTCTGATTACGAATCTGTAGTCAAATTTTGAGGATTGAAAACGTCGGATAAACGTCTAAATGTCTGATCCAACATGGCGACCAATAGTGTTTTAAATTTATTAATTTTGACAAATTTTGGTATCTAGGAATTTACAGGCTATTTGATTGCAGAGCTAAAATCTTCTTTTGAAAATTAAAGATAGTGGACAATAAATGATATAAAAAATGTCAAAAACATTTAAACGTAAAGAGAATAGCAATTTTTTGATTTAAAATGTTATTAGGCTTAAGAAGTAATGTAACACTAATTTGAAACTTGTGAACACTTTTAGTGATAAAACTATTACAGGAACTTTAAAACAAAAAAATAGTACACTTAAAATAAAACTTAATTTACTAGAACGTTTAGTCATTATCGTCTTCGTCATCTACATTTATTTCAACGCTTGCGCTTTCTAGAAGCTTCAGTACTTCAGGTGAAATGCTTCCGTTTTTCTTTGGCTTCTAAACTCGACGGCTTGTTATGCGAGGATCTGAAGAAAGCAGCAACATGTTTATCAAGTAAGTCATCGTATTAATCCTGGAAAATTTTCGAGTGTGATGTTCCCTAAAATTTTTATAATCTTTATTGCGTGCCTCCTGTGCCTCTTCGGATAACATTCCAATTGGCAAAACTGCTTCTTTTATTAATTTTGGGCCATGAATAAGTATTTTGTGGACACTTTGTGGCATATAATACCACTTATACTTCTTGACGTAAAGTTCTGCTGTATCAGAGCAAAACTTTTCAAATGCATTAAAACTGATAGTGAATCCACTGCAAACTGTGTTCAAAATCGTAGCAAATCGCCTAATGAGCTCTTCATCAACACCTGTTATATCTGCTGCCAGAGATGGATTGTCAAAAAACCTTCTTGCCGTGTTCCCGTCATTCGTGGTACCAAATCCAGGTTTGGGAATATCAACCAAAAGTCCCATTTCCTTTCGGAAGCGCTCTTGTAGTTTCTTTTTTCTGGCCTCAACTTGAGCTTTATTTTCTTGTCTTATTGACCATTTTTTTATATCTAATCTGTAAGCTACGTGTAAGATACACTCAAAACATTTGATCCTCCCGTGAAGACTTGAGATGCCTAGCGACAGTGTTTCCTCACTTACAATTTTACTTCAAACAAAATTGAGGTCGTTCATTTGAGACGGAGTTGCCCTACATATATGACAGTTTTGTGAAGCCCGATCCGAAAGAGTGCTACAAATTTTGCCGTCAATCATGGTAAGAACAAGTTCTTACTTCACTGAAATTTCACGATCATCTACATGTATTATTGTTGGAGTTAGATCTGCAATTTGAGATTTTACATGGTCGATATCTGCTTTTGTTAACTCTGAAGTCTCTTTCTTTAAAATTAATTTTATAGGCCGACAATATTTTGTTGACGAAAGCAATGGATTCTGCCATAGTACAATCTTCTTGCCATTAGTTTCAATAGCATGTGTACTCATTTGCAAAGGAACAATTGAGACGATGAATATATATTGGAATCATCCACACCATCTTCAGATTCTGAGTACAACTGTTTGTAGCGGCCTTGAGCAGAGGATCCATCACAGCCCCATTTAAAAATAAAATTTAAGATCGAAAGCGTATGAATACCTACACGTGCTTGTTTTAGTTCCTCCATCTGAACAAACGCTAAACGATGTATAGTGTGATCTAACAATGATTGCAATTTTATCTCTCCAGAATAATCGGTGATCTCGATGTCTTCCGGATAGCAACGCTTTTTAGCTTCAAGAAGCGTTTGATAATTTGGAAAAATGTCAGCATTATGAGCCTTACTTATTTGACGTGTCGAAATATATTGGTCTTTAGTAAACTTATTATCGATGAAAAATGCTAATGCCTCATCATTTGATATTTTTACAGGTTCTTTTAATTTAGGAGAGTGGTAAACTTTTTTTATTTCTGTGGCTCTGGTTGAAAAAGAGCTTGAAGCTTCTCTTACTAAAGCTGCAGCATCACGTTTGCCAGCAGATCGTAAACTTATTTCAGCGGCAAGAACAATTTCTTGAAGAGAATTTTTTTCTACTATTGTTTTAACTTGTCTCTTGCGAGTTTTCTTGGAACCCTTATCGAACGACTTGCAAGGACGACCAAAATGTGTTTTCGCTTGAAAATCATCGGATGTCACAAATGTTATACTTGGATTCAACCAATCACTATTCATCGCTAAAAATTTATCTGCTATATAGTGGCATTTTTTCCACCGTTCTTTAAGATTTTTACAAAAGACTTTGCATTTTTCTCTAACCTGTTCCTGAATATGTTCTTCAGAATCATGCAAACCAGTTTTCTTAAAAGCATAATCACACACAGCAGTTAATCTTCGTGAAACATTTGCTTCATTGCGCCAAATTTCAAAAAGATCTCGCCTCAATAGGTAACCTTCCATTACTTATAGCTCAGCTGGAACAGTTCATGACATCAAGAAAGAAACTGTTTCATATAGAATAGACGAGAATTATAGGTATGTATGGTTATATGTATGTATATAATCATGATTTAATGATTTATAAGCAACCTTACCTGGGTGCTAAAATAAAATTGATGTCACACTTTTTCTTTTATTATTTTAATTGTATTATCGCACTTGACACTAAAATTGTTTAGCTTAGCTTTTTGTTTAGCTCTACAGTTGGTTAAAGAAATAGTCGTTTCGTCAAGTACCAATTTTCCCAATTTGAAAAATAATGACTATCGAAACCAAGTTGTTTACTTATCTAGAACTTTGACATATCTAAATTCATGTGACATATGTAAATAAAAATTCAGTGATCTTTATTTGTTTTAGACACTGAGTTCTATTGTTTGCAACGTTTTGTATTTTCATATATCAAAGACTTCAGAGAATTACACTAAATTTCATGTACATCATCAGTGACTCCAAAAAACTTCGAGGAACACACTATTAAAACGTATTTAATGCACTTTTTAAAAATTGAGACGTCAAATCGGATCCGATATTTTGAATTTTTAAAAACTCACTTTAAAATCGAAGTCCCTAAAAAATTTTAGTTAAAAAGTCTTAGGAACTTCAATCAAGTTTAAAAAATTTTGTCCGACATTTTGAATTTTCAGAAACTTACTTTAAATTCGTAATCAGGGGCCCCGAACACCCTTAGATACCAAGTTTTGTAAAAATTCATCAATTTGTAAAATTTATGTCCGCCATATTGGATCCGCCATTTTGAATTTTCAAAATCTGACTTCAGATTCGTAATCAAAGCACCCAAAAACCTCTAGGTACCAACTTTTGTAAGAATGAACCAATTTTTAGAATTTTTGTCGCCATATTGGATCCGCCATTTTGGATTTTTTCAAATTTTGATCTCGGATTCATTTTCAGCGACTAAAAATACCCTTGGGTGCCAAGTATTTGTACATAGAAATCGTCAGTTTTGACAAAATGATATTTATTCTCTAAGACGTAACAGTCACCTTGAGGGTAAAAATACCCTTGGGTGCCAAGTATTTGTACATAGAAATCGTCAGTTTTGACAAAATGATATTTATTCTCTAAGACGTAACAGTCACCTTGAGGTTCAAAATTTATTTAAATAAAAGTTGGCTAAAGTTGGTTACAAATTAAGCATAATCTAATACAAGGGTAAGCACTTTATTCGTTAAAAATAGTTTTACGACGGGCCAGCTTAGGCTCCAAAACTTCTAATCCTCTGAAATAAATAGAACGAACCTGAAATAATAAAATTTAGTCCTGGCTTTTTAATAAACACTTTATCAACGGGGGACGTCGATTTATAAAAAACAGTATTGACTGTAACTACACGAGTTTATAATTAAAAAACAGCGAATTGAAATATTTTTGAAATTACATCAAATTTTGTCGTCAAAAAATTTGTCATTCCCTCACCATTTTAAAAGAGCGTGATTGAAGCAAAATTTGAATGCCTACCAAGCCCCGCTCAAAGTTGGTAACTATTATTAGAAAAAAAATTTAACTAATGTATTAAAAAAACATTGATGAATTCGGTACAGACATTTTCGACTTTTTTTGAAAATCGGATATATTTATATGTATTGACCCACCCCCCCATCATAAGAAACAAAGGTTCCGCCGGTCCTGATTAGATTTGGTTTTTTAGGAGTTGTTATCTCTTGTTATCACATGGAAAATTCAGAGGGCACCTGCATGGCTTTCTCTATTTTAGATTTTGTTGAAAGCTTTTTACGAAAAAGCTTCATTTTCGACAGATTTATTTTTAATTACTGCAGTAAGAGTTGTTCTTAGGGGTTGTTAGCTCTTGTTATTATTTAGAATTTGTTGGAGACATCTTTGGAAATGTAGTTGTTTATTCTGGAGTTTTTAAATAATATTTTTCTATAAATTTAAAACTGTTTTAAATTTTTAATTTTATTTTTATTATTATTATTTTGTATTTATATTAGATAACTGGCTGCTTCCATTTCAAATCATACAGGTCGAATATGTTCAAAATTCAAAATCATGTTAAACATGATTTTTATTGTTTTTTAGGTCAAATAATGAGACACGTGTTTTTTTGTTTTGAGAAAAAAAAATTTTTCGCAGAGTTACGAGCATTGAAAGTTTTAGGACAAAAAGTAATTTTTGAACGAAAACGCTAACAAATTTTTTTAAAATCACTCTAGTTTTTTCAAAAAATTATATTTTTTAATTTTGTTTTCTGATTTTACTTATGTTTTAGGTGCTCTTTCTTAGCAACTTTGAAAATTTTAAAAATTTTGAAAATTAACAAAATGGCGGCCCTTTTTTGAAAAATTAAAAAACTCAAATTTCTCAAAAACGTAATTTTTTTTTTTGATATTTTTTTTGTAGTTAGTAGATGCCAAAAATAATTTTTTCCAATAGGTTTAATGTGCGCTAAAACATTGTGAAAGGTGCAAGAATTTTTTTTGTGAAAATTATAAGTCATTATTTTGACTAATACAGCGCTATATATTATTCATATAATTATTCTATTTCTTGATTTTACTTATGTTTTATGTGCTCTTTCTTAGCAATTTTGAAAATTTTGAAAATATTAAAAATTAACAAAATGGCGGACATTTTTTGAAAAATCAAAAAAGTCAAATTTCTCAAAAACGTATTTAGAGAAATATAATTTTTAATTCGTTTTTCTATCTAGTAAATGAAAACAAATTTTAAAGAAATAAAAAATATTGTTTTTGAGAAAATTAAGCTTTTTTATTTTTGAAAAATGGACATTTTGAAACTTTTTGAAATTTGAGACTTCAATAAATAGAACTTAAAGTAACCTTGAGGATATTATGTATTAGTATCGTAAACATTTAAAAACAATGCACAAGAACTTTGTTAAACAGATGGAGCATTTTCATTGGTTAGACTCAATTATGAATACTTAATTCTTATCTAAGTAAAAATATTATTTTAAAAACGAGTTTTTCTAGTGATAAAAGCAACCTCTGAAATATACACGTGCGGTGTACTGAAATTTTTAAAATGAAGTATTTGTCACGTAGTCTAATTGTAACTAAATTGTATAATTGTAAGTGCTGATGAGAAAATATCTTAGAAATCTAATCGCAGTAACCTTATTAATTTGATAATTTAGATTGTTTAAACAATAAAAACTGAATTGTATATTTGAAATGACAATCTGGTTTTTTTGTTTTGAAATTATAAAAAAAGAATGAATTTATTTTCTTTAAAAAGTTAGAAAACTAGAGCACATATATAATTTTAATTTAGTATTTTTACTTATGTCTTTCTACATTAACTCATTTAACATAATAGGGAAGACCGGGGCTGTTTAGCACCGGTCATTGTTATTGATTAATTATTGTGAATTGTAGTTAAAAAAAATGATTTTTGTGTTCAAAAGTAAATTTTAAACATCTTCATTTTTTTGTTATATCTTTTTAAGAAATGTGATTAGAAAAAAATCAAAAGTCATCTTTTGAGCTCTGAATATTTGTTTTAAATTAGTTAATTTTTATCGAAAAATTACTTTGACTCACAATATAATATACTTTAAATTGAATTTTTTCACTCCTTCGCCAACCAACCCCGGGCCGGGGCTGTCTGGCGCACTTTGGATTACTCCAAATAAACTGTTTTTAAAAAGGAACTATGGAATATTTTGGAACTTTCCTTTTTTTAAATCAAAGCTGAAATATGAAGCTAGGTTTCTGTGCAATATAGTTTTTATAGCTGCAAAATTATCTGAGTTAATTAAAAAAGGGTGAAAACTGCGCCAAGTAGCCCCGGTCCCTCCTACAGTTCTTAATCTCTATGATTTTTAATTATTGAATTTCCAACAGAAAATTATTGTAGATTCAATTTTGGTTATCATTTAAAATGACTATTAATTAAACAAATTTATTTTAATTTTGAAATGGATTCGACCCTTCACTTAATTGAATAAGAACATTAAACTGTATCAAAATATTAAAATATTCTCTCTAAATCTAAATTACATAAAAGCAGTTAAAGATATGTTTGAAATTCGTCTGCAAAATGATTTAGTAAAAAACAACAAATGTACCTACAATAGTACGAATTGAATAGAAATGAATTTGTAGTTGTTACTATATCAATCTGAAGATTTATTTTACAAAAAATTGGTAATTTTTTACTAATTGTAAGTAGGCACTTTTACTATTTTACTTTGTGGACTACTATTCATCATTTTATTAGTAGTTTTCATTGATTCAAATTGAAAAAGTTGGTTGCAATTTTCAATAAATAAATATGATGAAATACATAAATTCAATTAAATTTTCATTTTAATGATTCAAAAAATTTTCAAAGTAATGCAAATTACTTTTGTCATTTTAAGAAAGATGCATATTTTAATATTTTTTATTACAGAGCTATATTTATTAATTCAAAAAACATGCATTATGTATTTATTCTTTTAATTTTTAATTAATGTTTAGAAAAAAAAAAAAATTTATAAAAAAGATCTAAAATTTAAATTTATTGCTAAGTACTTTTTCCCTCCACGAAGTTCAGTTCAAAAATAACTCAACCATGGGCGAATCCAGAAGCTAGATTTGAAGAGAGGAAACAATGTCTATGTAGATAGCAAAGTTATTTAGTTTCAAATAAATATATATATGCATATATATATATATATATACTTATATATATATATATATATATATAAAAACTCAACCATGGGCGGATCCAGAAGCTAGATTTGAGGAGAGGAAACAATGTCTATGTAGATAGCAAAGTTCTTTAGTTTCAAATATATATATATATATATATATACATAGATACAAGAATCTTTGAGGGAGGGACGATCGCCTACTTCTATCCATCGTGGATCCGCCTATAAACCCAACAAATTATGTTTTTTTTGCTTATAAATAGGATCTTGAGTTTCGAAGGTGCATACTTTCATTAACCAGAGTTAAGAAAATAAGTCTTCAAAAAACTCAAAATCAAATTTCAATCATGAAATTCTTAGCAATTTTTGCCTTAATTGCTGTTGCAGTTGTTTCTGGTAACAATTCCAATATAATATTTTAAATTCAAAAACTATTATAATAACGAGTTTATTCATATTGACTTTTTCTTGCGTATCACATCTTTTTCATATTTTATTCTCAAAATAAACTAGTTGCTTTATTTTCATTCGTTTCGAATCATTTTTTAAACTTTTGAAATTGCGTAGAGAATATTTCTGAAATTGCATATTTCTTTGGCTTATATTAAACATACATTTATTATTAAATAATGTTTAAAAACTATTCTTTTTACAGTGAGTTCCGAATCTAATGGATCACCAAATGCAGAAATGTGCATACAAGATTACGATAATCAATTACTTTGCACTGCCGGTATTGGAGACAGGGTAGACTGTCATACCGCCTCATGTGATTCACCGACTGGTAGGTTAACTTGTTCTTGAATAACTTCATTAGTTAATATTATATTATCATAATTAAAAAATCATTTAGATACTTTACGAATCAGATTTGATAATGTGTAGGAGATAAAATGGCTTATTGGTCTATTTTGTTTGTTTAAAAAGATAAGAAAGAAAAAAAATACCAATCCAACACCATTTTTTGGTGTGTTTTGTGAGCGATTTAGACGCAACACGCAACTGAGAATTAGAATTAGAAAAAAGGACATCCTTAAAAAAGATTAATAAATTAAATTGTAGATATATTATTGTAATTAAAAACTGCTTCAGTCTTTGAGTATCTGAAAATTGATTTGACGGATTTATTATTACAAGATATATAAATTATATCCAGAATATTTCTGTTTTTAATTTGAATTAAAATGGCATACCATTTTTGGATTTTTAAAATAAAAATTATGTAGGTTTGAGATTTGAAGACATTTTATCTTCTCAACATTATAATTGAGGTAATATAAGAAAGTTGTGTTTAACAAATATTACATACGGGGAGAGTCGGGTAAGTTCGGCTGGCGGCTAAATCTGTTTTTGTTAATAATTTGGTTTAAAACAAATAATTTATTAAAATTGTTTTTAATAATGAAGTGTTATAATATTACGATGATTTAAACAAAAGTTTGTTTTAATTGGTTTCATATTAATAGAAATATTAAATAAGTTTTTAATTCACGCTTCCAAAGCATAATTTTATGAATTCTGGAAAACATATACTTATCATTTATAGATGTAGATAAATCTTTTTGTATTATAAATTAAAAAATATTTGTAAATTTATCTAATGTTTTCAAAAATAAATACTTCCAATAATTATCTCAATTGATTCTCAAAGCTTGTTTATCGACTGTGATATGTTTAGTATATTTAAACTGTTAATAAATGATTTTTTTTTTACTCTAAACTTTTTTTAGCCGAACTTATCCGACTCTCCGCTATAATGTATGTTAAAATAAAATATATGGAAGATTCGACATCAAATTTACAGTACACATTTTAAATTCAATTATATTTATTATTTATTTGTTTCTTATATTAATAAATATTTTTGATACGTACTTGTTTATTTTTGTATATATAAGTACCCAAATTTTTAAATTATGAATTTGAAAAATTCTAGGTTTTTAATTTGACTTATTATTCCAATCACATAAAAAACTAAAACTTTTAAATTAAAAAAAAAATTGCCAAAATATAAAATGTAAAAATCCATGATTTTCAAAAAAACTATTTACTTGTTCTTGTCTCTAGTTTTTTACCTAAGTCCAAAAACCTTAGGTTTTGCACATTAAATTATTTTATTTAATTCATAGAATTGGAACTTATAGATATTAAAAATTATAGCGTTTAAACACTCTAAATTTGAAAAAGTGACAATACACATATTTAGATGTCAAAAGTCTTCCACTGTTTCAATAAGCCTATTTTTCACTTATTTCTTAGTGCATTTGGATTTATTAAATAAGTGGAAGACTTTTGACATCTAAATTGTAAATTTTTATTTATTCAAATTTAGAGAGAAGAATAAACTTTGTAAAAATCATTAAAAAGTTGTTGAAATTTTGAAAATTCATTTATTGTTATTTTTCTGCTGAGACAGAATGCTCTCAGTATCTGGCATACGTGGTAAATGGCAGATACTGTTTTTGCAGTGGTAAAGGAATTATGTGTTATACCAAGTAGTTGCGTCCCTGAAAAAATTGTAAGTTAATTTTTATTTCATTTAATTTTTTAGTTAATATTAAATAATCAAAGTTACAGTAATGTAATAAAATTGTGTTTAACAAATATTACATATAGTACACTCTAAAAAAAAAGTTTTAATTTAAGCCCACTTTGGACTGGTATTGTTTACAGGAGACTCAAATTCGACTGGATTTCAGCCATAAAATGTATTGAAAATGATTTTAACCCGAAAAATTGGCTGCTTTTCAGTTATTTTGGGTTTCAGCTGTAAACGAAGTAAGACTTTGTTTTTCTAGTTCATACATATGTATGAACATTTTACCCCCCCCCCCCCCCCCTCTGTTCTTCTCCTATTTAGGTATGCAAGTTAAGAGCTTAAAGTTAAAAGAAACATTCAGTGCATTTGGGGCCCAATGAGTTAAAAGTTTCTTTCTAATTATGCAAGAAGAAAATAAGTTTTTATTGAATATTTTGGAAGTAATATCACTGCAAAAACAGGTGTCCTATTTTAAGACATTTTTGTGTGTCTTCATTTCAACCAATGAGAGTGCGCCTTTTAAAATTATTAAGCAATGAAATAACTTGAAATTAATCTAACACACTTTCTAAATATCTTATGTATTAAAATAAAACACCCACAAGACACCTGTTTTTACAGTGCAAAGACTGAGTCAAAATGTTAATGGTTTGTATTCAGAGTTGATCCTCTTTAAAATCACAAATATAACCTAAAATTAATTGCTCTTTATGTGCTCCTCGTCAATAAGACAAGGGTCACAAACATTTTCAAATTTGCAGATAATTTCGAAGAAAAAATTTTGACACTGATCTATCAATATTGCAGTGAATTAGTGCTAAATTGATAATAATATAATATAATTTACTATTACGTAATTGTATAATTCATATAATTTCTTTTTTTAGCACTTTATACTACCATGGAACTAAATGTCCTGTCTTACTCAAACTTTCTATTGTATAATAGTGTATCTATGTGTTTGTGGAAAAAAGAAAAAATTTGATGATTGCACCTCAATGGATTTTGCAGCTTTCAGACCAAGTGAAAAATAATTTTTCAAGAATTGACGATTTTGGGCCTTTTATAACAAAATTATTTGATTTAATATATTATTTTCATGAACGCAGATGTCAGTATAATATTATAAAAATATTTACCATATAGTGTAGAACAATATAATGTATATTGTTATATAATATATATATATATATATAGATAATAATTATTGGTTGAAAATCTGTAATTTTTAAGTGGTGAAAAATAAACTAAACAGAAAAAATATTCATATGTTCTAAACAATAAACCCAGCCTCTTTTTCCAAATATGAAAAAATTTAAAGTCATTGTTTTGCATGGAAATTTTCAACATTAATTTAGTTGAAATACACTGAAAAAGAAAAACTGTTTAAGATTTACTTGAGTTAAATGTAATTCTTAATTTTTTACTTAAGCAAAAAAAAAATTGCTGTGAAACCAGGCAATTTTTACTTTAATTACGAAGGAAAACAAAAACAATTAACACTTTTTAAACAAAATTTGACGTTTTTGTGTCAAAGTGTTAAAAATGAAATTTTCAATATAAAAGTGAGTAGAAACGTTAATTGCATATTAATTTTTGTTTACTTTTTTTTTAGATACCTCAAACATTGTTTTAAAGTAGAATATGTCAAATTTGTTTTAATATTAAAATTTTGTTTTCCTTAGAAAACAAAGTAGGTCTCACTTTTTTTGCTCTGCTTGAGTTATAAAGTAAATTTTACCTGACAAATCAAGCCAAATATTACGTTGTTTTTTTTCAGTGTATATAATTTCAAAACTAAAAAACTGGAATGAAAGTATTAGAATATCTTCCCTGGCAAAAATATTGGATTGAATTTCAATCAGTTTAATGAGTTTTAATTAGTATTCTTCCAGGGCATTCCGAAATTTGCTTCCAAGCCAATCAGTTTTTATTCGAATCTAAAAGTGGATGTAACTTGACGAAAACTTCTTTCCGAATCATTCCGAATCAATCCGTTTCGTTCCGAAGCTAAATTTTAATCCGTTTTAATCCTGTTATTTTATTTCGAATCCTTCCAAATCAATCCGTTTTATATTTGAATAAATCCGACTAAAATTGTAACAATTTGATTCGGAATGAAATACCAGAATTCAAACGGATTAAAATATGATCCCCTACTTTAACTGCATAAAGGAGCACACTGGTAACCGAGCTATCGAAGAGCCTGTTGTAGGACTGGTACGTATAAAAACATTTAGCACGGGAAACTGATAACGTTTAATTAAAATTTTTTTCTGTATTGTATGCATTTGTCGAGGCTTCTATTATCCCTTTAACGTTATGCAACAAACACGTATTATAATATTCAAAATAGAAGTTTAGATATTCTTGTTAACAATGAGAAACTGATTTATATGTTCATTGTCTACAAATATATGAAATTTTCATATTTATTGTTAAATATTATTAAAAATCTACATTTCGGGAGGGGTTTTTTACAAATACAGGAGGGGATAATAAATACAGTAGAACCTCGATAACTCGAACCTCGTTAAGTCGAATTCCTCAGTAAGTCGTAAAAAATAGCATTCCCCTCCCGTTGAAGCCTTAAATACTCGATATCTCGAATTATTTTCAATTTTCAACTCGAAGAAAATATCATTCCCCTTGAGGTTCTAATAGTGCATTTTTATACTCTATAACTCGAAGTTCGAAAAGCTGACTCCGTAAGTCGAATTTTCTTTACAAGAACAGATTTTTTTAAAATTTTTTCTTTTATTATTATATTTTTATTAAGTTTATTTTTCTAATTTAAATTATTTTTAATTCGACATTTAAGTCGATTTTATATTTTATATTACTCTACAAGTCAAAAAATGTACATTATAATTATGCCTCTGTAAGTCGAAGTTGTGATCAATAAAACCTTTATATCTCGAAATCCTCGTTAAGTTGAAACCTCATTAACTCGAAGTTTTTAGCGTTCCCCTTGAAATTCGAGTTATCGAGGTTCTACTGTATTTGCAAGTCGCATTAAACATAAAACGTGCGTTCAATTAAAATCGTCTTATCACTAAAGTAATTTTCATACACTATGTACTCGGTTAGGGTAATGTCACCATGAGTGGACCGCTTAAGCTTTTTTTCGAATAAATTCTATATGAAAGTAAATTAAATGTACTTCTTTATTCTAAGCTTTTGTTTAGATCCCTAGATAAGAGTTTATGTCAGGAGAGCTTTGATTTTGTTATTTAGAAAAAATAAATTTGAAGTAAAAAAATATGCGTATTTTTTTTAGGAATGAAAAAATTGTAACCTTGCGTGGACCACTCCTGAAAAATTGCAAAAAAAGGTCAGAAAATAAATATTAACTCAAGAAATTGCAAAAGTTATTTAAGATTCTTAATTTCTTTTAGTATAAATTATCTAGTTTTGACTGCCTATCATACTATTTTCGACTATACCTTCTTCGAAATCACAAAAAATATTAATAAACAACATAAAATATAGCTATAAACAAGTTTATTTTTAATTTATATCCATAGAAATGGTAAATTGACACTAAAAATGAAAAAAATTAGATGGATCACTCAAGATTATAAACAATGGTCCACTTAAAGTGACACGTAACTTTTTAAGGGAGCCACAAACATTTTTCTTTCTAGGCAAAATTATCACTTAATTAAACTTAAACAATCAATTTCAATATCCAAACTAACAGGAAAAAAATAAATTACACTTTAGAACTCGTGTTTAACACTATTTTTTCACTTCAGAATCACTTCATTAATTGTAACGACGACTTTTTTATCAGTTTGTTTTTTAAAAAATTCGTTTTGTTAAACAGTAACGTATTTGTTCACCGCAAAACTTAATTTCTTTTGGTTTCCGGCTGCGGCGCTGCTGTTCGAACTATTTATTTTACGTTTCCACTGTCAGATCACTAAAAACTTTTAAGCGGTCCACTCATGGTGACGGTCCACACAAGGTGACATTACCCTACATCATTTTCATTTTATGCTCGTAGTTCTTTAAAAAGTATTTAATTTTATTTTGAAACGATAAAATTTAATCCATTGTTATACGTTGGCTTAACGATGGACAATGGTTTTATTTATTATCTAGAATATAATATAAAGGGAGTTCCTAGAATTCAGTACTTTTTCTTTTTATAACTTCTAAGTGTTTTTGCGTCTACAGAACGGCTTGAAATTAGGAGTACTCGGATTTGCCTGGACCACCCGGTATATTGGGTTTGCTCGCCAGTGGAGAGGGAAAACTGAAGAAAAACCTTTCCATAGTACAACCGGTTTATCGACAGTCGAGTTCTAGTGATCTGCACAGGTTGATTACCGACAGTGCATATCATGATACCTCGACGTCTTTACCTTCCACTGAAGTTATCTTACAACCGGAAAAAATCCCAGGCTCACCGGGGCGCGAACCAAGCAAGCTTGACTTGGCGCGACCGTAAAGTCCAGGACCTTAACCAACTGAGCTAACTCCATGGTCTAGGTAAATGTATATTACGTATATTTATATAAATATATGTGACGTATAGGTACCTAAGTAAAAAATAACTGAACTTATTTTTGCCACAAATCATTCTGAGTTCATTGTTAAATAGATACAGTTAATATATATTTTTTTTACTAAAACTAAAAAAAAGTGTAGTTTTTGCTGCAGCTCAATTTCGTTCGCTACTCAATTTAAAGCGCATAAAGAATTATTCCAATACAAATTTTTTATTTTAAATTTTAAAATTATATTGATTAACGTTGTTTTAATCAAAGACTATTTTTTAAGAGTATAAAACTATAGATGAGTTGCAACAAAAATAAGTCAATGTCTAAAAAATATAATAAACTAGAAAAAAATTCTTAAAATATAATTATATTTCGTCATCTCGTTCTCCTAGATTAAATATGTAGTCGCACTTGTCTGCGTATTCTGATCACAGTTTTTAAAGCTAATTTTAAAAAACGGAAGTTCCTACTACTTCCTTGACCACCGCGCCGCACGCTGTGGCGCTGCTTATTTCCTTGTATTTTTCTGTGCTTCTGATCACGCATCAGAAAAATTGTTCCCAAAGTATTTTTTAAATTATCCTTGTAGATAATTGTAGAATTTTTGTCAAAAAATTCCTTTACCAGGAGGTGCAACTCCTGAAAGAGGAAGAAGAGATAAGAGACAGTATGAAGAGAGATCTTTTGATAGAAGACGTAACACGAAAAGACGCCGAGCTAGCAGGGAGGTTAGTTTCAGTCGAGGATGCCATTTTTCCAGCGGTTCATCTTCCAGCTGTTGCAGTTTTCGGACCAGAGAAAATCGCTACTTAAGAAGCAGATCTCCAATAAATCGACATCGATCGAGAAGACACTCAAAGGAGAGGAGCTCGAGAAGATATCGAGAACCAGGTCTTTTCTCAAATAGAAAAAATGATCGTTGTCCGAAAGAAACGACGTTTTCAAGAAAAGACAGGTCTGTTTGCTGTCTGCGAGAAGCGACTGACCCTTCCAGATTTCAGTCTGATCGTATTCCGAGAGAAACGACAGGCAACTCTAAAAACAGATCTGATCGTTTCCATAGAGATACGACAGCTTCTTCATACTCGTATTCATCCTGTTCAGGGCGTTCGTTTTCTCGTTCTAGTTATTCACAAGATTCACATGTGTCAAAAGATTTTCCAAAGGATTCTGTGCAAGAAGAGCCTGTGTCGAAAGATCAACTTGAAGAGGATGTGCAACTTAGTGATTCTGTTTTAAAAAATTTAGGACAACTTTAGATTAACAAAGACGAGGTACATGTGAAACTTCACAATAAATTAATTGAGTTGTGGTCTCAGATTTTAAGAAAAGGTTGCTCTAAGGAGGATTTAGAGAGTGTTTTGAAGAAATATCCACTACCGGAATATTTTGAGGCTGTGCACACTCCATTATTAAATCCAGAAATTAAACCACTAATGTCTGAGGTAGGTTTAAAAAAGGAAAGTTTCCAGATAGCAGCTCAGGACAAAATAGGGATGGCAATCTATGCAATAGGGGCAACACTAACTACTATTTTTAATGCAGCGGGAGAAAAGGATAATAATGTAGTAACCTACCTGAGCGATGCAGGAAGAACATTATCCGATTTGAATTTTAATGTTACCCTTACCAGACACTCATTTATTACTCCGACTGCAAATAAATTATTCAAGGAAATATCTGAAGACCTTCCCATGTCTTCTAAATTATTATTTGGAGAAAACTTTCCAGAAAAAGTTAAAGCAGCAGAAGCAGTAAGAGATACGAGTAAAAAGACCTATTATCCCGTCAAATAATAGAGATGGTCCATCAAGTGCCAAACCACAAGCTGTCAAATTAAGAAATTGTAAGGGTAAAAGAACAGTTAAAAGTATAAATTTATCAATTTTGGATGAATCATTTATTTTAGAGAAAAAGGACTATTATTGTTTTACAAATATTCAGCACGCTTATGTAGCACTCGCCAAGACAGACTGACGCGCTTGCGTTAGAACCAAACCTAACCCTTTTCAGTTACGCCACCTATAAGCTAATTACACAACTAAGTCCCGCTCATATTCAAATCATAAATGTGACATTCTCCCACCATTGAGATATAATTAATGCATGAATCTCAATTTATCAACATTTATTTTTAACAGATCAAGGCAGTATCAATTACTAAATTTAAATGAAGTTTTAATATAAATAAACTATACAAAATAAATTAGGCGTAAGACAATCTTGCAGGTTTTTAAACAGTTCTGCCACTTTTCGTCTGTACATCGGTTGGCTCACATTCTTTGTTAACAATCTCTTTAAATGAAACAAAATCGTTGATTCTATTTGCACAATTGATTTTAGAAATAGCTTTAAACTTATCAGCTACAACGTCGTCATAGCATTTTGTGAAATCGTCATATTTTAATTCCAAAGGATAAACCTTTTGAATAGGCCTCGTCAATTCTCCGTTGTTTGTATCTAATTTTACGACACGAATTTCGCCATCATTACCAACAATCATACTTTTAATACGGGCCAGTGGCCACTCAACACGTTTTTTATTCGTCATTTCTATTAAAACCACATCTCCCACGCTTATTTTTCTTATATCTTTACATTTAGAGTTTCGAAAAACTAGTGTGCCTAAATATTCGCTGCGAAATCGTTTTCGGAGATCTTCTTTATTTTTTGACGATAAGAATATCTTTTATCTAATTGACACTTCTCTATGTGATCTAAATCAATCACACCGATTTCTTTTATCTCCTGTGAGAACAGAGATGGTGATAGTGGTACGATCTCATTTTCGCTCTCCGATAAAAAGGTCATTGGTCTAGAGTTTATAACAGCTTCACAATCAAGTAATACTGTCAACATTTCTTCGTAATCTAAACTTGATTTTGCCAAAGTGCGTCTCAATAATCGCTTTAATATTCCATTCAATCTCTCCCAAAATCCGCCCCACAAAGCAGCAGCAGGGGGATTAAAAATCCACTTGATTTGTTGAACCGCCGTAGTCTGAACCAGTCTTTCAAAGTCAATACGATTAAACAAGTTATTCAAGCCTCCAAAATTAGTGCCATTATTGCTGTAGACTATTGTGGGTCTACCTCGTCTCGCAATGTGCCTTCTCAATGCTAGGAGAAATGAAGCGGTAGACAACGAGGTCACCAGCTCAAAATGCACGGCCCTATGAACCGCACAAGTAAATATGGTAACCCACGCCTTCTGTCCTCCCTTAAGAAAAATTGGCTCTGTAAGATCGAATACTTCCTCTAGGAATCTCAAAACCTTGACGTTGGTGAGGAGGCTGAGAGGTCAAAGCCTGCAATGGATTCTTTCAGAAACCAGGTCTCTCGAAGGGGACAGAGGAGTCGGTCCCCCGAAAAGGGAAGGCTTTTTAAGAAACTGGGTTAGAGGGCTCGGGCGGGCGGGGACCGGGCCGCGGCGCTTCACAGGCGGCTTAGACCGCTGGTGGGGAGCGGGTCCGATCCTTGGACGCACGGGCCCCCTTGGGTGGCTATAGATGGAGGTGTCGCGCACGGAGGTCCTGAGAAACCGGGCGAAATCTCAGGGCGTTTTAGTCTTATCCATGAACGGGGCTCTTCATGGACGGACCAGTTTATTTCCCCAGTAATCGTGGGACTTTTTATGGAAACCAATAATTTAAATTCAAAAGACGTAAAGGAAAGGGAGGACGCGAATTCTGCAAGGCCTGTTGCGGAGGAGGCTCATTTAGAGAATCCTGGCACCAATCCAGCAGAATCATTAACTGCTGGGTCGGGACACGAAAGTGAACCATCCAGTATGTTGATGGGCAACGTGCAAGACATGCTGAGCAATCTTTCTGTTAATAGCGGGAAGAAAAAGCTCAGCGGTGCTGCACGAAGAAGACTGAAACGTGAAAAACTGGGGACTTTGCAAAAAGAAACCAAGTCAAGTAGCGCAAGGTCGGATAATCAACCCGAGAGGGAGGAATTCAAGGGGGACGGGTCTGCGAAATGCAGAGCGGACTCCGAGAATACTCCGAACTCTCAGAGCGCTAGAAAGAGGACCAAGGGCCTTTCACCGGGAACTTCGTCCTTTTTGAAAGCAGCACAAACCTCGTTAGTCTGTGCAATCATCACAGATGGTTACCCTAGGGAGGGGTTGACGATTGACAACCTCGACCAATTGCGGGCAGCTATCTGGGATGAAATTGGGAAAACTGACGGATCTTTTCCCATACTTGGCGAAGTTAAACTCTCGCGAGGGGCGTTCATTGTCGAATGCCTGGATTCTGACACTCGAGAATGGATGAACGTCCATGTACCGATGGTCAGTCAGGCTATGGGTGGGACCGTGTTTAAAATCATGGAACCCTCACAGCTTCAAAGATGGTCAGGGTGGTTGCCTGGGTCCCAGGACCCTTTGTAAACCGGACAAACATCCTAGACTATCTAGGGAAACAAAATCCCGGGATTGATACATCCTCCTGGAGGGTGTATTCGTGTGGCGGGGAGGGATCGGCTGGGACAAAGAAGGTCACAGGATAGACCCTCGCCTTAGGGGTGCCTGAGGACGCTATTGCGGACCTCGAATCCCGGAATTTCCTTTTGTGCCTGGGGCTGGGCCAAATCACCGTTCGGGTGACGAAGCACAGCACAGGTGGGGAAAATGAAGGGATAGGCACCGATGAAGCGACATCGGAGAACGCGGGTCAGTCCTAAATGGCTAATCACGGGATCCACTGTTCGCAGATTAATTTGCATCACTGTAAAAGCGCAACGGCTATTTTAGCCAAGATCTTGACAGCGATGCAGACAGCCATAGCCCTTATTCAAGAACCCTGGGTATACCGGGGGTCTATTAGGGGCCTTGACGGATGTCGTGAACTAGTCTGTTCACCGCAGGAATCAGTTCCAAGGGCATGCATAATCTATAAAGGATTAGCAGCATTCCCTTTGATGGGTTTCTGTACACGAGATTTGGCAGTAATTAGAGCCAAATATCGAGATCAAGTGGGAGGTAGAAAAGAGATCATTTTGGCCTCTGCATATTTCCCAGAAGATGCAAGATCACCCCACCAGCGGAGGTAACGAAGCTGGTGGAACATTGCCATAAAGAGGGACTACCTCTTATTTTGTGCTGTGATGCCAACGCACATCATACAGTGTGGGGTAGCACTGATACCAATGAAAGAGGGGAGATACTTTTAAATTTCTTAACTGACTCTGGGTTAGACATTCTGAACCAGGGGAATGAACCAACATTCGTAACCTCTAAAAGGAGGGAGGTGTTGGACATTACGATCTGCTCGAGAACTGCTTGGGGGGCTGTGCATGACTGGAGAGTCTCGGAAGAGGACACTCTGTCAGATCACAGGCTCATATCATTCAGGCTGAAGGCAATAGGTCGAGAACGTAAGTGGAGTCGTGACCCTAGGAGAACTGAATGGGCCTCCTTTAGGGAAGAACTTTAGGTATCCATGGCAAACTTCACCACGTGTTACGGAAACGGAGAGGAATTGGAACTTGCAGCCGATTATCTGCAAAGGGCATTAATCTCTGCTTTCGAAAGAAACTGTACGCCTAAGAAAATCAAAACAGGTAAGAAGTCCAAGTGGTGGAACTCATCCCTGGAAAAACTTAGACGAACTGTAAGAAAGCTTTTTAATAAAGCAAAGAAACGAAGGACCCAACAAGCCTGGGATTTATATCGCAAGACTCGAGGGTCCTTTAAGAATGAAGTTGAGAAGGCAAATGCTTCTAGTTGGAGGAGTTTTTGCGAAGGGATCGAAAAGGTACCTGAAGCTGTAAGACTTTATAAAATCCTATCTAGGGACCCTATGGCCAAACTCAAATCTATCAGACTCCCAAATGGGCATTTTGCCCAAACAAAGGAGGAATGCTTGGAGCATCTGATGAAGGTAAACTTCCCAGACTTTAAGAAATAGACGAAAATAATGGGAATCAAGGAGCCAATGTATTCCGATGTAGTCGGGAAAGTTGGAAACTTGCCTCAAAAATCGTCACTTCTGAAGCAGTAGATTGGTCTATTAGCTCTTTTAAACCCTTCAAGGCACCAGGGGGAGATGGTGTATATCCGGTCCTTCTTCAGAAGGGCTTAGAGCACATCAAAATTCCTCTGACCAAAATTATGAGGGCCTGTGTGGCTCTCGGTTACACACCCGAAAACTGGAAAAGGACTAAAATGGTGTTTATTCCAAAGGCCGGGCGAGCAGGTTACACTGCTGCCAAGGACTTTAGACCAATCAGTCTTACATCCTTTTTACTGAAGGCTCTGGAAAAACTGGTTGATAAGTACATTAGGCAGGAATGTCTAATTGACAAACCTCTTTATTCAGGCCAGCACGCTTACAGAGCCGGATTCTCTGTGGAAACTGCTCTGCAGGCGGCGGTCGGGAGAATTGAGAAAGAATTAAGCAACGGGGGATATGCGGTGTGCACATTCCTAGACATAGAGGGGGCATTCCCAAGCACTTCATGTCAAGTTATATGTGAAAAGGCTACACTGAGAAAAAAGGTTTAGTTTTACTAACAATATTTTTTAGTTGACCATTGTTAGTTGTAACAACAATATTTTGATTGGTATAACAAAACGATATGGTTGGCGTAACACAACAAGTTGTTTGGGACAACCATATTATTTTGTTGCTCTTATTTGGTTGAACCAAACATAATTTAGTTGTGACAACCAAACATAATTTGGTTGTGACAACCAAACAGAAATTGGTTGTGACAACCAAACAGAAATTGGTTGTGACATCCAAACATAATTTGGTTGTGACAACTAAACAATTATTAAAAAAAATGGTGATTAGTTTGTATGTAAGCTGCCGATAATAATATAAATAAAATCTAAATAAAAACCAATACCAGACGGTCGGTCGAACCTGGGTTTGATAGTTGAGGTAACGGTGGCTGTTACTGAACTGTTTAGCTATAAGGTTTATTCCATATTGGTCATTAATATCTCTCATGGGCTGGTGGTTAGCCTACTGGACTGGCAGCTGGAAAACCCGGGTTCGAATCTTCATGACTAAAGAAATTTTTTTGTTTTAGGTTTTGATTAATATGAAATTTCTACATTCTCATCTGATTATATTTGTGTAATTAAATTAATAACATGTGAAATATGTAATTATATGTGTTGGCCGACCGAAAATTCGCACCTGGGTTAGTTAGCTCCCAAATAAAAAAAATTTTTATGACAACCAAAATTTTTGTTATCCCAAATAAAAAAATATAGTTGTGACAACCAAAAATTTTTGTTATGCCAACAAACAACACTGAACCAAATAATTTAGTTGTTTCAACCAAAAAGTTTGGTTGACTAAATACCAACCAAATAATTTGGTTGGCTCAACCAAATTTTCGTTGCTATGACTAAACATTTTTCTTAGTGTAGGAACTATGGAATACCTGAACCACTTATTAAGTGGGTAAGTAGTATGCTGCGGGGACGTTGCCTTGAGGCAGAATACGGGGAAGCAAAACTGAAAGGTTTTGTCTTAACGGTTGCCCACAAGGAGGGGTATTGTCCCCCCTACTGTGGTGCATGGTTGCAGATGGACTCCTAGTAGAGCTCAATAACCAGGGGTTTTTCACGCAAAGTTATGCGGACGATTTCGTGGTAATTTTGAGAGGTTCTGCTTGGAGGTACTTCTGCAATTGATGCAGACAGCCCTAGGGATCGTGAGGAGATGGTGCGATGAAACTGGGCTGTCTGTTAATCCTCAGAAGACAAACTTAGTAATCTTCACTAAGAAATATAAGGTCCCGAAACTAAAAGGACCTGTATTTTATGGAAAAGAAATTGCGATTACTAGGTCAACTAAATATCTAGGAGTCATCCTGGATAGTAAGCTGAACTGGAATGAACATTTCGAGAATCAGCACAATAAATTTTGTACTGCCTTCTGGATATGCAGGAGGGCCATAGGATCATCCCGGGGGCTAAAGCCGAACATGGTATATTGGTTGTACCAGATGGTTCTGAAACCCAGATTCCTGCACGCTGCAATAGTCTGGTGGCCCAGAACCAAATTAGCTACGGTTAAAGATAAACTGGAAAGTCTTCAGGCTATGGTTTTTAGGGGAATTACTGGAGCTATGAAAACCACGCCAACTGCGGCGTTTGGATTTATGCTCTCAGAAGAACCTTTACACGTCTCAGTTGTTGCTAAAGCGGCGCTCACTATGAGCAGACTTAAAGCACAAAAGAGGTGGAAATTTGGGGGAATTCATACCAGATTCCCAGGCTCCATTCTATCCATTCCTGAAATTAATATGGAACAAGATAGAATGACAAAGAAAGTCAAATTTAAACCTTTATTCCAGGTCGTTATCCCTTCTAGAGAAGACTGGAAAAAGGGCTTTCCTCTTGGTGGGGACGTGTGGTACACGAACGGCTCCAAGATGAGTTGTGGTACAGGATCCGGTATCCACCGAAGTACTGGCTGCAATAGAGTGTCAATTTCATTGGGACACTTTGCTACAGTCTGGCAGGCTGAAGTTTGTGCAATCCTTTCTTGCGCACAAATGATCCTTGAAAAAGAAACATTTGGCAGAAGGATAAGCATATGTGTGGATAGTCAGGCAGCTCTAGCAGCCTTGAAAAATCCAGTAGTCGAATCAAAACTGGTCTGGGAATGCCGCAAGGCACTAGATGATCTTGGTTCGAGGAATAAGCTATCATTGCTCTAGATACCTGGGAACTCAGGGATCAAAGGTTATGAAAGGGCGGATGCTCTAGCTAGAATAGGGTCGGAAACACCGATGATAGGACCAGAACCAGCTCTAGGCATTGTGCCGAGCGGGGTTAAGGGAGCAATAAATCGATGGGTGCAAAGAAAGCATGAAGCCCCTTGGGCGGGGACTGAGGTGGGAAGGCAAGCAAAGAACCTTTTGGGCTTGAAGCTCAATAGGAAACTTTAACAAGAACTTCATGGTCTCGGTACGGCTAGGGTGAAAACTCTGGTTTAACTGCTTGCTGGGCACGGCTTTCTTAAGTACCACCAATTCAAAATTGGTAGAACAACATCATCAAGATGTAGGAAATTTGAGGGAGATGACGAAACATCAACCCACATACTATGTCAGTGCCCAGCTCTCGCTGAGGCTAGGCGGGTAAGCTGGGGATTAGCCTTTACCAATCTCGAGTATGTTACAAGCATACCCTTAAAATAGATCCTGAACTCTGGGAAAGGACAGGTCTCTGAATGGGGTGAGTTTGTTTGTTTAGAGCAAATGGTTGGGCAACTACAATGGGTATTTACCTAAGTGTCCACTTCTCTTCGTGAGAACCCTCTGTAAAGCTCGGTTTAGATTAGATTAGATTAGATTAGAAGATCGAATAATTTCGAAAACTACAGCATCCCTAACGCGATTTAAAGGTAAAGGTGTAGGAATCGACTCCAAAGCCTTTACGTCATGCCGTTGACACTCTACACACTGTCGGATTACTTTACGAATAATTTTCCTTCCACCGAGAATCCAAAATTTCTCTCTTAATACGTGCAAGGAAATTTCTGTACCCGCGTGATTTAATTCCTCGTGTTTTTCTTTTACGAGAACGAACGCGCGCTCTAGCGCGCGTGCTTACGTATTGTGGTGTGGTATGTTACACCCCTGTCGATAACAACTCACTGAAAGCTCATTAAAAACTCACTGAAAACTCACTTGTAGAGCGAGTTTTCAGTGAGATTTTAGTGAGCCTTCAGTGAGTTGTTATTGACAGGGACAGTTGTATAAATTTTGTAAAGAAATGAGAATAATATGATTAAAAAGAAAATGAGTTCATAAATTGAATTGTCGAGTTGAAGAAATGAAGATATTAAGAAATAGAATACGATATATGGGATATATGGAGTAGGGTAAGGGATGTAATATAGGAAATATAATATAGTCTGGAAATTCTGATAGCACAATACTAAATCTCAGTTTATTTTAAAATAATATGTTATTGTCACATAATAAAGAAATCATCATTGATATAGTAAATGTGCAAGAGAATGGTGAAAATAAGGGCCGAATATGTACGTGAGCTTCTATAAAATAGTTAATTCTTGAAATGAAATATCTGTACGTGTAATTTTACTTTCAAAGGGGATCAATTAACATAAATTTTGAAGAATGGAGAATGATTGTTTGTTGAAGTGTAATTATGTTATTCCTGTTATGTTAAAGAAACAAATTTATAAAAAGAGAAAGTAATAAAAATAATGTAAATGATAATATGAATTGAAATTAGAGTTAGAGTTAGAGATGAGCATGCAGTTGCAATACTGTCATTTCATTAAATAATAGAAATCAGTATTACATACCTTTCTCACTATTACAATAATGAAGAGTGATTTTAAAGTTCATTTTGTTCATTTCAAATGAATGGCCAGGAAATATGACATATAATTTTTTATTTTTCTAATAATTTGAATCATTGATGAAGAATTTATTTTAAGTTGAGCTTGTAAGATCATTGAATAATTCTTGGTACACGTAATTCTTAATATTGGAATTACTTCGTTGATCTCCAATGAAAATACGCAATGACTCCCAAGATCTTACTCTGGAGAAAGCAACATATAGTTGTCCATGATTAAAAACGTTTTTACGAAGATCTATTCCAATTTTTTTGAACTTTTGTCCCTGACTTTTGTTTATTGTCATTGCAAATGCAATTTTAACTGGAAATTGTCTTCGTTTAAAAGTAAAAGGATAAATGTTTTCACAATATAATGTAATACGATTAATGAAAACAATATTTCCAGCCTTATCACCTGTTATAATTCGGCACTTTAATAAATTATTTCCAAGTTCTAAAATTTGTAATCGTGTTCCATTACACAATCCCTCATGAATACTTAAATTGCGAATTAACATGATAATACAATTTAATCGTAATTTTAATTCGTAAGGAGAGAAGCTTGGGGGAATTAAAGTATTTAAGTATTCAGGTAAAATAGCGTCTTCAATATCACCATTATCGCAATTATCAGTACTATCAATGCCTGTGTAAATACGTTCTGTTGTTTTATCAAGCAATTCAACAACTTTTCTGTTCATTTCTTCAACATCAACATTTCTAGCAGATAATATGGCAACATGTGCAACATCATTGTATGAACGATTTCTAATTAAATCTCCAAATATTTCTTGAACGATGTATTTGCCTTGTTGAATTAAACATTGTTCTGGAACGACAATGTTGTTATCATTATCATTTTCAGTGCCATTACCTATAGATAATAAATATTTGGCAAATTCTAATTCTGTAGGTAATGTTCGCATATTTTCTGTTAAAGAAAAGGTTACAAAATGTTTCCATAATGATGAAGATTTTATTGACAAATTAATTAACTCTGATCGATTAGCATTTTGTTTAACAGGAAGTAATTGCCTAAAATCACCACCTAATAACATAGTTTTTCCTCCAAAAGGTAAATCAACATTCATGAAATCACGTAAAGTTCGATCAATTAATTGTAAAGCATATCGAGGTGCCATTGGAGCTTCATCCCAAATGAAAATATCCACCGATTTAAGGAAATCAGCTTCTCTTGATTGGCATTTAATGTTTGAAACGGAATCATGAAACAAGGGAACTGGCATACCGAAAGTTTTATGTATGGTTTTACCACATGGAAGTAAAATTGCTGCAATGCCTGTGAAGGCCATTGTACAAACAATTTTACCCTTACTTTTTAACATATGATAAAGTGTTGTATATATACATGTTTTTCCTGATCCACATGGACCGTCGATGTAAAAACATGACGTAGACATTCGTTCGGTTCGCATAACAACCTTAAAAATGGTATCAACGATATTTTTCTGTTTGGAATTCAATGTCGAATATTGTGTTTGGCTAATGAGCGCATGATCAATTGTGAAAGTGTCAACAGTAATATCATTGAAGGAAAGAATAGAATCATGTTGTAACTGAATCATTGTAGGGAAATTTTTGATGTCAGAACCATCTTTCAAAAGAAAGTTAT